>OX940800.1:57844145-58330396 GCA_954870605.1 Acer campestre | reverse complement strand
AGATTGGGAAGGTTTTGTTATGGCTTCTAGTTCTCAAAAAATTGAGGCCACCTTCTCTCCACAGATTGCTGAAGCTGCATCTATTTATAGGAGTCTCCAACTAGTTATTGACACAGGCTTAGCTCCTTGTGTAGTTGAGTCTGATGCTAAAGTTGTTGTTGATTGGATTAATGGCAAGAAAATTCTGGTTTCAGATATTGGTGCTTTAATTTCTGATGTTCATAGTCTTTTGGTTCAAGCTCGATGTAATTCAATTAGTTTTATCCCCAGATCAGCTAATAGGATAGCCCATTTATTAGCTAAAAACGGTCTCTCTTGTGTTGAGGATCTGTTTTGGCTGGCAGATTTCCCTGTTTGTATCGGTTCCGCTGTTTCGGCTGAGTGCCGTGCTCTGTTGTAACTCTTGTTTCCATCAAAAAAAAAAAAAAAAAAAATATTGAACACGTCAAAAAAAAAAAAAAAACCAATAATTTTTTTTTTCTTTGGAAAATTATGATATTAGTAAATGAAATTTTTTTCTTTTGATATTATTTAAAGGACAACCCTGCTCAGTACTAAAGGTACTGACCAACCAATGGAGTTTTACCACGTGGCCCATTTATGAAAAATATAAAAGGTTAAAAGAAAAAAATCACATGACAACACCCCATTGATAGGGTCAGTACCCGAACAATTTCCTTATTTAAATATGAATGCATTTTTGTTCACCCACACTAATTAGGGTGAACCATTACCATTCACTCCAGGTGTTGACACGTGTCCCAAAGTTAATCTAAAGCTAATTAAAAGTTTAAGACACATATAAATACCTGGAATAAATAGTAATGGTTCACCCTAATTAATGTAGGTGAACAAAAATGCACTCGTTTAATACCCCCACTTTTTGGTAGTTGCTAAAAGTCTACAATTCTAACGATATCGCACGCAAGCTTTGAAGAATACAAAAAAATCACAGCCATGCAGATGCTTGACACGTAGGCACTGAAAACCACATTAACAGTCAGCTAAATCACTCCATTGACGGTGATTTTTGTCGTCCTCTGTCACCGTCCATCCATTTACACACGCTCCCATCCAATCCTGGACCACTTTACTATTACTATAATACCCTCTCCTTTAGGGAATTTCCATTTTCTTCCTCTCTTATAATAAAAAGAAAAAAAATTATTGATTTCAATAATCAGTGTCCTACTACTCCATAACTCCCAAGTAATCCACCTTTTAATGATACATCATTATTGTTACATTAAATCCAAATATTTTATAGATTAGTGTTGAAAATGTTATTAATTAAATAAACAAATAAAAAATCAATACTGAATTCTAGATCTTTAATGTGTTTATGTTAATGAAGTTCCATCATCATAAACAAAAGTAGTACTATTACTATTTAAGTTAATAAATTAATTAATTAAATCCTTTTAAAGTTAATTTTTTGAATTTTTTAATTATACATTCCTCCCCATGTGAAGATGCTAGCCATTTGATTCCATTTTTAGAAAATAGTTCGAGATCGTTAATTTTTTACAATCATGTCTGTGATGTACGCGAGTGGGTTCAGTCGCGTAATGTAGGCGAGTGGGAGTGGACTAATTCAATGGATAACATCATCCAGCATCATCAATCTGTCCTTCACTAGTCACGCATTCTGCTACTAACACAGCTTACAGCTCACTCGCTCTCTCTCACTACTCTCACTCTCACTCTGCGATCAGAGAGAGGAGAGAAAAAAAGAGAGAAAGAAAGAAAAAAAAAAAAAAGAACACAACAAACCAACCATTAAAATGGCGTTGAAGCTCCCAATTTCCCATTTTACCCCTACCATTGTAACATATTTACTCATCTTCACCACCACTCCTCACATTCTAGCTCTCAACATCACTGACATTCTTTCTCCATATCCAAATCTCTCTGAATTCTCCGCTCTCCTCTCTTCCACCAACGCCGTCGCCGCCGACCTCTCCCACCGCACCTCCATCACTCTCCTCGCCGTCCCTAACTCCTACCTAACCTCCTCCACCTCTGCCGATATCACACGCCGCCTCTCCCCTTCCTCCCTCGCCGACCTCCTCCGCTACCATGTCCTTCTCCAGTACTTCTCCGCCTCTTACCTCCTTCAGATCCCATCCTCCGGAATCCTCGTCACCACTCTCTTCCAAACCACGGGTCGGGCTACCTCCAACCTCGGGTCCGTCAACATCAGCCGCAACCCGACCACCAGCACAATATCAATACGCTCACCGGTGTCGTACTCGCCGTCGAACGCCACCGTTTTGTCACTAATCACAACCCTACCTTACAACATCACGATCCTCTCCGTCAACTCTCTACTGGTCCCAGCTGGCTTCGATCTAATGGCGTCGGAGAGCCGCCCTCCGCTGGGAATCAACATCACCAAGGCGTTGATCGACGGACACAACTTCAACGTGGCGGCGTCGATGCTGGCAGCCTCCGGCGTCGTGGAAGGGTTCGAAGCCGACGAAGGCGGCGCTGGAATCACTCTCTTCGTCCCGACGGACATCGCATTCTCAGATCTGCCAAACAACGTGAAGCTACAGTCTCTCACGGCGGACAAAAAAGCCGTCGTGTTGAAATTCCACGTCCTCCATTCTTACTATCCACTCGGTTCACTCGAGTCGATAGTGAACCCGGTCCAGCCCACATTGGCCACTGAAGAAACCGGAGCCGGTAGATTCACTCTAAACATCTCAAGAGTTAACGGCTCCGTCGCGATTGACACAGGGATCGTTCAAGCCGCCGTGACGCAGACTGTTTTCGATCAGAATCCGCTGGCGATTTTCGGTGTCTCTAGAGTGTTATTGCCGAGGGAAATTTTCGGGAAGGAATCGACAGTTCCGTCGAAGCCGGGGACCGGCTTTATGGGCAGTGCTCAGCCGCCGGACAACTCGCTATCGCCGGAAAATTCTCCCGGATTAGGTGGGCCATCTTCGCATCTGACTTCGCCACCTGATTTACGCCAAGATATCACATCGTCGGGAGACGATGACATTTTCAATTTCAAGAGGAGCTGCGGCATTGTTGCTCTGTTTTGTATAGCATCATTGTATGTATTGGTATGAGTTTTTATTTTATTTTTCTTTCGCTTTTCATTATTTTTGATTTTTTCTCTTCTTATATAACACAGTGAATTGAATTTGGCTACAAAAGTAGCCGATTAGTTTTTTTTTTTTTTTTCCACCATTTTTTTGGGTTTCCTGGGAATCTAGATGAGGAAGTTAATTGTGTCGATGGTTGAATAACTTATATATATTTTGAAAAAAAAAATAGCACAAATTCAATCTGTACTATGTTCTATAGAATCAATTGCATTTCTTTTTTTTTTCTTTTTTTTTTTTTTTTTTTTTTTTTGCAGCAACCGGTGATATAAAAGTTGCATGAAAGGATATCAAAACTCTCCCAATTTTTACGGGTTTGATTTTTGATTCTTTAGAAACCTACAAAATTGCAGGAAATCTGCAGATTTCTTGACCAAAATAGAAAAAATAAACAATAATTTATGTGATTCGAACGTTCAAGAAGCCGTCGCTTACCATCTATTGTCTTGAAGCGAGAAAGCTATCATTCTTTTTTCCCTGAGCTTACTAGAACCCCAAACAAAATAGTTCCACACAAATTTTCTTTTCCCACACACGGCGTCGCATTGCCATAATAATATGACCTGTAAAAATCTAGTGGGTACAACGTACACTGATACAAAAGTTGACACCTGAGTTCCTGACCAGAACTACTCTTTCATGTATGTACAATTGGAGGGTGTTTTGGTCTGAAAATAATTGTACATTTTTGAAGCTAAGCATCCAGAGAATCTATCCTGTTTGGAATTTAATGGGCTCTTTATATTTATATTTTTATTTATTTTAATTATTGGTGGGGCTATAGAGCATAGAGTCATTAGTGATGAGAGAAAGTGGATGACAGAAAGAAGGGTCTGGCACTGGACCCCACAAAGTAAAAAAAAATTAATAAAATTAATTTAGACGGTACTGATTCGAGAAGTTATCAGAATGGTGATTAGAGGACTGCGTGCTGGCTGGCACTGGCACTCTGGCAGCCACAGTGTACGGTCTAGATCTAGTGTGACCACGCACACTTGGGAGTTGGGACTTTTTTTGGGGGGGAAATCTACAGTGTGATGCGCTTACGTGGGAACTGTCCCATGAACATGTTTACTGTAACAGTTTGTGATTGGTGGGGTCCGGTCAGAGGCTGTTTTTGGTGTATAAAAAGTTTACAAAGTTATTATCAGCAAAGCCTGATTAAGCGATGATCAGGAATGTTCTGATTTTGAAAGCTCCTTTTGTAGGCCCATCTTCTTAACTCATATTTATTGAGCCCCCCTTTATTTTTTAGGTATGGTATGTTAACATCAATTATCCTTTTACACAAGTTCACATTGTTACCATATGTTATTTGATTTTCGTCCGTTCGTCCATCTAATAAATATATGTAAGGTATTTGAATACGGATGCATATTATTTTCTTTTAATTTTAATTTTTAATTAATAAATAATTTTATTATTATTATAGACGTTTGGATTGAAATCCAATAACTAATAACTGACTCGGTATATTAATTTCAAAATATAATACATCAAAAATATTTTAAAAATTAAACAAAATATATATATTTATTTTCTAAAAGTAATAATAATTTAAAATAAAAAATAATTTTAACTATTTTAGATATATTATATTAAATACAATTATATATATATATAGTATCAATCTATCCACCTATTTAGACCAGTTATTTTTTATAGGATTCGAGCCATTGATTTGGGAGTTATTTGCTCAAGCCCTAAGTTCATCCATCTACCAACATAGCTACGCTCCTGGGTAATTAAAAACAAATTTAAATAAATAATAAAAAATATCACATTTATTTAAATTACAGAAGATTATTGTGAGGATATGCATAATCTTGTATAATTATCATTTAAAATTATTGAACACAATTATTTAAATTAAATTAAATTAGATTATTACATTTTTATAATAAATTTTAAAAAATTTAAAATAAAATAATTTGAAAGTAACTGGTTAACTAGTTATAACCAGTTACTTCGTATTTTTAAAGTGTTTGGTTGTCCTGTCAATCAAGTATTTGATGAAACTTGAAATAAAATTCCAATAATGTTGTTATATTGAAACTGTACGATAACTGAATCCAGAAGAAGAAGAAAAAGTTGCAAATAATGAAGAGCCATTGGTGGTCAAGAGCCTATTTTGCTCACTCTAGGCCCATTTATAAATGACTGGGTCCAAGCTTGCAAGAGCCTTTCTTGCTCACTCTAGGCCCATTTATAAAGGTACAAATCAACCACCTAGTTGTGTTGGGCTTTCTTGTCCCATAAAATCCCCACAATAGTAAAACAAAATGCTTCATCTACACCTCCATTTTATACAGAATTTTTTGGGTGTCACTGTGTAATATTACGGAATGAACTTTATAATATTACATAGCCGAATCCCGCACAAAAGAAAGTACAGTATCATGTACTTAATTTCCCTTTGATTTTAAGAATAAATTAGTAATTTATTAGTCAAAACCGCGGTTTTGAAAAATGGATTACTGGTCAAATGGGGTCTGTTGAATTTGAACACAGATAGATTATAGATTTATAGATAGATGGGTTGCCGTGATTGATTTGTTATTGTTTTATACAACTATACAAGTACTTATATAATATAAACTGGAAAAATTTGGCCAGATTTCTGACCAAGTTTGCCACCTCCTTCAAGAAATTCATAAAATTGAATCAAAATATAATAAACATATTGACTCTGCAACTTTACTCCCAATTTTGACAATATTGACAAGGCCAAAGTTGACAAGTAAAATTATCATAATTACGTTGAAATTTAAACCTCGTTTATATTTAACATCGAGATTCAGATATACGTGTAATGAGAAAAGGTAGAATTAATATACTAAGAGAGTATTTTTATTCGGGTCAATGTTTGTCTCCTAGTTTATGAATTCCTGATGCGTCAATTTATTTTTTTTATTATTTTTTTATTTTTTATTTTTAATTACAACAACTGTCGGGACCTAACGAGATCAGACTCTACAAACACGGCCCTTGAACCTTGGTGGCTCCAACCACCAAGGCAAGAGGTCTTGTGTGTTTTATTTTTTTTGATATTACATAAATTTGGGTTTTTTGTTTTGAGAAAGAGGGGACTCGAACCCATAACATTGTGGCGTATATGTGAGGGGTTTATCACTGGATCAACATCAACTCGTCCCATGATATGTTAATATTATTAATGGACGATTAAGTTTTATTTCTTTTATTCACGACTTTTATGTTATAGGTTTCATTTTGGTTGGAGATCTCTTTATGGCCATAGGAATAGCTATATGTACCGTAAGTAGGGATGACAATGGATCGGATTGGGGATGGATACCCCAATATCGATCCCCATGTCCGTTTGAGATATGTATCCCCATCCCTACATCCATTCCCGTTTTTAAGTGAGTATGACGGATTCGGATAATCCCTGAATTGAGGTAGAAATATTCATACCCGATCCGTTTATATCCGTATTCTATGAGAAAAATGTAAATTTCTATAGTTTACAAGAAAACAATGTAACTAACATGTGTAATGGTGCATTTCATCATATTTAAAGGAAGAAGAAACAAATACATCCAATAAAGTTCAAATTTAAAAAATAAAAAATAAAACTTATATAATTAGAATTAATAATTACATAATAATTTTTTATATTTAAAAATATTAAAATTTATAATGGATCAAGATGAGAATGGATATTCATAAACAATATCTATCCCTATTCTCGAAAAATAAAATGGATACTGGAATGACATTCAACTCCACTCTATCCTTGAAATAACAGCAAGGCAGCAAAACCCTATTCGTAATATATTACGATTACAAATTAAAGATTACATCAAGACAAGCCTCGATAGAAATTAGAGTTGTTATTTTGCTACTATTTGGTAGTGGATATTGTTGTGGTGGACTAGTGGTGGTGATGGCTAATGATAGCGACGCCGACCATGGTGCCTAAAAATAAAATTCCTCTCCAAAGTCAAAACTCTGTGGATTGTGTTCTCACAATGGCTAGCATTCCTATTCTTTTAAAATCTCTTTTCTTTTCTTCACAATATATTTTTACTATTTTACCAACACTTCAAGTTTAATTTCTTTTTAAAAAAAAAAAAAAATTGATTCCATTTTTTTATATTCTTTAACATTTCAACATTCCTTTTGTATTCCGTGTACATGCATGATCCGGTTAAAGAATTTTGGCATATCTTTGGATTATTTTATGTCCTAATTATGTTGATTTCTAGCACCAACATATCATATCAGAATTTGGTGATATCTTTCGATTAAAGTCAAAAAGAAAGACTTCTAAATCTAGTTTGGATTGATATATATCATACGCGTGATCATCAAATATGCTATCAAATAGTCTTTCTTATTCATGTCAAATGATCACGTATCAAAACACTTCGAAAACTTGTCTTAAAATGTTTAAACAGTTTTTAAAAAACTGTGAAAAGACCTCTCTACAAATCAAAAGGGTGATTAAAGTCGAATGAATTCAAATTTCAATCAATGAATTATTCTTTTGATGACTTTCATATATAATCTCAGTTGGATTAATATCATTAATCTTTTTTTTTTTTTCTTCTTTAAAGTTAGACTAATCTAAGAGGAAAAAGGATACAAAAGATCATATACCGAAAAACTCATAGGCGGAGCACACGATAACAACGACTTTATTTCTATAAAAGAAAATAAAAGGCACAAGTCAATCACTATATTTATTGTCATGTTACGGTAAATACATTAATTATTTTCTGAAAGAAAGTAGCTATTACTCGGGGACACACGGGATAACACTACTCTTCTAAAATTTATTACCAGATTTGAATAAACACTCTTTATCAAGATAAGCAACATCAAAAAGCGTTGGGCGGTTTAACAAATTCAAAGATTGTGTGATGGGTTTATGTAATTTTTCTCTCTCCCAAAATCCACGAAGGATGGTTCATATGAAGCTAGGTGGTAGCTACCAATTACCAAAGGATGCTTTAGCTGAAGTGTAAAGCATTAATATTAGTGAACAAACCTGGATGGTGCCAGCAAAGCCAATGCTCCAAACACAATTATATAACAAATGAAAACGCACTAATTAAATTAATACCCAAAATTGAAACACACCCCACATTGGATGGAGATCAAGTTCCCATCAAGTCTATTTTGTTTATTTACCTTCTTTAAATTTCAGGTGTAGGATTCCGTATAAAAAATTGTACACGATTTTAGATTATTACATCTGATAATCGGTTACAAAGCCGATTATCAGAATGTCAGCTTCAATAATCTAAAATTCTACATGGAAAAACGATTGAAAATTTGAAATCATATATACAATAATATTTATATATACTTTTTCTTGATATATATATATATAATTAAATCATAGTCAAAGATTGAAATACCCTAAACACGATTCTTATTTTTTTATTTATTCAATTACATCAGTCAATCTATCAATCTTTCTTCTAGATGTGTTTATTTTAAAAAGCCACGACAATTAGGGTTCCAGAAGAATTTGAATACGCAAGCTAACAATTATTAAAAATATGCAATATTATAATTTGAAGGAGTGGTTTAGTTATAAAGAATGAATATACTAATTATTCTAAACTTGAACGTATTATGTTTAATATAATATTGTAAAAATCAATGTTAAAATTCTAGGACAAGACTTGGGTGCTGACCGGTCAGTACCCAAGGTGCTGACCAGTCAGTACCCAAGGTACTGATCAACCCAATGGTTGGTTGCCACGTAACCCAAAATAAGGAGAAAAATGTAAAAAATAAAAGAGTTTTGGCCACGTGGCAACACCCCATTGGGTGGTCAGTATACTTGGGTACTGACTAGTCAGTACCCAAGTATTTTCCAAAATTCTATTACATAACAGGTCCAAGAATATTTTTATTTTGCTTAAATTGTAATTACACCGACTATATATGCAATTATAGGAATAGTTTGAATTAGAGGAGTTTGTTGATATATAATTACATAATTTAGTTGACAACATAATTATTATGAATGGAAATGCGCTAATAAAGTAATAATAAAACTAATTAAAAAAAAAATTAATAAGAGTAAGAAAGCAGAAAAGGTGATTAAAAGATGTTCAAAAGTGAAATGGATGTTATCTTAAATCAATTAATCATGATTTATAATTATAATTATAAATCATAAAGCAAAGGGGTTTTGATGGGTTCACTGAATTTTTTACTGAGGTACGATTAACGTGGAGTAAAAATTGCAAAGGAATAATAGTCTTCGGGCCACCATATTTCTTCATTATGAATTCCCGAATTTCATCTGTTCCATCTCTCGAAGGTGCTGATAACTTTCATACCCATTCTCTATCTACACTCTCTCTTCTCTTCTCTTCTCCTCTCCTCCATTTGTTTTGATAACAAATAATAGTTAGAAGGGTATATATGTAAAAATATTTATTTTCATATATTTGTAACTTAAAAAAACAAACAACTTATCGTTTATATTCAGTTTTTATTGAAAAAAAACAGATATGTTTTTCAATTTTCAATTTTCAATCACAGTTCAATCTTTAGTAACATTTAGCATTATTCAATCTTCAGACAAAAAATCAAATGGTGACTAAGTGTTTTCGACTTTTCCCTCTTGGTGTCAAAATCTCAATTGTCAACCTAATGGTCAACGGTTTCCGAGAATGTTTTGTGTAATTAAGGGATTTTATTATCGGATAATGAAATTTTATATGTATACAGGGGAAGTTCGTGCAATTTCCCATAAATAAATGGTTTCTTTTGGTAAGGAAATACTCTAAAAAGCAAAGACTAAATTCATATTTGTGAATAGCTTGAAGGATTTTAGATTGGATAAAAAAAAAATTGTTGTGAATTGTTTGGTCACATGATCGAGAATCAAACGAAGAGATCCAACAAATTGAAATAATAATTATTTACTACAACTAGTCAAAAACACATACAACATGGCCATAATAAAAAGAAAAGTGATTAGACATTATTCACTTATATGATAAAAGTATTCAAATCTCACATTTGTTCATTCAATCTCAAAGTGTTGGAAAATTTCTCCTCTATAGTAAGAGTTGCATTTCGAATCATATTTGTAACGTTTGATATCGCTAAGTCTCAACAAACCCGAACTGATTGGTGTAAAATTTCAACAAAAGTGTATGCACTTGTTAATTCGTCTTGACAAAAAAAAAATATATTTTCTATTATTAATTCGTCCTGACAATAAATATATCAAAACGAATAATGTGGACCACTAGATTTATATACTTTGACTTAAAGTGTATACACTTGTCAAAACTTCTTCATAATCTATGGTCTACATTCTTCGTTCTGATAATAGAAATACCGATATATATCATTAATTATTGCATATAATGCAAACGGTTGAGCAGCTGTTGAAGAAGACAAAGTTAGAAAGAAAAACAAATGGAAGAATGGGTGGGAGATGGTGGCAAATGAAGGCTTCTCCACTTGCAATATTGAAATGATGATAGCTTTGAATTCTCAAGTGGGATATTATTATGAAAATTGAAAGTGGAAAAATCAAACTTTTTATATGAATTAAAATAGTAATGCAAAATAACCACAACCTAGGTTCTTTTGGACATCCAAATTTATGAATATAAATATATATATATATATTTTACATGAAATGGGTTAAGTCTCCATCCCACCCTTTCTTTATGGTATTATTGGATGCAATTATATCCTAAAAACCAATTACATTTTTCTTCATGATATGATATTGATTTTGATTGCCACTTGGCACATACACACTTTGCCATGTGGCAAATTAGAAAGATAAGAAAATACCTTTATCAAGATAAGGAGAAAAATATTCAAGTGCACACATGTAACTTTCCAAGTCCATTGATGAGTTTGAAAATGTATCTTGAAATATAAATTGATGCAGGATATGTATAAGAAAATAATTGAAAAAAAATAATATTATATAAAATAAATATTATATTTGTTTATACAATTAAGAACCGATATTTTAAATCTACAATAAACATAGACGTACACTCTTAGCAATATAGATATACAATTTCCCTTTTATGTTTATCACGGGAGTTTTTTTTTTTAAAAAAAATAAAATTGAAATTTGAAGACCGCTGGTCATAAGTGTTTGAAATAATTCGACTCTCTTGAACTCTTTATGATAACTACTCTAGATTCTTACGTAGTAAAAGTTACATTTGAATCATGTTTGTAGAGATTATTTTACTAGTTCAATATATATATATATATATATCAAATTGCAGTCAACCTTCCAGAGATTTGGTATTTAACAATAAAAAACAACTTTATGTATAATTGACAATGACCTCTCTTGTCATTAGTTAAAGTTAGTCAAACTTAACAGAGATAAGGGTATTTTCATCCTTTCAAGCTTTTTTATTTATTAAAAAAAAAAGATTTAAAAGCTTTAATCTCCACCATTCATCTTGACCACATTTTTTTTTTTTTTTGAAAAATCTAAAAAAACTTGAATCTGAAGAAAAATCTAGAAATACATCAATGGAAGAAGAAAATGTTGTTAAATTAGATTTAAATGAGCCTGATTATTTTTTATTTATTTATTTTTTTTATAGTTTTGAAAAATCTAAAAAACTTGAATATGAAGAAAAATTCGGAAATCCATATGAAAAAAGAAAAAATTATCTGAAGAAAATATTGTTGGATTGGATTTTGATGATCCAGATTATCAATTTTTTAGAATTTAGAATTTGAAGAAAAATATAGAGATACAACCTATGTCTTTACGTTTTTTTTTTTTTTTTTTTTTTTAATTTGTAATTTTCAATTTTTTTATAGTAGAGATTCAAATTTGTTTTCATATATTTATATATTTTTAAAATCAGATTTTTTTTTTTTATTCATGGGCGTTTAGCTATTTGTTGCGGCTAAATCCGATCAACAGTTAAACTTAACTAACTTTGACTTACGGTAGGGGAGGTCATTGTCAATTAATGAAAAAGTTGTTTTTGGTTGTCAAATGCCAAATCTCAGGGAGGTTGGCTGTAATTTGCTCATAAGTAGTGAAAATTCAAATCTTACCATATATATTTTACAAGCATATTGTGATCCGTTCGGTATTAGATTTTTTTTTTTTTTTAAATGGATTTATTATGTGAATAGTATATGCTTTGTTCTCCACGAAATCAGCGGCTAAATCAAAGACAAGGCAATTAGGCAAACATAAATGTTCATTGAGCTGGCTTACCAATCAATACATTACTATCATGAAACATTGAAACCCTGCAGTAGTTGACTTTAGTAGGGTTTGATTCATATCTTAAATTCTTAAATCAATTCACGAAGTAATTAATGTTTCCAAAAATAAAATAAAAAACGTTTTCAACGTTTTTTTAAATTATTCTCTTAATTAGACAGTCAAAAGTATTGTTATTTTATTAATTTAAATATGCAAAGACATTTTTTGAATCGGAATTTATTGAAATAGATTTTCTTTTTATCAAATATCATGGTTTATATTTATATATATATACAGTCTTTCTATTATCAGTTCATCACGACAATAAATATATCAGGACGAAGAATGTGGATCACAGATTATGGAGAAGTTTTGACAAGTGCATACACAAGTGGTCCACATTCTTCGTAAATATATCAGGACGAACTGATAATAGAAAATTGAGAAATTATTATTCTCCCCCCTGTAGTTTTCCATATTCTCCATTTTCCCCCCTATAGTTTCAAAATTCTCTAATTTCCCCCCTCCCATACACAAATATAACCAATTTCATCTTATAAAAATAAACATGGGAGGGGGAAAATTGGAGAATTTTGAAACTAGAGGGGGGAGAATGGAGAATATGGAAACCTATAGGCGGGAGAATGATAATTACCCTAGAAAATTTGTATATATATACCTGATATAAAATATATCTGGACCATAGATTATGTAGAAGTTTTGACAAGTACATTTATGATAAACATTCTTCGTCCCGATATATTTTATACTATGACGAACTGACAATAGAAAATTATATATATGTGTATATATATATTTCTGATATAGTGGTTTACTTTTGTTATTAGTGTTTTGTGAGTGACAAGATGATGTTTGTTTAGTGGTAAAACCCCTCACATCTACATCAAGAGATTGCGGGTTTGAGGCCTCTTCCTAAAAAAAATGTTTGTTAAGAATGTTTTGTGAGTAAAGACTTTTTGATAACACGTATCATAATATATATATATATATATATCATTAACTTAAATATTATGGTTGGACAGTTGTTTATTTACTTAAGACCAATTCCAACCCAAATAATGTTTTTGGTGCAACTTTTACATTAAGATAGTACAACTTTCACACTATTTCACTGTTTCATCTCCAACCCATTGCACAAAATCTTACCATATTCCTTATTATTATTATTATTATTATTTATCAACATATATGCTTTCCAACCAATCAAAACCCACTTTGCAATTAAAAAAAGAAAAGAAAAGGAAAGGTTGCGCAACAGTTGCGTTAAGTGAACACAGTCGCGCAATATATTGCGCGACACTGTTCATTGGAGCAAAGATTACACAAGTATTGCGTGACACTGTTCATTGGAGCAAAGATTACGCAAGGTTTGCTGCAAATTAGCGATTTGCCCCTGGGTTGGAGCTGCTCTAAGTTCTTGGGTTAAACAATTTCATATATGATACCATAGTTAGAGAGTCAAGGGTTCGAATCCCTTCTCCTCTTCTATCAACCTATGTACCTACCTATATCATATATGATATGGTTGTTGTTTCGTAAAAAAAAAAAAAAAAAAAAATGTTATAAATTTCATAAAATTCATGTTTTTTTTTTTTTTTTTTTTTTTTGAAGTGTTACACTATTATATAAATCCATGGTTTTTTTTTTAGGGTGAGTACTTGATCGCAATCTCATGGTACAGGTGTGAGGGGTTTACCATCGGACAAACTTAATATCATCATAAAATTCTAGTCAAATTGCACAAAAATTGTAATTAATATCATATAAATCACGTGTCGTAAGATCTAGAAGATATGGCGAGATAAAGTTAATCTTGTGGTAAATCCCTCACACCTGTACCACGAGGTTATGGCTTCAAACCATCTAAAAAAATCTCGAATTTATATAACAGTATAATATTTTAAAAAATAAAAATAAAATAAAAGACACAAAAGATATTATAAAAAGTTGATTTAAATCAAATAGACATAGCTCTTTATAACTTGTAAATACAATCTTAAAGGCACTAGTGGTCTAATCTAAACAATTAAATCAATAGTCAATCCTCATTTAAATCATTCTACAGCTTTCATTAACTTGTCAATAAAATCTAAAGTCTAATAGCAAAAGCAGCCCACAATTTTTGCCTTAATTGCCCGATGCTCTTCACACGCTATTAAATGAAGCAGAACTTGTACTAGTAGTTCACAACCACCCCCACTAACCCAACTTAAATTCAACTGCTAAAAATTTCATTAAATGATCCAAATAATAAAAAATAAAAAAACACAAAAATAAAAAAAATAAAAAATCTCCAACTACATACATTGCTCGAACTCATAAACTCAGAACAAATTTTTATGATATAGTCATATAGATGCAAGAAATATACCATTGACTCGACATCACTGGTCACACGTGGATAATTTTTACTATCATACTATGAAAGTAATTATCTGAATTATGTATATTAACATAGGCGAAACCAAAATTTCATTTTATAAGAAGTAAATATAAACATTTTAACAAAATATAATGATTAAAAGGAAATTTTTTAAGAGGTCGGAGGGATCTAGACTTGGATCATGGCTCCTCTAGAGTCCAGATCCCTTCATAGCTTCACCCATATGAATATATTGTTTGATTTCGGCAGAACGCATAGGATTCACCGGGTTAAAATCTTTCATATTTTAAACGAGGAAGGATATAAAATATGAAAAGTCAAGCTGAGCTGTGTAGAGAGAGCGAGAGTCAGTTAAGTGGCGTTGACAAATGGAGAGAGCGGACAAAAATGAAATGCCAGGTGTCAGTCAACTCTCGCTTTTAGTACCATCTCGTAATAAACGATCCAACGGTGATGGTGGGCACGCTTTTTCAAGATTATTTAAGATGAGAGTTCCGCTGTTTTGACTTTTTGATACTTTTAATGAATTTTATTTTATTTCAAGTTACGACCACCTCGCTTTCAATTTTCACCTACACGATCTCCCCACACACTCTCTCACGCTCTCTACTGGCGCGTTTGCTCACTTAATTCTTCCAAAACTTTTGTTTGGTTTGAAACTTTGAATATTTATATATATATATATATATATATAGCCGTGATTAAAAACAATTGAATGTGATGAACTATTTTGTTCAAGATCTGAAAGGGTTCAATTGAGTCTAAAGCACGTTTAATATTGTATAGCGAAATACAATTACAAATAACAATTTAATAATGAAAGTCATCAAGAAATTTACACAAAAATTTAGCATAGAAACCTCAATAAGTGTAACACCATGATACCAACTCTTTAGCCACTTTCGTATCAAAATCCACTAATTGAAAAGACGGTTACACATCTTTAGGTCGATTTACAAATCTCTCACTATTGATTACCTTAGGTTTGTACATTTACCACTTACCACTTTTGATACAATCTCATAGATGATTTTTTAATCCCATTGCTCTTAGACTATACACCATCTAATCTACTTCATGGACCTTTTACTTGCAATTCCTGTGGCACCTCTGAATTTGCAAGACTTTACCTCAATATTGAAAGATACGGTCCAAGTAAAATGCATGAATATCAAATCAAAACATAGCATAACATTCAATTAGAATGAACAACCAAACACCCTAAATTGACTAGATGAGCTAAGCTCAACACAAATTACTCTAGTCAAAATTTGCACAACAATACAAAATCACTTTATGAAAATGTTTAGGGATAATTACACCCGTAGCCATCAATTTGATGACACACTATAAAAATAACCACTGGATTCATAATTAGTTTCAAAATAACCATTTTTTGACGAAAAGTATGACACTAATGACCATTTCATCAAATTCCATCTAATAAGTGGTATTTTGGTAAATAAGGAGATGACAATAATTTATTTTAAATTTTTTTTGGAAATCAATTTTTTCAATTAGTGACATTTTGGTAAATAAGGGGATAAAGTTAATTTATTTTAGATGTTTTTTGGAAATCAATATTTTCATTTGTTTTATGAAACGAATAATTATATTTAGTGTATATATGTGTGTGTGTGTGTGTGTGTGTGTGCGCGTGTGTTTGAGATATGCTACGTATATATACACACAAAATATATAATTATTCGTTTTAAAATACAAAAGAAATGATTTAGATCAATACACATGTCTCTTCCTTATTTTTTAGATTTTTGAGATTTGTAGCCTTAATCTTCTCAAAAAAGAAAAAGAAAAAGAAATATATATATATACACACACATATTTGAGATATGCTATACATATGTTGTATATATACACACTAAATATAATTATTCGTTTTAAAAAATAAAAGAAAAATTGATTTCCAAAAAAACATATTAAATAAATTAATGTCATCCCATACCACTCATTGGATGAAATTAGATAGAATTTGATGGAATGGTCATTAGTGTCACACTTTTCGTTGAAAATAGTAATTTTGAAATCAATTCTCAATCTAGTGGTCATTTTAATAGTGTGTCATCAAATTGATGGCCACTGGGGTAATTATCCCAAATATTTAACCTCAATAACAATACACCCAACCAAGTTAACAATACATAAATTGCAAACAAGACCCAAAGATTTCTTGGTCAAGAAACCTCAGGGGAGTAGAAAACTTAGAAAATATTAATTTTTTTATAGACAAGCAAAATAATATTAATATTAGAAAATAGACATGTAAAAAAGTTAGGAAATAGTAGTTAATTATTTTTTATATGTTGAAAAAAAAAATCAATCCATGGATGGAAAATGTATCTTACTGTCCTTTATGATCTCAAACTTATGGGTGTTGATATTGATATCCATAAAACTAATTAATATATCTATATTTTATTATAAATTTAATTACAAAAATATCATAATAGAAATTCGCCGATAAGGATAAATTACTTTAATTAAAATAAATCAAGTACTATGTACACTCATTAATTGCACCGATATCTTTAACTATATATTTATTTATTGAAAAAAAAAAAAAAACACCTTATGATAAAACCCTAAATAAACTATAATTTTATTTCAAGTATCAAAATTTCTCATCATTATATAATTATTATATAACAAAGTAATGGAAAATGAATTTTCAAAAGACTCTCATCATACAGGTATGTATTATTTTACCTTTTTTTTTTTTTTCATTTTATTAATGTCTAGTTATGAACTCTATCAAAAGATAGCCATAGCTATCAATGATTTTTTTTATACTGTAATTTAAAGATAGCGGTATATATTGTATAAGAGAATTTCATATTGAAAATCTTTTGACCTCATATTCAATCAAGTTCTACATCTTCCCTTTTATTAGACTCGTTCTTATATTCGAAATATTTTCAAAAGTAAATTTGACCATTATTACAAGAGGATTTGATTTAAAAAATAATATGATTTTTTTTTTATAATATATTTTAAGTTTGGTGTGTTAATAATTTAAAAGAGGGTTTATAAATAAATTATATATTCATTTTAATAAGGGTACTATTGATATTAGGGTGAGTGCTTATAGTAATATTTATTTATTAAATTTTAAATATAGATATACTAATTAATTTTATGGGTGACAATATCCAATTTCCAAACTTATTTAGTTATTTATGTGTGAAGTGAAACTCAGTATTATATTTAAAATTTTAAAAATAATATATAGATATATATATATATAAGTTGTTGCAACAAATGACCAGCCAGTCCGTACAAATCATGTCCATATGCGGAGGCGCGTGAATCCACATTGTCAACCGAAGTTGAACAAAAACAAAATCCTACAAGTTTACTTAAAATTGCCTTAGTCAACGCTCTCTACCACTATCTCCACGCACACACACACAAACATTAAAAGAAAAAAGAAAGACATAAAAATTTTCTATTTTTAATGAAAACAAATAAAAAGGATTTCTCGAATTTTCAAAACTCGCAACTGCAAAAAGTCAACTCCTCTCTCTCTCTCTCTATCTACTTCATCATCTCTTGATACTTTTCTCTTACTTCTTCATCATCTTCTTCTCAGCCTCTTCTTCTCTCTTTCGTTATTCACAAATTTGCCATGAAGCTTCGTTTTATTCACTGATTTCTCAACCCACAAAAAAAATCATTTTTTCATTTTCTCTGTCTCTTGTTTTTTAATTTTTTATTGCTACTTGCTAGTATGGGAAACGGTATTGGGAAACTGACGGTGTGCTTCACGGGAGGCGAACAAGCTCGCCGCCGTAACGACATATCCGTTTATTTAACGGACCCGCCCGACGATGGATTGGGTCACTCCTTCTGCTACGTTAGACCCGACCCGACCCGACTGTCGTCTTCGAAAGTTCATTCAGAGGAGACCACCACGTTCCGTACAATCTCCGGCGCCTCCGTCAGTGCCAACACGTCGACGCCGCTCTCCACTGCCTTCGTCGACCAATACACCTACTGCAGCTTCGATCGTGCAGCGGCTTTCGATTGCTCAAACAACTTCTCTTCGATTCCTCTGCAACCGATCCCCAAGAATCTCATCAACTCCGGCCCGATTTTCTCCGGTAATTTCAACTCGGGTCCGTTGGAGAGAGGGTTCATGTCGGGTCCGATTGAGAGAGGGTTCATGTCGGGTCCACTCGATCGCGGGATGTTTTCCGGCCCAATCGAAAAGGGTAGCTCCGACCAGTTTCAGCGAAGCTTCTCTCATTCGGGCTATAACTTCCGACCCAGATCGCGGAAACGGTCCTTTATTCGGGTCCTCCAGAGAGCGATTTCGAAAACCATCTATCGACGCCATAACTTGAACTCAATCGTAGCTCCGATTAAAGGAGGAGTAGCTTCTGTTAAAGAACCCGAGTGGATAATCGGGTCAGAGAAGAACCAAAACGACAACAATTTCACTGTGAGCAGCGACGGTAGTTTGTTATTGGAAGACGACGATTCCATGGAGTCTCAAAATCTTCAATGGGCTCAAGGCAAAGCAGGTGAGGATCGTGTACACGTCGTCGTTTCGGAGGAACACGGTTGGGTTTTTGTTGGAATTTACGATGGATTCAACGGTCCTGATGCGCCTGATTTTCTGCTATCAAATTTGTACTCTGCTGTTCACAAAGAAGTCAAAGGCTTGTTATGGGACGACAAGTTCGAATCCAATTCAACCACTGAAAATCCCTCTGCTGTTGTTGAGACTGAGAATTTGTCTCAAATTGATGTCACTGAAGCTGATACTTGTTTACAGTGTGTGGATTTGGATTTAGATTTTGATTCGAATTCGAATTCGAACAGAAGTAAAAGTAGGAGGTTGAAGAGCAGTCACAGATGTGCAGCTAAGAGATGGGAGGAGAATCAGAGGAGGTGGAAGTGTGAATGGGACCGCGAAAGATTAGAACTTGACCGGAAATTGAAGGAACAATTGAACAAAAACAGTTCAAATATGGCTCAAGAGATCATTCACGCCGATGTTTTAAAGGCTCTGTCACAGGCGTTGAAGAAAACAGAGGAGGCCTATTTGGATATAGCAGATAAGATGCTAATGGAGAATCCGGAGTTGGCGTTGATGGGTTCTTGTGTTCTTGTGATGTTGATGAAAGGAGAAGATGTTTATGTGTTGAATGTGGGTGATAGTCGCGCGGTTTTGGCTCAAAAGGCAGAGCCTGATTATTGGATTGGGAAGATCAGGCAAGATTTGGAGAGGATCAATGAAGAAACATTGCATGATCTTGAAGGTTTCGATGTTGTTGGCGATAATCCTACCGGTACTGTTTGTAATCTAAACGCTTTTCAGCTAAGTGTGGATCATAGCACTAGTGTAGAAGAGGTAAAAATTGAACAAAAAGAACTAAAAAAATCTTTGATTTGTATTGTGTATTTGATTGGGGATTTTCGTTTGTTAAAGTTTGTATTTGAATTGCATTTTCAGGAAGTTCAAAGAATAAAAAACGAACACCCGGATGATGCTTGTGCTTTGATGAATGATCGTGTTAAAGGTTCATTGAAAGTCACTCGGGCTTTTGGTGCTGGTTTTCTCAAACAGGTGTGTGTTTTCACTTTCTTTCTTTTTAGATATTAAACTGGAAAGTATTGTAGTTGCTTTTAGCTGCCAATCCACTTCCATTGTTTGGGAAAAAGGTTGCTGGATATTCCCTTGAACGGTTCGTGTAAAAACTAATTAAGTTGGGAACATGGTCTACAATCTTGCTTCATATTTTTTTACAGGATTATTGCATTTCGTATGATCATGCTTGTATATAGACCACATGATCGAAAGATGTATTCTTGAAGTAGATTTCATTTTCTAGTTGATTAGAAGAACAGAGAATACTTGGTCATGGTAATGCATTCAACAATGGTAGGCAAAAAGGGAACATTTTTGTGATAGTATACAATTTGGCCCATTTTTGCTTGTAAAATCTTCAAATGTGAAAGTGAAAACATGATATGTAACAAGGGAACAAATTTCTGATCGAAAAATTCAGGCTGCTGAGCCAATATCTAGATATTCTTTAGATCACTGGTTGAGAGTTTCTGATGCAAAATTGGAAACAATTACGTCTTTACTTTCTTCTTTTCGATAAATTGATGAACGTTTTTCTGTTAAGAATTATCAGGTTTGTTATTGAAACTTACAAAAAATTTCTCTCGATTCCCTGTTAGTAGTTTTGGCCAAGTATTGCCTTTCAAGTCATAATGCTGGTTACATGTTCATGTTTGTTTTCGGAAAATCTCTGTGATACAAATTAAATAGTTCGATTATATTAAGAATACCATTTCTTGCATCTGATTTCTCTTGTTATAAATGCAGCCTAAGTGGAATAATGCACTTTTGGAGATGTTCAGAATTGACTACAAGGGCACTTCTCCATACATCAGCTGCTCGCCGTCTCTATACCACCACAACTTAGGGCCAAAAGACAGGTTTTTGATACTATCCTCTGACGGGTTATATCAATACTTCACAAACGAAGAAGCTGTTTCCGAAGTTGAACATTTCATTGCGTTGCAACCAGAGGGAGATCCAGCACAACATCTAGTCGAGGAAGTCTTGTTCCGGGCAGCAAAGAAAGCAGGTAAATTCTAATCACCACGTTGAAAACAATCATTTTCCGACATATAAACTTTTTACCGATTACAATAAGCTAATAAGCAAAATTCGGTATTAATCGATTTGCAGGAATGGACTTCCATGAGTTGCTTGAAATACCACAAGGGGATCGAAGAAGATATCACGACGATGTTTCCATCATAGTAATTTCTTTAGAGGGCAGGATATGGAGATCATTTGTGTAATTAGAGAAAAACAAAACCATATATATACAATACATAGAGAAATCCTTTGAAAAAAAAAAATCAGGCTTTTCCTTTTTTGCAGTTTCTTTTTCCTGATCATCTTTTGCAATGTAATAACAATCAGTTGTTGAAAGTAAAAAAAGGTGGTGAGGAGTGTAAAGGCTGATTCCTGTTGATTATTATTTAATTATTATTACCATTATATATATATATATAAAGTTTCATAGAAAATTGTATTTTCCACTAATAAATGATACTCCTTTTAAAAAGGGTTTTTGTTCATATCATTATGTCTTCTTCTCTACTATCACTCTCTGCAGTTTATTTTCCACAACTATATCAGCATCTATGTGAGAGAAAAAAAAAAGAAAAAAAAGAAGAAGAAATTCAACATTATGCTGTGTGAGAATATCTGTTCTTGTCAGCTTTTCTTCACTTTCAGGTTTCCACAAGGATGATGATTGGTTACTTGAAAAGATAATGAGCACTTTTGAATTTTGATGTATACTTAGCAATACCAGGCAACATAGAAACAAATCAGGATTCAGATATGTGCCAATTTTGACTGATTTTTCCACCATTCATTGTCTTTACACAACATGAAGTTGATTCACAGAAATCATTTGTGAATTGCCAAATGGGGTTAAGCTATTTATGTTTTATCCAAATTTATCCGATCCGATTTGATTTTATACGGAAAACGTAATGGTAAAAAACCGTTGCTGTCCTGTATAGTAGCATAACCAGTTGAGACTTACAAAGTCAAGCACATAATTAAGTTTTGTTTTCTTGTGTGTCAAGCAATTGCCTCCCGTCATCAATTGCTCATGTTTCTGTTTCAGTGAATATATGTGAACTCATAATAAATAAACCCACCACAGACCACACAAATAACATTTCGGAGAAGGATAAAAAACCCTAATGGGACACGTGGCAAAACAAAAGCCATGGGATGGAAAACATGATAGTAATGAGTCCGAATCATAATTCTTCTAACTTCTAACTACTTGAGTTGGGAGCAGAAAAGTTATTGTATTGTAGTTGGGAAGAGTTTGGTGTGAAGCTTATCGGTAAATTAAAACATGTCATTTATTTCATATCAAAATTTTGCAGTCAGTCATGCTTTGGCCACTCTGATCAACTTCCAAGCCTATCTCAATAGCATTTGCTTCTTTGCAACTTGCATTGCAAGCAAGACCAAAAGATAAACATCAAATGGGATAGGAATCTGTCAAGGATCAGTTGACATCAATAACTGTATGCGTGATCCGTATATCTAATCTCTCACGATACAGATAGAAAACTCTCTACACATGCTAGTAAATGCGTATGGTGAAACTTGAACTAAAAAACAGATGGTTTTTGTGATATATATATTTTTTTTCATGGCTGTCTAACTTTTCACCTACCGAAAGAAGAATGAAAACTTGGCAAGATTTGAAGTTTGAGTTGGTACAAAATTAATGGCACCACAATTTCACATTTTTCTGCTGTGACTTGTGTGGTTTGTAAAGAACACAAAAACAATCAATGAATTTGCAAGTGGAAAACTTGGGCTGACACATGAAACAATTTTTCTACGTCCATGAAGGTTGAAATTGGGCTGGGATACACATCGATGTTGGGCTGACACACAAGAACTTGGGTTGACCACTCCAAGCCCAATATATCATTTTCCTTCAAAGCCCAATATATATACACGATGGTTCTCTACTCGGTACATCTTGACTTTATAATTTCAAGACGTCAAACCACAATCACACATTCACATTGGGTCCATAGCCACACATTAACAAATAGAGTGATGATATTTGCACCCCTTAAAAACCGTATGTACACTCCTAAATTAGTATATTTTAAAAATCCAATAATACCCTTGAGTAAAATTACTAAGAGGATTAATTGTTTGTTAGTACACCCACCAATAATTATTAATTAGTTTCCTATTTTAATCTTTTGTAATTTTTTTTCTTATTAATGGTTTGATATTAACATATATCATAAAAACTCTTTCCATTTTAATAAATCCTAGATTCCCTTTTAAATATATTTTCAATCTTTTTTAAGGAAATACTAATTGATTGTTAAGTATGGAAAATGAATCAAAATCATGAGACAAATTTGGTTGTGAAAAAAAGTAAATTTTAAATTAATTTTTATTATTTTTGTTAGAAGAATAAAATCATCATGTATATAAACAGACTTTTAAATTAACTATATTGCCAATATTTTTTTATTTCTTTCAAACACATTTAGACTTTTTTTATTTTTATTTTATTTTTATTAATATTAGATGTTCTTTATTGTCAAAAAAATAAAATAAATTATTATTTGTTTTTCAGTTTCATCGAACACTATTTTTTTTATTTGAAATATCATTTAACATCTATCTACTTCCACATCAATTATGACATATGACAAATCTTGCATCACAACCCAACAACTCTCTCAAACAAAAAATGGTTCTCTAATATAAAAAAAATAAAAAAATATATTTTTTTTTCTTAAAATGGATTTTTAATGAAAAATGAAGTTTTATTTTTTAAAAAAACCAAGAAGAGAAAAAAAGTAGGGAAAAGAAAGAATAGTAAAAGAATTAAAGGTAACAACAAAAATTGAAATAATAATAAAGTTGATTAAATAACATAAGAATAGTTATAGGTGGTGTGTACTTACATAAATACAATACAATATAATTAAAGAAAGGGTATTTTTGGTATTAAGTGGGGTTTAATTACAAATCAGAGAATTTTTTTTTTTTTTTTAATTTTTTATGGGTGTGATTACGAAAGGGGTATATATACAGTTTTTTAGGGGTACTATTATCGTCACTCTAACAAATATCCACGCCCAATATAAATGTATAGCTATGAGTGATTGTTCTTATTTTATAATTTCAAGACGTTCTTACTAGAGAACCACAATATATATATATATATATATAATTTTTCTATTGTCAGTTCATCCTGATATAAAATATATCAAAACGAAAAATGTGGACCATTAGTTTTACATACTTTGACTCAAAGTGTATTTGTCAAAACTTCTCCATAATCGATGATCCACATTCTTTGTCCTGATATATTTTATATCA
Source organism: Acer campestre (assembly GCA_954870605.1). NCBI lineage: Eukaryota > Viridiplantae > Streptophyta > Magnoliopsida > Sapindales > Sapindaceae > Acer > Acer campestre. Next base: position 58,305,731 of record OX940800.1, on the reverse strand, counting down.
GGACGAATTGACAGTAGAAAGAATATATATATATTAGCACATCATCTCTTAGATATCCAAGTTGCACATGTATTGTTTGATTTTAGTAGATCTCAACAATCCTATTATAATAGTTTTTGTAATACTTCAAATATAAATATATTTATATATATATTTTTAAAAACCCATATTGTAAAAAATTTAAAAAAATTATCAATTTTATTTCAAAAGATATATATATATATATATACACACACACACACATTTTATTTTAATTTTGGTAAGAACCACCATGAAATCACATTGATTTGAATGATATTTTATCTGAATTATTTTGTGGATGATGAGTTCATTGAAATCTACCTACGAATAAAATTTGAAATTTTATCAAACATTAGAACTATTTATCCTGATTTTTTAAAATATGAAGGCATCAGAAAAACAGGTGAAATATAGGAAAATTCAAGAAAAATAGTTATAGTGTTTGAAAAATTCTCAAATTTTATTCATAGATAGATTTCGATGAATTTATCGTCCACAAAATTTTTTGATCAAAATTCATTCAAATCGATGTGATTTCGTGGTGGTCCTTACCAAAATTAAAATAAGGGATCCTCTATGAGAGACTCACTTTATATAGATATATATATTTTTTATTATCAATTCGTCATGACAATAAATATATCAGGATGAAGAATATAGACCACTAAATTTACATACTTTGACTCAAAGTGCCCCACTTGTCAAAACTTCTCCATAATCCATGGTCCACATTCTTCGTCTTGATATATTTATTGTTTTGACGAACTGACAGTAGACAGACTGATATATATATATGTATGTATTTATATATAATATGTTCAATATAAGGTTCTTGATGGAAATTATGGAATCCAATCAATTTTAATAAATTTGATTTCATTTTGTCAGTAGATTATAAGTTCAATAAAATTTGAAAAAATTTCAAATGCTATAACTATATCAGAAAGGGGCGAAAAAAAGAGAGAAGGAAATTAAAGAACTCATGAAATATACAAACAAGTTATAATTGTATACGGTGCATTGTCAAATTCTTAACTGCTGGATCCATATGATGAATGGAATTATTTTACATTTTCTTTTATTTGTTCTGTCCTAACAATATATAACTAATAAATGAGATTCATTATATAATTATTATTGAAATTTGAGTTTTTTATTTTTATTTTTTTATATATAAATTTATTTTACACGAAAATATCCATTTTTTAAAGTGGTTTAATGATTTACAACTCTATTGTCTCAGTTTTTCTTTTTTAGCAATTTAACTATTGCGTGGATAAAAACACCCCAAAGCCCAAACACTAAAGTCTATTAAATTTAGGTTTTCATTATATATTTTTATCCCTTTCAAGCTTAAATAATAATATATAAGAAAAATAGCTTTTTCAAACTTCACAACTACTGTATTTTTTATTTTATTTTATTTTATTTTTATCTATATTGATTTACTTGAAAATCAATTATTCCACTTTTTTTTTTTTTTTTCCTTTTCAAACACAATTGTCTAAGTTATCCTCATAAAATGTTAGGTCTTTTCTCTCTCTTTTTTTCTCTCTCTCTCGAAAGGAAAATAGGGTCAGTAAAAGAAGCAGAGTCTTTAGGGTAGATTGTCTTCTTTGTTGAAGCAGAGTTCCAAAGTTCATAGTGGTTTGTTTCCAATAGGTGTTATTAGTGATGGCGGATTTAGAAATTGCAAAGTTATATGAGAATCTCTCATTAGCGGATGAAGATGGAGTGATATTTGAGAGACCTGCAGAGGAGCTGTGTGAAGGAAAGGTGGATGTAGATCTATGTCTAATAGGGAAGATTTTATCGGGTAAAAGAGTGAATATGGAGGCTTTTATTCATCTAATTAATCAGTTATGGAGTCCGTTTGGAAGGGTAGAGATTGAATCGGTGGGGGAGAATATTTGTATGTTTCGGTTTAATAATCAGGAGGAGAGGAATAGGATATGGATTCGTGGTCCATGGCACTTTGATAAGTGTTTAATTGTTTTAGAAAAACCAGTGGGTAGGGGAAGTATTTCACAGCTGCGTTTTGACAAGGTGGAGTTGTGGATACAGTTTCATGATATTCCAATTATTTGTATGAATAGAAGAACAGCTAAGTGGATGGCTGATTAGATTGGGAAGGTGATTGAGATACCATCAGAATCGAAGGATTGTTGGGGGAAGTTTCTGAAGGTAAAAGTTCAACTTGATATAAATAAACCTCTGAGACGTTGGATTCGGTTGAAATTGGATAAAACTGACAATATTGTGATGGTGAGCCTAAAATATGAGAGGCTTCTAGAATTTTGCTATGTTTATGGAAGAATTGGGCATGTTAGTAAGGAATGTAATGATGCAGTAGCAAAGCTGGAAGCTTTGAAGGGGGTTTCTATGAAGTTTGGGTCATGGATGAGGGCGTCTTCTCTTGATCGGCAGAAATTGAAGATGGATCAGCTAATTGATGGCAGTTCGAAGTTGATTAGCAGAGTGGAGGAGAGGAGTGAGGGAACAGAAGTGAGTTTCCAGAATTTGAGTTCTGATGATTTCCGAAAAGGGGAGATTGAAGGCGGTTTGAAGAAAGTAAATTCTGGGTTGTTAATTGATCAGGTGGAGGATCTGACCGACTTGGTTAGGAAACCGAAGGAAGCAACTACAGGTTCAGCCTCAAATATCTCGGTGAAGTCTAGTGGACCCGGGTCAGCAGTGAGTTTTGGGCCATTAAAGGAAGGCCCAATTGTAGAGGTTCATATAAGCAAAAAAAAGCTAGAGGGAGAAGGCAAAGTAATTGTTGGGCCACGAAAGACATGTGATCATTTGCCTGTTAGTGAATTGGATTCTGATTTCTATATGGAGAGCCCAAGTACAACACTGGATATCTCAGGTGAAAAGCTGGTGGTTGTTGATTCTAAACTGGAGGATAATTCAGTTCCTTTGAAGCCTTTTGTTAGAAATTGGAAAAGAATGGCGAGAGCTAAGAAGGCAGAGATTGGTTCGAGTAATCAGTCTATTTTATTCCGCAAATTACAAACAGTTAATACGAAGGTGAAGAAGTGTTTACAGGGAGTTGGTTCTTCTTCTTCAGGTAAGTCTAAATTCGAGATTGTTAGGAAAAAGTCTGTGCTGGGGAACTTTAATTCTTTTTCTCAAAAGTTTATTCAGAAGAAGGGAACTCTTTCAAGTTCATTGAAAAGATGGGAGGTTCAATTTGGCAAGCGGAAATTATGTTTTGGGTTGACAGACGAGAGTGGGGATGTGAAAAAATTGCGGCTGTCAGGTGTGGATTCGATTGAAACTAATTTGGCGAGGTCTAGGGATCAGACCCGCCAGGATTGATGATTGGCCTTTGTTGGAACGTTCGGGGGTTGGAGAATCCCCGAGCGTTCTCGGCCCTAAAGAGGTTGATGAAAAAAAATTCTCCGGATTTTATTTTTCTGTCGGAAACGAAACTGTCAGGTGGTAAGGCAGCAAAAGTCAGAGATACTATATTGGATTATGAAGTTTTCTGGGTGGATAGTGTTGGTTGCAGTGGTGGTTTGATGATGTTCTGGAAAAAAGATGTTAAAGTAACAGTTCTTTCTTATTCAATAGGGCATATAGATGTGAGAATTCAATTGGAGGACGGGTTCTTGTGGAGGTTTTTAGGGGTGTATGGTGATCCTGTGCCCAGTAAGAGAAGGAGTTCTTGGGATTTAATGTGTAGGTTGAGTGAGGTAGATAATTTGCCATGGGTATGTGGAGGGGACTTTAATGAGGTGTTGTGTTTGAATGAGAAATTGGGTGGTTCAGAGAAATCGATTTCGGGTATGATTAGGTTTAGGCAGGCAGTGGATAAGTGTGATTTAATCGATTTGGGATCGTCGGGTTCTAAATACACTTGGAACAATAAGAGGGAAAGACAATTGAATATTCAAGAAAGGTTAGACAGAATTTTTACTAATAATGCTTGGAGGGATAGGTTTGCTTTTGTAAGGGTGGAGCATTTAGGATTTCACTCTTCTGATCACCGTCCAATTCTGTTGAAGTTTGAGAAGAATCGGAGACAGGTGAAGAGTAGTTTTTCTGGGTTTCGATTTGAAACTTATTGGCTGAAAGAAGACGATATTAGAAGAGTTATTTTTGGATGCATGGAAGGAGAGGGGACCTTCTTTATCGGCAAAGGCTTTTCTTGATAAGTTAAGCCTGTGTGCTTTAAGCTTGACAGGATGGAGCAATGTTCAATTTAGGAATCTCAGTTTTCAGATAGAAGCTAAAACCAGAGAGATTGAGAAGTTATATCTGTCTTGTGAGAAGGTTGGCGTTATGGCAACTATTAAGAATTTAGAAAAATCTGTGGAAGATCTTCTTGATCGTGAAGAGTTATTTTGGAAGTTGCGATCGAGGGCGAATTGGCTAAAGGCAGGGGACAAAAATTCTAAATTCTTCCATGCTAGGGCTTTAGCTAGGAAGAAGAAAAATACTATTCTCAGATTATTAAATTCAGAGGGTCGGTTTGTAGATACTGAAGAATGGATGGCCAAGGTGGTTCAAGAATTTTTTCAAGCACTTTTTCAGTCTTCATAGCCGAGTACTTCAGAAGTCAGCAAGGCTGCGGGTAGAATAAGTTCCTGTTTTGATCATGCTCAGAGGGATGTGTTGAGTAGGGAGTTCACAGAGGAGGATGTCAGGTTAGCTATATTCGATCTTAATCCTACTAAATCTCCTGGTCCTAATGGATTTCATGCAATTTTCTTTCAAAAATTTTGGCATATTTTGAGGGAGGATTTTAGTAGGGTGTGTTTGAGTATTCTGAATGGAAATGCTTCTGTTAGGGATTTTAACTGTACCTCTGTGGTTTTAATTCCGAAAATTAAAAATCCTACTTCCCTTAAGGATTTTAAGCCTATTGCTTTGTGTAGTGTAATTTATAAGACAATTACTAAGGCAATAGCTGCTAGATTAAAGCCTCTTTTGCCTGGGATTATCTCTACAAATCAGTCTGCCTTTGTCCCGGGTAGACAAATTTTTGATAATGTGATTATAGCTTTTGAGACTCTTCATTCGATTGCTAGGAAGAAGAGTGGTAATAAGGGTTGGATGGCTATCAAATTAGATATGTGTAAAGCATATGATCGTGTTGAATGGAAATTTTTAGAGTTTGTTATGAGGAAAATGAATTTCCCTTCTAGTTTGATAGATCTTATTATGGACTGTATTGGTACTTCTACTCTTAGCTTTTTACTGAATGGAAAATCAGTTTGTGAGGTGAGGCCTTCTAGAGGGTTAAGACAGGGTTGCCCTCTGTCTCCCTACCTTTTCATTCTTTGTGCTAAGGCTTTTTCGAGTTTGATTTCTTTTGCTGAAAATAATGGTAGGGGTCTGGGGGTTAAATGTGGCAGGGGTGGTCCTCTTATCAGCCATATGTTTTTTGCAGACGATAGTATTCTTTTTAGTAGGGCTACGAGGAAATGTAGTTCTAGCATTTGTGAGATTTTGGAGGTGTATGCTAGAGGTTTGGGTCAGTAAATTAATTTTCAGAAAAGCAAGCTGACATTTAGTGAGAATGTGGCTGTTTGTATTAAAAAAGATATATACAATTTGCTTGGCATTGAGGAATTTATTAATCTTGACAAGTATCTTGGGTTTCCTACTTTGGTGGGTAGGAATAAGAGATTATTGTTTAATGATATAATGGAGAGAGTTTGGAAGAAGCTAAGAGGTTGGAAGGATAATTATTTTTCCTTTGTGGGGAAGGAAGTGTTGATTAGGGCAGTGGCACAAGCTATCCCGAATTATGCGATGAGTTTGTTTAAGCTTCCGGTGGGTCTTTGTAAGGAGTTAAGTTCAATGTATTCAAAATTTTGGTGGGGGGAAAGGGAAGGGAAAAGAAAGATTAGTTGGGTTAATTGGAGTTCACTTTGTTGGCCTAAAAGTCAAGGGGGTCTGAATTTTAAGGATTTAACTTCTTTTAATCAATCCTTGTTAGCTAAGCAAGCGTGGATGATTTTGAAGAATCCTGAGTCTTTGGTTGCTAGGTTGTTGAAGGCTAAATATTTTAAAAATGAGGATTTCCTGCAGGTGGCAGCTAAGAATAGGATTTTCCATATCTGGCGCAGTATTTTGTGGGGGAAAGACTTGCTTTCTAAAGGCCTTAAATGGGTAGTTGGGAATGGGAACAGTATTAGAGTGTTTAAGGATAGGTGGATCCCCCGACCAAACACATTTAGAACTATTACGCCTGATCCTGGGATTGATATTTCTGCGGCGGATTTGATGTGTAGTAATCATAGGTGGTGGGATATGGAGAAACTGGATAGGTATCTTTTGGCTTGTGATAAGGAGCTGGTTCTTTCTATTCCGATAAGTTGGCAAGGAGGTGAAGATTTTCTAGCTTGGCATTATGGTAAGCAAGGGGTTTTTTCTGTTCAAAGCTTCTATTAGTTGGCTATTGCGCAGAAGAATTCAAAAACTTCTTCTTCCTCTGATCTGATGCAGGGATGGTGGACAAAGTTATGGAGATTAAATGTTCCTCCTAAAGTAAAAATTTTTGTGTGGAGAGCTTGCTGGAATGCATTTCCATCTTTACAAAATCTTTGGAAGAGAAAAGTTGTGGTTTCCTATAGATGTAATAGGTGTTCTTCAGCTGTGGAATCTTTTACACATGCCATTTTCTGGTGTAAAATGTCCAGAAATTGCTGGTGTGGTTCGATTTTTGCTGGTTTACTGCAAGGTCAGAATTTGTTATCAGCTTTTGATGTGTTTCTTTATATCTCTTTTATGGTTTCTGTTGAGGATTTGGGCAGATTTTGTATGGTTGCCTATGCTATTTGGGATAACAGGAATAAGCATAATTTTGATGGGAAAAGTAAGCCTTCGGAGTTGGTTTTCTCGGGTGCAATGGCTCTCTTGGAAGAATTTCAGGAGTCAAAGAGTGCCATCTCTGTTCAGCAGTCCTCTGTGCAGTTTAGAGGGGGTTCTGAATGGTTACCTCCTCCTCCTCGTCGCTTAAAGCTTAATACGCCTATTGCGTGTCGTGGAAATGGTTTGTTTGTAGGTATTGGAGTAGTTATCAGAGATGATAAGGGATTGGTAGTAGCTGCTAGAACTAATCAGCTGCCTGGTTTATTTTCTCCTGATATTGGTGAACTGATTGCTTTGAGGGAAGGTCTTCAGTTGGCTCAGTTTTATGATCTTCATGTGGAGTTTGTTGATGTGGTTTCTCCTTCCTTAGTTTCGATCCTTAACGATTCCGTCCCTCTTGTAGGGAATCTAAATTCATTGTGAATGATATTAAAGCTTTGCTTTCGGTTGTTGGCATAGTTAAGTGTTTAGAGGTTTCAAAATCTGGAAACTCTTTTGCTCATATGCTTGCACTTGCAGCTTTTAGTTCTGTTAGGGAGTTTTTTTTTGGTGTAATGTTCTCTGTGGGTGTTTTCTGGTGTAATGTTCGCTGGGTTTGTTTGTTGTTGTTTCGGTTTCATGTTTATATATATATAAAAAAAAAAGTTATCCTCATAAAAATCAATCTCTTTGATTATCTTTTTTACACCTATTTGACATTCACTTCCAATAATTTTTGTAATGAAAGTTGTCGATTGACTTATCAATGAAAGACTTGGAAAATTTTATGATGTATTATAAAGAATTTCTTGATTTGTGAATTCATTAATACGACTTATAAACATAAATGAATTATTTTCTAATCTTAGTTATGTAGGTGTTTGATAAAAGTAGGCTATTGATGGAGCTTTGAAGAAGAAGAAGTGTTGGGGATAATCCTCTATTATAAACCCGATGAACGCGGAATCGCCGTACCTAATATACGCCCATAACTCATAACAAATAATAACGTCAATAAGCAGAAAAATATATGAGAGAGAATAAAACAATCACAACACAAGATATACGTGGAAAACCCAAAACGGGTAAAAAACCACGGGCCGTCAAGACGACAGAGAAAGTTCCACTATATGATAAATTGTTACAACCATATACTCCAGGATTCTCTCTCACACCTAACCCAAACTCCACTCACAAGATCCTCACCAAGAACCCCACAATATCCCCTAGGTCTCCCCTAAATATCACCCACGGATCTCTAACTAGATCCACCGATATTCCCTTGGATCCCTCCTCGGATATTCCTTGGGTCTCCCCGGATCTCACCACACTCTCTCTGATGTTACATGGTGTTCTTTTTGCTCCACAGCCTTAAAACTAATAACATAAATATTAGGACTATTTATACTAGTTACAGAGAGTTTAAGATAAAAGGAAATTCTACTCCTAAACGTACAAGACTTACTTGTTCCACATAAATACTATTTCCTTTTATGACAAGCCTTCTTGTAGGGAGTAAATCCTTTTCCTTCAAGCACAAGAACTTCCAGAAACAAACTACTTCCTTTTCCGCTGAAGATTTCCCGTTTCACGTATGCTTATGATTGACTACGATTCGGGTCACGGTTGTACACCCGTTTCCTAAACCGTTACAAGTCACCTTAAATTATATCGCTCAGAAAACCGCGATCCATACGTTGAAACAAATTCTCATTCAGTTCTTCATGATCTTCAACCTCCCTCAAACTACACCATTCCATCTTCCAAACGTATCCCACGTCTCCAGGAAGCTCCACATCAGTTGAGTCTTTGTTTGATTCACATTAGTTCGCTTAGGAATACAAGTCAAAACCTAACAAGAAGATATTCCTTGCTTTTCATTAATTAATCATAACGATAGTCTCTAAAGCTTGATTAATTAGACCGGTGATGATAATTAAGACGATGATGATCAACTGGTTGATTAGTAAACTCAACAGTAGCCGATAAAAATGAGGCTCGATTATTAAACCCTTGACTAGCACTTTCCTTAACAACACATAATCTTATAACATTGTCAAGTGCAAATAAATTCTCTACACACATGATAGGCTTCAACGATAAGAAAATAGGTGAATATTTTATTTTTTTTTTCTTTTTTGGGTTAAAGATTTTCTCATCTTAAGAATGCAAACAAATTGTTTTAATTAGTTTGGTCGGTTGAGAGGATCAATTGCTAAACTTCTTGTTTAAATGTATTTTAACTATTTCCGTAAATCATTAAACCACTATAAATTATTAATCGCTATAAATCATTAAACCACATTGAAAATGACTATTTCCGTAAATAAAAAAATAAAAAAATAATATATATATATATATATATAACTCTTGAAATTCAAATGTCTAGACTATCGAAATTAAATAATTCAAACATGAATGTTGAAATATCACCAAAAGTGTCCAATTTCTTGGTCTTAGTAGTTAAGTACATTTGATAATTGATTTCAATATATCTTCCAAGACCAAAATCTTGATATTTGAATGAATCATAAAATTAAATAAAGAAGGACATACCAACCTACATATGCCGGCACGACAAATGTAGGGACACGTACTATTTAACATTTATCTACTTCCACATCATATAGCAAAAATCTTGCTTCCCAACCCAAGAACTCTCCCAAACAGAAAATGGTTCTCTAATATTAAAAAAAAAAAAAAAAAAAAAAAAAAAAAAAAAAAAAAAAAAAAAAATCTTAAAATGGATTTTTAACGAAAAATGGAGTTTTATTTTTTAAAAAACCGAGAAGAGAAAAGAAGTAGGGAAAAGAAAGAATAGTAAGTGAATTAAAGGTAACAACAAAATTTGAAATAATAATAAAGTTGATTAAATAACATAAGAATAGTTATATGTGGTGTACTTACATAAATACAATAAAATATAATTAAAGAAAGGGTATTTTTGGTATTAAGTCGGGTTTAATTACAAATTAGAGATTTTTATTTGTTATGGGTGTGATTACGAAAGAGATGTAGATACAGTTTTTTAGGGGTGCCATTATCGTCACTCTAACAAATACCCACACCTAATGTGAATGCGTGGTTATGGGTCATTGTTTTTACTTTATAATTTCAAGACGTCCTTACTAGAGAACCACCATATATATATATATATATATATATAATTTTTCTATTGTCAGTTCATCCTGATATAAAATATATCAGAACGAAAAACGTGGACCATTAGATTTACATACTTTGACTCAAAGTGTATTTGTCAAAACTTCTCCATAATCTATGGTCCATATTCTTTGCCCTGATATATTTTATATCATGACGAACTAACAGTAGAAAGACTATATATATATATATTAGCATATCATCTCTTAGATATCCGAGTCGCACATCAATCCTATTGATTGCTGGAGTCTACCTTGCAATACTTCAAATATATATATATATATATAACCCATATTGTAAAAAAAAAAATTAAAAAAAATTATCAATTTTATTTCGAAAGATACATATATATAGTGAGTTTCTCCCTTATTTTAATTTTGGTAAGGACCACCATGAAATCACATCAATTTGAATGATTTTTTATCTGAATTTTTTTGTGGATGATGAGTTCATTGAAATCTACCTATGAATAAAATTTGAAAAATTTTCAAACACTAGAACTATTTATCCCGATTTTTTAAAATATGAAGGCATCGGAAAAATGGGTGAAATATAGCAAAATTCAAGAAAAATAGTTATAGTGTTTGAAAAATTCTCAAATTTTATTCATAAATAGATTTCGATATATTTATCGTCCACAAAAAAAAATTAGATTTCTTTCAAATCAATTTGAGTTCGTCATGACAATAAATATATCAAGTCGAAGAATATAGACCACTAGATTTATATACTTTGACTCAAAGTGTATGCACTTGTCAAAACTTCTCCATAATCTATGGTCCACATTCTTCGTCTTGAAATATTTATTGTCAGGACGAACTGACAATAGAAAGACTGATATATATATGTATATATATATATATATATTTATGTATGTATTTATATATAATATGTACGTTCAATATGAGGTTCTTGATGGAAATTATGGAATCCAATCAATTTTAATAAATTTTGATTTCATTTTGTCAGTAGATTATAAGTTCAATAAAATTTGAAAAAAATTTCAAATACTATAACTACATCAGAAAGGGGCGAAAAAAGAGAGAAAAGGAAATTAAAGAACTCACGAAATATACAAAACAAGTTATAATTTGTATACGGTGAATGGAATTATTTTACCTTTTCTTTTATTTGTTCTATCCTAACAATATATATAACTAATAAATAAGATTCATTATATAAATTATTGTTGAAATTTGAGTTTTTATTTTATTTTATTTTTAATTTTTATTTATTTATTTATGGAAATATCCATTTTTAAAGTGGTTTAATGATTTGTAACCCTATTGTCTCAGTTTTTCTTTTTTAGCAATTTAACTATTACATGGACAAAAACACCCCTAACACTAAAGTCTATTAAATTTAGGTTTTCATTATATAATTTTATCCCTTTCAAGCTTAAATCATCATATATATATATATATATAAGAAAAATAGCTTTTTCAAACTTCACAACTACTGTGTGTATATATATATATTTATCTATATTGATTTATTTGAAAATCAATTTTTTTTTTTTCACTTTTTTTTCTTTTCAAACACAATTGTCTAAGTTGTGTTAACACTTTATCCTCATAAAAATCAATCTCTCCGGTTATCTTTTTTATACCTATTTGACATTCACTTCCAATAATTTTTGTAATGAAAGTTGTCGATTGACTTATCAATGAAAGACTTGGAAAATTTTATGATGTATTATAAAGAATTTCATGATTTGTGAATTCATTAATACGACTTATAAACATAAATGAATTATTTTCTAATCTTAGTTGTGTAGGTGTTTGATAAAAGTAGGCTATTGATGGAGCTTTGAAGAAGAAGAAGATATTCCTTGCTTTTCATTAATTAATCATAACGATAGTCTCTAAAGCTTGATTAATTAGACCGGTGATGATAATTAAGACGATGATGATCAATTGGTTGATTAGTAAACTCAACAGTAGCCGATAAAACTGAGGCTCGATTATTAAACCCTTGACTAGCACTTTCCTTAACAACACATAATCTTATAACATTGTCAAGTGCAAATAAATTCTCCACACACATGATAGGCTTCAACGATAAGAAAATAGGTGAATATTTTATTTTTTTTCTTTTTTGGGTTAAAGATTTTCTCATCTTAAGAATGCAAACAAATTGTTTTAATTAGTTTGGTCGATCGAGAGGATCAATTGCTACACTTCTCATTTAAATGTATTTTGACTATTTTCGTAAATCATTAAACCACTATAAATCAGTAATCGATATAAATCATTAAACCACTTTGAAAATGACTTTTCCCCCAAAAAAAAAAAAAAAAAAAAACTCTTGAAATTCAAATGTCTAACTCTCGAAATTAAATAATTCAAAGATGAATGTTGAAATATCACCAAAAGTGTCCAATTTCTTGGTCTTAGTAGTTAGTACATTTGATATCTTCAAGACCAAAATCTTGATATTTGAATGAACCACAAAATTAAATAAAAAAGGACAGACCAACCTACACATGCCGGCACGACAAATGTAGGGACACGTACCATTGATACTAAATGTCACATGTCGCACGATAACAGCTGTGAATATTTTGATGGTCAATGCTGACATTTTCAACTTCTGTTATACAAAATTAAATAAAATTCCAAAGGTGAATGCTTCGCTTAGAATATTTGCTCCACATCACTATGTATTTGACAATTGACATGTTTGTATAAGAAATGGACTCAACTTTATAATAGAATTAAATGAATTCCATGTGATAGCACTTTTAATGTACAATTTATTGAGTCCTAACCCTAATAATGATATTAATTATATTTATAAGCATCAAAAGGATCAAAGTTACCCCTGATTTTCCATAAAAAGAAGCTTAAGTTGGTATGCTATAGTTTTCAAAGCTAATCTTTAATTTGTATTTATAACGAGATGGGGTTGGTCCGATGGTAAACTTGTCACACCTGTATCACGAGGTTGTGGGTTCGAGTCTTCCCCCCCACCCCAAAAAAAAAAAAAAAAAAAAACTTCGAATTTATGTAATAGTGTAATACTTCAAAAAAGAAAAAACAATTAATATTCAATATTATTCTCGACATCATTAAATGGTTATAGTTTAGGCATAGCATTGAAAACTTAGGGAAAAAAAAAATATCAAAAATCATAACATTACTTTACAACTTATGCATGGTCCGGTGGTAAACTCTTCACACCTACACCATGAGGTTGTAGGTTCAAGTCCCCTCTCTCCCCAAAAAAACCCCGACTTATGTAATAGTACAATACTTAAAAAAAAAAAAAAAAAAAAAAAAAAAAAAAAAAAAACTTTACAACTTACTATGTAAGGACATTAAATCTTTTTGTATGAAGTAAATATATCTTAACCTACTCCTAAGTCCTAAAAAAAAAAGGTAGAGAACAACCATGCATAATTAAAATCCGAGTTTTTTTTTTTTTTTTTTTTTTTTTTTTTTTTTTTTGTATCGAGGATCCTGGACTTCGTCCGGGCATATATCTGTCTGTCCTCCCTCAACTACGTGACACTCGCATGACCTGTATGTTGGGAGCGTGACCCCTAACTACGTGGCCCGCTTTGGCCTGTATGTTGGACGCGGAGTAGGACAGATAAGAAAAGAAACCTCTGCTCACACCACTAGCCCCACAACGATGCAAGCGGGTAAATCAGAACTCACCTCCATCTAGGTAGGATTCGAACTGCTGACGTTAGCCCCATGTCCATCCTTCCTAGTGGTGGTCACGGTTCGATTTCGGACTGAAACCGACAGTTTCGGTTTGGTGGCCACCCAAAACTAAAACCGAAACCGAAAATCGGTTTGGTACACAGTTTAAAATCGGTGGTTTTACGGTTTCGGTTTTTTTTTTTTTCTTTCAAATTTCCTGCCATGTGGCAACATTTGATTTGACCTTTTTTTTTTTTTTTTGAAAAACTGGCGGTTTAACGGTGGACAAAATCTACGGTTTTGGTCAGTTTTTAGGAAGGCTAAACCGAAATCGAAACCGAAACCGAAACAGTGTAAATCGATTTTCAAACCAACGGTTTAGGTTCCGGTTAGGGCCGTACGGTTCCGGTTAAACCACGGACAAAACCGACGGTTCAACCGGAATGATGGCCACCTCTAGTCCTTTCACCAGCAGAGCTAAACGCCCTAAAGGCTGGCCACAATGTGATTGCTAGGAGTAGAACCAAGGACTTGGGTTTTTATCCCCAAGTCTTGTACCACCAAGGCAACCACCTTGTGGTTAATCAGAGTAATTTTTACATGACTCAAATCAGCTATCTAAAAATAGTGTTCCAATTTGTGTCTAACGAAAAATTGGGATATGTGTCTATATTTATGGAAAAAGTTGAAAAAATAATAATTAAATGTAAACATATATCCCATTTTAATTGGTTAGACACAAATTGGAACACCATTTTTGGACAACTTATTTGCGTCCATTTTACTTAACCTAAAGACTCAAAATGACGTGAAACTTGATTCATAATATGATACTATTTTGTACTGCTTCAAGTTTACTTGGTCACCATCTTCAAATTTGATGGATGGTGACAAATCTGGTGTACTGGAAACCAGCCAAAAGTTGAAACAGGAGAAATTTAAATTCAAAGTTTCAAACCAAAACCAAAAGACTCTGCAGCTAGATGTTGACTTTACCTCTCAATATTTAATATATGAGTAATTTCACTAAAGTCCATACATTTTGATAAAATATCACATATGTAAATGGTTTTATCAAATTAGTAACTTAAGTCCCTTATTTTTCTAAAATACATCACTTTAATCCATTTAACCAAAATACTAACCAATTCTAATTATATATATAAAAGTACAATTTTACATTTGTCAAAATGATTTACTGAGTTTCAAAAATAAATAATATTAAAATGGTTTATAAAAATAAATTAACAACAAAAATTTATTATTATTATATATATAGTAAACTTAAAAACAGAAAAAAAAAAAAAAAAAAACTAACAGATTATGGAAAATTAAAAAAATAATAAATAAATAAATTGAAAGTACTTTGAAATATTTTTTAGAAGAAAAGTATTTCAAAAATAAAAAGAAAGTTTTTTTTCTTGAAAAAAGTAAATGGATCTCCATCATTGAATCTGGATCGATCCAATGGTGGAGATCCATTTACTTTTTTTAAGAAAAAAACTTTCTTTTTATTTTTTGAAATACTCTATTTTTTAAAAAAAATTTTTGAAAATACTTTCTATTTTAGTATTTATTTTAACTTTATATTTTACACAATCCATTAATTATTTTTTCTGTTTTTAATTTTTTTTAGAAAATAAATTTTTGTTGTTAATTTATTTTTATAAACCATTATAATATATATATTTTTTAAAACTCAATAAATCATTTGGTAAGGGTAAAATTATACTTTTATATATATAGTTAGAGTTGACTGTTAGTATTTTGGTCAAATTGTCTAAAGTGATGTATTTTGAAAAAACTAAGGACTTAAATTGTTAATATGATAAAGACATTTAAATTAATGACATTTTACTTAAAAGGTAGAGGCTCAGTGAAATAACACTTTTAATATAACTTTTTTTTTTTTTTTTAACATTTTCAACTTCAATCACTAATGGCAATATGGGATGCTTACACAACTCTGTTTTCAAACTTTTGAAATTCCAATCTCTTCCGAATGTGACCCACACAAACATTGTTTCCATCACTAAAAAAATTAATATCACCTTTGAAATCTTCTCCTGTATTAAACTATCAGTTGTGTAACTTCATTTTTATTTTTATTTTTTCTTTTTGTCCTCTTTATTACATAATCAAAGAGCCCCACTTTGATAAACAAAAGTGCTGTTTTTTAAGTTTTCATATGTGGAGCAGTTGAGTTTTCAATCTGTTTCATGCTAAAACCAAAAGCTATCATCTTTGATCTAGAATTTCATTAAAGTCATGTCCATCTTAAGCAGAAACATTAACAGCAACATGGGTTCTTCTTCTTTTCATGAATTCAAGAAGCAAGCTTCTTTCTTTTTCAAAGAAAAGATCAAAACTGCTCGTTTGGCTCTCACTGATGTCACCTCTGCAGAGCTGTAAGTTTTTCTTGTTCATAGATTATTAAAGTCTTGAACTTTATTGATTTGTATTTTGAAATTTTAATGTACTTTGTTCAGTTTCCGTGTGTTGTTTTTGGTCTTCCAAGACTTTTTGAATCCAAACATTTTGTGGGTTGTATTGAAGGTTGACCGAAGAAGCTACAAATGGAAATCCATGGTCCCCGGATACTCGAACTATGGGATCAATATCAAGGGCTGCTTTTGAAGTTGATGATTATTGGAGAATTGTTGAAATACTGCACAAGAGGTTGTTAGCAAATTTTTCTCTTTTAACTTTTGAATCTGCTTTTGATGTTGTGCAAATTTTGATGTTTTGAATGTTGGTATTAATATATTATCAGATTTTCAAAATTTGAAAAGAAGAACTGGAGGGTGTCTCACAATTCTCTGGTTGTGCTTGAACACTTGTTGACCCATGGACCAGAAAGTGTTGCAGAGGAGTTTCAGTGTGATAAAGATGTTATTAGAGAGATGGAAAGTTTTCAGTACATTGATGAGAAAGGGTCTGTTTACTGTTTTTGATTCCTTTTCAGGTTTCAAATTTCAATGCACCATATCTGTTTTTTACAACATCTAATATTAATGTGCAGATTCAACTGGGGTTTATCTGTTAGGAAGAAATCAGAGAGAATATTGAAGTTGCTGGAAAACGGACCTCTTCTCAAAGAAGAGAGAGATCGAGCTCGAAAACTGACTAGAGAGATTAAAGGGTTTGGAAGCTTTTGCCATAGATCTTCAGAGAAGGGCATTCTTCAGGAATCCTCGCGCGGAACATTTGAAAGATGCAACTCTCAGTTTAACAATTGTGAAAATGAAGAAAATCAGTTACCATCTTCCAATGAAGGACAAGGAGGTTCGATGCAAAAGGTCGAGAGATCACAGAGAAATATGAATGAGGATGCAATTCTTGAATTTGGCAAGAAAACAGAGAATTCGAGTTCTCGCTGGAGTTTTAGTGATGAGCAGCAGATGCTTGAGAATCCTGAAACTGAAACTCGAACAAGTTTCAAAGAAAACATGGCTCCTGACAAGGAAGATTTCGATGAATGGAATTTCTGCGCAGAGTCTAACCCGCTTTTAGATGTGAGGAATGATGATCCCAGAGTCGAAATTTTCACAGAAGATGATGATCATCCGTTCAATGAAACAGAGAATATAACTACTGCTTCATCATTGCTCACTACAAGAAATGGAATCATGCAAGGATGTTAACATAATCTATATATTCGAACGACGCATAGAAGCCATATTATCTGCAGAACTGTTACATGTATTCAGGGTCTGTTGTTTCCATAATTGTATGCTGTGTGCTAATTAGTTTTTATAATTAGTTGTGCTTGGTTAAAGTATACAAAGTATGTCATTAAGCACTTCTAGAGACACTTTTATATTTACAGAGAAACCTGTACTCGAAAGATAGAATACGATCAAAAAAATGCTCACCTTGAGCCATGGAAAAAAAAGAGTACAAGGATCTATTGAAAATAGTTAAAAATAGTTTCCGTACAGATGACCGCGATGCTTTGTAATGATTGAAAGTTATTTTCTCCATTTCTGGTTATTTTCATTAACTACAGGAAAGGCAAACACTAGTATTACATGATTTACAATGGCTAAAGCAAGGATGTCTTGATGTCTTGCGATACACATCTGTACATATAACAAGTAAACTACATTCATACATACATGGGAATTCAAGTTCTGCAAAGCCAGTCTTGAATTGCAAGCCGTAGCGCATGGTTAGGAGTAAGATGTAAATGACTAAATTCCAAATTCGTCATAGGTGAAGTGTTGCGGCCATTTTCCAACCAGCCGCGTAAGGCTTCCCCTTCATATGTGAACCCATCTGCAGCTACCTGAGGATCATGCATTATTTCCTGGAAAACAAACCATATAATGCGTAAGCCACACGAAGGTATAGTATATTATTATCAAGCTAAAATTGCTCTATTTGCTCAGTGGTTTTCAGCTACTTTAACTTCAACTAAGATGCCATCACTAATTACCACAAGGTCACACACCTTAAGAATCGGGCACAAAAAGAAAGATGGCACTGGTCGTTCCTCTGCAACATGCAGCTGCTCCAATTCCCTCACCAGAGCCGGCGTGAGATCAGGTCTATCCCTACCATATAATTCACAGCATTGCAATCCCAGGTCCAGTAAACGCCTTGCAACAAATGTAGGCCAATCTCCAGCTGATGAATCCAAAACTGAAGTTAAATTCCCACATGATACAGCTTTCCGCACTTCACCTGCTAACCCAACCGGTGGTTTTCCAGTGAGTAGTTGTAGAATTATATGCCCAAAGGAGTAAATGTCGGACTTGGGAGTCAGGACACCGGTCCTATGTAATTCTGGATCGGAATATGGAAAAGCACCTTTAGGCACAGTACCCCTTCGAAAACTTGGCAAATAAAGGGTCTCTTCGGTTACCAGCCTGCAAATGCCAAAATCACATATCTTGCAGCTGAGTTCAGAATCAAGAAGAATGTTTTCAGGTTTCAAATCACCATGGACAATCTTTTCAGGTTTGGAGGAGTGCAAGAAGCAAAGCGCACTAGAGATTTCAGCTGCAATCCGTACTCGGACCTTCCATGTCAAGGGAGAAATGTTGCTTTTGCGGAAAAGGCGGTCTTGAAGGCTCCCATTGGGCAAATACTCGTATACAAGGGACCAGGCTTCTGGACACGCACCAAGCAAAGTTACTAGATGAGGATGTTGCAGTTTGCTAAGAACTCGAACCTGCATCCAGAAGTATAAAGATTAATTCAGCCTTAACCAAAGTCTAGGAGTACTGAGCAATCCTATCAAAGCAACATCAAAGAGAAAATTCTCCGACTGACATCAAAATTGGAAACAGTTGGTTAATTCTTTAACTGAAAATAATTACCGTACACTAATCTTCATTCATTCTTTTTAATGAACCAAATAAATAAATAATAATAATGAACAAGAAAAAGTTTCACACAGCAAACCATATCACTATGTACCACAAGGTCCACAACCCTCTCTTCATCTCTCACGAAACCCTATGAGGGTGGCAAATGATTTCCAGTCTGCAGTACAATTGCAGACAAACATCAACAGGCCAGTTTGCACAAGCCAAGTGTCAATATATATTATGTCCTCAAAAACTGCTTACACCGCAAGATACAAAAACTTGCCCGTGAAATTACTGATTTAGACGCATCTCTACTTAGGAGCCTACTTGTTACTGGAACAAAGAGAGCGCTTCACTCGTGAAAACATTAACTATGGGGGGTGCGCAAGTCAATTCAAACTTTCAGTGGGTATCCTAAGCACAAATTCAATTGACAAGGAGTTTAAGTAATGTCAGTTTAGATCCCAATGAACAAAGAAAGATTATGAATTTCTGAGTTTTAAAAAAAGAAAGAAGAAAAAAGGGTGCTAAGAAATATTTTTGAATCAGGTGACCAAAAAAATTATGCTAGCCTGACGGGATCTATGTAACTCTCTATTGAGGGAAACAGGTCAAGGGGTCATGCAAATGGTTGTCGGAAAAATAAAGGACAGTCGAAACTCTGAAGATTTGAGGAGAGAGAGAGAGAGTGCAACAAACCTCTTGTTGAAACTCTGATTGTCCTTGCATGTTATGTGGATGAAGCTTCTTTATTGCAACAGTTCTACCCAACATTTCCCCCTTGTAAACACAGCCAAATCCTCCCTGCCCGATTTTGAAGCTCTCAGAAAAATCGCATGTTGCAGTTTGCAAATCTGCCAATGAAAATTCTGCTGACTCAGGCAAATCTTCTACAAACTCATTGAATCCATTACAATTAGCCGACCCAGCTTGTACACGACTTCTCCATCGCTCTAGCCAACGCGCAGCTTCAATTTTCTGCCTACATATCCTTTGCTTTTCCTGTCGCAAAGTTGCAATGGATGCTTGAATGAATCTTAACTCTCCAGTGGCTTGATCACACCTGCGGTTTGCTTCCTGTGCACGACTATCTAAAAGAGCAACATGTCTCATGGTCTTCTGAAGCTCTCTGGTCACTTCTTCTTTCTTGTCCAAGAGCTTATCTTGTTCCTCTATTGTAGTTCTAAGTGCATCCTCAGCTTCCTTTCTAAAATTTACTTCACGAGCATGGGCAGATTCAAAAATTTTGACCTGAAGAAATAGGGTATCAGATTTTCCAATCTTACAACAATACCTGACAAGATCCATAAATTAACTGCCATAAAATTTATGACCTATATTTTGCATTATCTTCATAGATGTTGCTGAAATGCGCAAATAATAAGAAATGAAATCTCCATAGATTTTATTTCCTAGTCTCTAAAATGAATTTACGGATATTCCTAGTCTCTTTCATTTTTTGATTTTCCTTTTCCAAGAAAAGCACACTGCAAAAATTCCGGTTAAAGTTCACTATCACATTTCTTAAGTTTCTTCCCTGCACATGGTGAGGTGTAATACAACTATGACATGTAAAAACCAAAGTCTTTAAATGTGGACACCGAGGTCATTGTTACCTTGCCAATAACTTGAAGAGCCTTGGTTTCCAAACTTTTGCGCTTCAACAGCTCTGCAGACGCTGTGTTCCTTAATGCTTCTGCTTCTGCCCTTGCTTCTCTAAGCCGATCACATAAGCTCTCGTCCCCAACTTGCATATCAGAATCTGTAGATTCCCTTCTTTCAGCAGAAGCATACCCTGAACGAGTACTAGTACTTCTTGGACTAAATAGACTCTGATCATCATGGGGACGGCATCCACTCAATGAACTAGACAAAGTGGGTAACATAGGCAACTCCATGTGAACTCTTTTGCTCTGAACCCAGTCAGTAATGCCAGCACATGTTACACTTGTAGACTGGGAAAGAAATCTGTCTTGGGTGAGTGATAAAGTACTATTACAATGCCGCAATGATCTAGACCTTAAAGTTTCAGCAGTTGTACTTAGGCTTTCAGAAGCTTCTCTGGTCCATACATGTTGTCCTTTGTTTACAAACCATATTTCACAGAACGAGGGAGCTTTCTTGGCAACATAGTTTGCTTTGCTAGAGCTCTTTTTAACCTTCATGCAACTGTATTGAATGGTTAGGTTACAGCCAGAAGAAGAAAGAATGAGTGAAAAAAAAAAAAGAACTGAAGAAACAGAACACAGCCCAACTGCCGAAGGAACTCTGTATAGGTTTTCCGATATGAACAATGGAGACGGAAGAAACGAAGGTACAATAGAAAGTCCAGTGATGCAATCTTAATAACATTTTGAGGTAATCTCTGTTTATATGGCACAAAGAAGGTAAAAAGACAATCTCACTCTCCATATTATGAGAACAGTAATGTAGATTGCAATTATTCATCATTAATATGTTTGCATGCAATAAACTATTTAGTTTTAGTTTTTAAATTTTCATTATTAGTTCATGGTGTACAGCACCGAAAAAGTAAGAAAGCTCAGGTGACCATACGAGGAGAAAAACATGCACCAAATAACATAAACCACACTAGAACATTACTTCTTGTAACAAGCATATGTGATCAATTATTTGCTTAAAAATTGTGGACGGATGAAATGATCAACAGACCACTTACTTATCTGGTACATACCCCATAACAAGCTTCCTGATAGCATGTTTGTTCATTAGTTCTACAATTGCTTCATGTACTTGGTCAGCTTCTGTAGTAATGATGCTCGCTTTCACCTGAAAAGTAAACATTTTCCTAAGATGAATCTAGTAAAAGACGAATAAATCTCAGCAGAAATCTCCATAAACTTTAATCATGCATACACTCAACCAAACAGAGATGTGCATTTTATAACATTTGAATCAAAGAATGACACAATCAAACCCAAATGAACAAAACCATTTCTAATGGGGTTATAACTCATATTGCAGATCATCACAATAGTCATAATTTTAGTACAAAAAACAGCCGATATCTATAATACATGGAGACAGATAAGATCATTAGATCACCTTTGCTCTAGAGCAAATGTTCAAGTAATCGGCTAAAAGCTTCTCCATTTGCTCCCTCTCTTCTGTCCTAAATGCAGATAGCACTTCAGCATTAGCCTTACTCGCTGGAAGTTTCCCTACTGCAAAAATTATAGTAACAAGATGCAATATAGTTCAGAACAAAATTTACCCATCAATCAATAGCTCTTCTTCCAAAAATATAGAATACACAACAAAATTTTGACCCCAAAAATGTAGTAACAAAAATTGAAAATGAAACACAACCTACTAGTCACAGAGAGTTAAATCCTCATTACAAAACCCCCAAAAAAAAATATCAAAAATTTACAAAGATTGGATTCAAAGTATTAGAAAAACTGATAAAAAAATTCTACATTTTTACACAAATTTATAAAAAGTGAGAGAGTTACAGAGAGTTGGGATGACAGGTGACGGTTGGTGAACATGAAGAAGACAAATTTCTCTACCGCCACCGCCACCGCCACCTCCTCCTCCAAACCGCTTAAACGTCCATTGAAGCAAATTCACAGCTTTCTCCAAGCACTTCCCAACCGCAACATACACCTTTTCTTCACCACCACCACCTCCCTCTTCAACAATCTCCGGCAATCGAGAAGCCACCGCTGCTTCCCCACCATTAAATTCACCTGAAAAACGCTCACGACCCGGTTCTTGGTGGGCCCGGATAGCCGGTCTGAGGACCTCCATTTTCGTCGGCAGCGAAGCGAACCAGCTGGTCACCGGAGTTCGGATGTGGGTTTATAGTCTTATTTTCCAGGTGGGTTCGTAGTCATAATTGAAATCATGATTCATGGAGGTGGTTCAACTTCGAATTGTAGTAAAAAATGTAAATATCAAATATTAAATATATGAGAGTGAGATTTTGTAGCGTTTGTTTGTTTGGTTACTCTGTTTTCGTTTTCATTGTCAGTTCTTATTACCTTCTACGAAGGAAAGGAGGATGGAGACTTTGGAGTGCTTGACTTTTGTGTTGACTTGAATTGTATAAAGTTAAATTATTAAGAGAAAATTGCTAAAATTAACCACAAATTAGACTTCCCATAATCATTGGAGCCACGATTATAAATCTATTTTTTTAAAATATATATATATATATTATATAAACGAAAATTATATGAGAATTCTATATGTTTATTTATATTTTGAATTTTTTTTTTTATATAAAAAATATATATATATATATATGACATAGATTGAGTAAAGAAAACTTGTAGATTTCAAGCATTACATGTTTCTAAATATCTATTATCTTAATAAATAGAGTTTTCTATTACGAGGGCCATGGAAATATATGATAATTTTGAAATTTTTAAGCAGGATTTATCATGATTTGTTATGTTAAACAAACAGTGGTGAGTTGGTTGGAGATAATACACGGACCAAAAAGGTCAAAAAGTGGTGAGTTTTTATTTGATAAATTTGTTTTGACGTCATATGTGTTCTAGGGGGACCCATAACTAGGACGGTTAGAATTTAATGAACACCTAATTTGGCTAATTAGCGGATAATAATGGAGTCAATTTCTAAAGTCTAGAAGAAACAAATTAATTGAAGGTTGCACGTGAATGCATATAACCTGTTCAGAAAATTGCACCATCAGCACATCACTATAATGAGTACTACAACTAGTAATTTTTTAAAAATAATTTTTTTGAATTATAATTACAATTGTAGATGGGACTTGGCGATAATAGACTCAACAAGCACGGTTCGAAATACTACTCCCACTATCAAGGAGAGGGTACAAATAGACTACAACTCTCACAACTGAAGAGAGGGTTGCTCCCACTGAATCGCGAGAAGGCTCCCCACACTTTAGGATTTAAAGATCAAAAGTGGGACAAATATATACATACCAAAACTTGAACTTGGGTGGTGGAACCTCCCTTAGGAGACTCCAACCACCAAGGCAAAAGTCCGTTGGTACTACAACTAGTAACTTGCTTCCTCTCGGCTGTGACATTTCCAAGAAATTGTGTTCAAAGAAGACTGTTTTAATTTTCTCAATTTTGACCTAGAAAAGGAATTAGAATACGACATTTAACCATTACCGATAATAAATATTAATTATCGATAAGAAAACAAGCTTAAAAAGCTTAGATCAGAAAAGATTCCTAAGAAACTAGAATATTATTGATGAGCTGTAAAGATTTGATAAACAAAATTAGGTGACAGTGAAAGCTTTAATCATCATCATCATCATCTCTATAATCACAGAAGGCTATCAAGATTCAAGAATATAATGACATCACATTTTATATGCAATTAAAAGCAATTAAATCCAAATTTAATAATAAAAGTGCAGAAAAGTTCCAAACTCAGCATTGAACAAAACACTGTTCAACAACTGCTAATTAAAAAACAATAATGAAAGAATTTCAACTCTCTAAAAATCAGCTCTACTTCTCTCTTACTTCATTCTTTCTCGGCAATACAAGACATGAAATTCAAGAGAAACAAAGGTAGTACAGCGCAAAACAAAATAGCTGCAATTACTTTGCATGACCTTTTCTTTTCCACTTCTTCCCCACCCCGTGGAATTAGAAGCATTTCCTGTGAACGATGGATGGGCCGGATTCATCGTACTCTGCCTTTGCAATCCACATCTGCATTCCAAAAATAAACAATGAGTGTGTACCAGGACTGTCAAACAAATACCTACCTCAAAGTCCAGTCTTATTCGTGCACAAATTTTTTGCGCATTCATATCAGATGTTGTATGTGCAATATTAGAGATGATAATGCTTCCGTTTAGTACAAATATGTATATTCAGCCATATTACCATAAAAGGCGTTGTGCATAAAAACTCAACTATCATAGGAAATAGATTTCATCAGCGTCATTATCGCTATCATAAATACACAAACCTGCTGGAAGGTGCTGAGCGATGCTAAGATGGAGCCTCCGATCCAGACACTGTACTTCCTCTCTGGTGGAGCCACCACTTTGATCTTCATGCTGCTTGGGGCCAATGCAGTGATTTCCTTGCTCATTCTGTCAGCAATGCCAGTGAACATGGTTGAACCACCACTGAGGACAATGTTTCCATATAAATCCTTCCTAATATCGACATCACACTTCATGATGGAATTGTATGTAGTTTCATGAATGCCTGCAGCTTCCATTCCAATCATGGATGGTTGGAAGAGGACTTCTGGACAGCGGAAACGCTCAGCACCAATGGTAATCACTTGCCCATCAGGCAACTCATAGCTCTTCTCAACCGAAGAGCTGGTCTTGCTAGTTTCAAGCTCTTGCTCATAGTCAAGAGCAATATAGGCTAACTTCTCCTTCATGTCCCTCACAATTTCACGCTCAGCTGTGGTGGTGAAGGAATAGCCACGCTCAGTCAAGATTTTCATGAGGGCATCAGTAAGGTCACGACCTGCCAGG
Source organism: Acer campestre (assembly GCA_954870605.1). Taxonomy (NCBI): domain Eukaryota; kingdom Viridiplantae; phylum Streptophyta; class Magnoliopsida; order Sapindales; family Sapindaceae; genus Acer; species Acer campestre. The sequence goes on along the minus strand of OX940800.1, from coordinate 58,280,295 downwards.
TCAAGACGGAGGATGGCATGTGGAAGGGCATAACCCTCATAAATGGGCACAGTGTGGCTGACACCATCTCCAGAGTCCAGAACTATACCTGTATAATATATATATAGAAAGAAAGAGCATCAGTAAATGAACAAAATGGTACACAAGTACACATTAAATTAGAAAATATCAAAATTGATTTGTCATTTATCATGCGATTTAACACAAATAAACCATACGAAATCTGTTATAATGATCTTTCCTTGAGCTTCTTTATAGGTAACTTCATATGATGCTGATTTGAAACTACGACCTTAAAATGCATCCAAAAGCTATTCTGAAATTTTTAGGTTCTTTCCATAATTCTAATTGAGAAAACTTGAATATTCTAAATGTTGAAAACTTGAATATTCTAACACATTCTAAATGTTGTGATACTCTAAAATCTTAAAAATCAAATCCTTCTTGTTTCATCCATGGATAACTTCTTCTTCACTTTATAAACAATATCAAACCAAACTTTTCCACGGGTTTTCACTTTGCAGTATATTCAAATGAATCGCTTACTAAACATTTATCAGTTGTCAAATTAAACAAAGTACACCTAATCTCAATCCAAAATGGCAAAATGTATACATAAGAAGGTGAAATAGTCAAATTGCATACCAGTTGTACGACCACTGGCATAGAGGGAGAGAACAGCCTGGATAGCAACATACATAGCAGGAGTGTTAAAGGTCTCAAACATGATTTGAGTCATCTTCTCACGATTGGCCTTTGGATTGAGAGGTGCTTCAGTAAGCAATACTGGGTGTTCTTCTGGAGCCACACGGAGTTCATTGTAAAAGGTGTGATGCCAGATTTTCTCCATGTCATCCCAGTTGTTCACAATACCATGCTCAATAGGGTACTTCAAAGTTAAAATACCACGCTTGGATTGTGCCTCATCCCCAACGTATGCATCTTTTTGTCCCATGCCAACCATCACTCCAGTGTGACGTGGGCGTCCCACAATGCTAGGAAACACAGCCCTTGGAGCATCATCTCCAGCAAATCCAGCCTGAAAAGATGGACAAAAAATCAGATGAACCATTACTTCATTATCAGTTAAACATAGAATGCTACCACAGGTAGTGACCACATAGAAAATAGAATGCTAATTTTGACAGAATATTGAAAACGGGACTCTGATACGTTACCTTAACCATTCCTGTTCCATTATCACAGACAAGTGGCTGAATATCCTCGGTATCTGCCATATTTTATAACTAGCTGGAACAAGTCATCAACACAAAGTTAGAAAAAGGAAAAAATGCAAGCAAAGCAGAAATATAGAAAAATTCCAACAGTTAATAAGTGACTACAATTCAACAACATAACATTTTACCATCTGCAATTTCTAACTTTCCACAATCGGAACACAAAACATATGTAAGCCATTGATATCATATCAACAATTCCCAATTCCCAAATTTCAACATTTCTAAATTTCCACTTTCAGAACACAAAACAAATGTAAGACATTGATATCATATCAACAATTCCCAATATTCAACGCCATAAAGTCACATCCAGACAACTTATGAATATATGATTGATCTAGAAACCTGCATTCCTCATAACACGAAGCTCAATGGATCCCCATCCCAGCATTGACAAAGCTCACTTCCCCCAACACTACAGCATACCGTTATAACAAAGATGATTTCATAATATTCTTTCGATTCAAAATTTTAGATGCATTTTAGATCATATTGAAACCAACAGAAAGAAAAGAAAAAGAAAAAGATCAGAATAAAAACAACCTCCTTTACACATTGTAATGTAATCATTAGACACAAATCACAGTAAAAAAAAAAATCCTTCCATTTCAAAGACAAAATTACGCAACAAAGAATGTATATAGAAAATAAAAGAAAAACAATCATAAATCATCTAGATCCAATCTATAATACATAAATTTTCATAAGACAATGAAAAAAAAAAGGACAACATTAAACAGATAAAACTAACGACATTAACATAAAAATTCCACAATGCAATCGATTTCAGTCCATAAAGAATCAATTAAGATAACAAAAATAGAAAACAACGCATCAAACATGAAATTAAGACAAGCGAATCCAGATCCGTAACGTCATAGGAAAAAAAAAAAAAACAAAATTAGGAAATGTAAACATATTTCTTATCGTTTTCTCACGTTTTCTCGGGAAACAAACAGATTACAAGCTAAAATGGAGACAATGTGGAGGAGAGAAATAATAACCTGAAAATCGTAAAACGAAGAGCAGAGCCCGCCTTTGGTTTCAAAAATGAAAAATAAAAAGAGAAATGAAATTGAAAACACGCTCAAATGAAACTGAAACGCACATGAAATTCGCTTTATAACGAGTCAGACTTCTATATTCTATCCTGGCCGTTGGGTTCCTTTTTATGTTCTGGATTCAAGGAGTTGTCCACACGTGTAATTCTGATATGGGGTTCTCGTAAATACAGCTGGTCGCGTAGCTTTTCGTCAAATGTGGGATTAGAAAGTACGAATTTACCCCTTTAATCTTTTTTCATTGTCACTTGTCACTCTCTCATTTAGTCATTTCGATCGTGTCCTCTCTGGTGTCTACAAAATCTGTCCTCCATACGCTTTTTCATCAAAATCTGGTCACATATTTTATTATTTTTAATTGGTAACTTTAATGAACCAATGAAATCGAAATGTTTCATCTATACGGTTTGAATATCTAATCGACTAATCTTTTAAAAGAGATGTGACTCGAAATGCAATGGTTAATATAATTATTATTGTTGTATATAGAGATGCACGTTTGGGGAATGGGGATGGATATAGGTCCCCCCATCCCCATCCCCACTATCTAGACCCTTCCCCCATCCCTCCCCATTTCCCCATTTGAGGAAAATGAGGATGGGGAATTTTGGGGGGACCTATATCCATCCCCATCCCCAATTCCCCATTTTCCACGTTTCCCCGTTCCCCCCTTCCCCCGTTCCCCGATTTCCCCATTTGAATAAAAATTACAAATTAAACTGAAAAATCAAACATTCCATTGCAAATATAAAATAAAATTCATTAGTGCATTACAAATACAAAATAAAGTGTTTTAAAATTCACAAGTTCATTACAATAATAACTAATTGTTGAGAAAATGAGAGCAACTTTAGGTTTTAGGTCTTGAAGTTAAAATGAGTAAAATTGTATATATACTTAGGGATAGGGAGTTAGGTTTTCAAAGAATAAAAAAAATATAAAATATATATACTATAATTATATTTATATTATTATATATAACTGGGGGAAATGGGGAAATGGGGATAGGGGACCTCCCCCCCATCCCCCATCCCCCCCCCCCCCCCCCTCCCATTTCCCCATTTTTCCCCAAAAAAAAATCCCCAAATGGGGATGGGGATGGGGATGGGGATGGGGAAAATTGGGGCCCCGGGGGGAAATGTGCATCTCTAGTTGTATATGTGGAATTTGCCTGTTTGTGTATATAAAAATACTTATAGTCAACAGATATTTACTCCACGATATCGATTAAAAAGCTCATCATACATGTTTATAAAGCACCCACGATAGAACTTGAACCCTCCACCATTAAAGTATAATTGAACTTGTACACTATTTGAGTTAAGAGGGTATAGAAGTATGATGAGATGAGGTTGGTCCGGTGGTAAACCCCTCCTTACACCTGCACCATAAGTTTACGAGTTTGAATCCTCCCCTCTTCCTAAAAAAACCCTGAATTTATATAATAGTGTAATACTTAATAATATATATATATATATATAAATGAATTATGATACATACATAAAAATGGGGAGAAAATAACCTAATTTTGGGCTTTGTTGGTTTGAAAAGTGAATGTTGTTGGTTCCCAATAAAGGTTCATAAAAATCCAAATTAAAATAAATTTATGAGCCCATAATGGGCCCAAGGCAAGCCTATTGAAAGCAGAGATGGGTCTTAATATGATCTCAAATCAATGTGAGCCCCAACCACATAAGATATTAACATGAACCCAAGCCCATATAAAAATGTCAATCCCAATTGGGGTTGCACATTTTCCACGGATCCCCATTTCCCCGCTTCCCCATCCCCATCCCCATTTGGGGGAAAAAATTTGGGGAAAAATGGGGAAATGGGGAGGGATGAGGATGAAAATCATCCCCAAATTGAAATGGGGATGGGGATGGGGAGACCTCCCCCCATCCCCATTTCCCCATTTTCCCCACTAATATAGCGAAATGGGGATGGGGATGGGGATGGGGGGAGGTACCCCCATCCCCATTTCCCCATTTCCTCCACAATATTATATATTTATATATTTTTTGTAATGTATTTTCTTTGACATTATTTTGTAATATATATATATATATATATAACATTATTTTGTAATGTATTTTCTTTTGCATTTGTAATGGAATGTTTTTTTTTTTTTTTTTTAGTTTAATTTGTAATTTTCAGTCAAATGGGGAAATGAGGGAATGAGGTAAACAGGGAAACGGGGAAAATGGGGAAATGGGGATGGTGATGGGGGTACCTCCCCCCAAAACTCCCCCATCCTCATTTTCCCCAGATGGGGAAATGGGGAAATGGGGAGAGATGGGGAAGGGTTTGAGAAGTGGGGATGGGGATGGGGGGACCTATATCCATCCTCATTTCCCCATTGTGCATCCCTAATCCCAATAGATAGCTCTACCTGACCCAGATTAGAACCCAAAACTAGTTATGGTTCAACTTCAAATGGTAAAAGCACTTACGCTAACAATTAATGGCTAGTTACAGCACCGTTACATAATCATGATTTCGTACGAAAAAATATGTATAATTCCACGTGACGATGCTTCTAAGGCCATCTCCAACCAAAATAGTGTTTTTGGTGCAACTTTCACACTATTCTATCTTCAACCCATTGCATCAAATTGTACACTAAAAAGAATATTCCTTTTCTTTCCCTTTTTTTTATTTTTTATTTTTTATTATTTGTCAACAAATATTAATCTCCAACCAATCAAACCCCAATTTACAATTAAAAAAAATAACAAAAACAAAAAAAGAAAAAGTTGCTCTAAAGTTGCACTAGATGAATAGTATTACACTTGATATCGTGCGACACTGTTCACTTGCACAAAAATGCCGTAGAAGATAAAGCTGGGTTGGAGGAGAATTTCGGCTACAAAATGAAGATGCCGCTTGATTTGGTGTAGGGTTGGAGATGTCCTAAGAAATGTGTTTTAATAAGTCCTATGACAAATTTTACAGGAAGGAATGAGTGAATGAACTCTTATAAAAGCACTTAAAAAACAAACCTCAAGAATGTTAGATTCTTAATTATCTATTTAATTTAGTCTTACGTACATTGTGTTTTGAAATATTTTAATAGGAATTTATCTGTTAAATATGTTTATATGAGGTAATTTAAGTACATAAAAATAGACACAAAAAAACATTTAATAGTATTTCCAAGTACACGTACTTTAGAAGTGGAAGAAATTATGAGGAATTTTTTGAAATCCCAAAATCGTATTCATAGACAAGGTACATATATGGCTACATGCTATCATACAAATTTAGTGACGTTATTAATTGATAGTTGATACCCATTTAGTATAAAATAAACCCAATTAGAACGTAATATTATTATTATTTTTTTAAACTGCAGTCTGCAACTATAAAGATCGTATGTTCTCACAATTGCTAAAAAAAAAAAAAAAAAAAAAAAAAAGCTATAATTGCCCGGCGTGGGTAGTGGTAAGGGAACACTTGGGGCTATGTGATGAGGTACACGGTCCCATATACGATTCCTCACCGAGTCACCGGTGTAAGTTTTGGGCTTGGCTTTACATTCCAGGGTTTACCCCTAAATAAGGGTGGAACTTGGAGTGTAAAATTGGGGGGTCAAATTACAAAAATGTGAAATTAGCAAAAATGTGAAATTAGTAGTATTAAATTGTAAATTTACATTTTTTTTTAAAAAAACAATTTATTTATTTATTTATTTTTTCTGTGGGCCAAAGGGGGTCCATGGCACCCATTGGCCTCTACAGGGTTCCACCCTCGCCGCTAAGTATGATCGTGGACTACTGGACTGGAATTTTTACTCAGGTTAAAAAGTCTCATAATCGACTATGGAGTCAACTATGAGATAAATTAAAATGAGTGTAAGTTTTGCGGACTTGGTTTTACATTTCGAGTTTATCATCAAGTGTGGTTGTGAGTTATTAAATTCATATCCACACTTGGGTTAAAAGTTTTAGGACCGATTATGAAGCCATCTATGACGAAAATTAAAATGGGTGTAAGTTTTGCAGGCTTGGCTTTACATCTTGGGTTTATTATCACTAGTGCGATTATAGGTTAATGGACTTGTATTTGCACATGGGTTAAAAGTTTTAGGATTGACTATGTAGTTTGTTACGACAGAAATCAAAATTTTAGCGGGAAAAAGGGAAATGAAGAAGAAGCTAGAATGACATAAGAAAGAATTAAAAATGTAAGTAAAGTGAGAGCAGCAGGATCAGGGGGAGTTGAAAATTGGGGGAGAGATGGGGACATGATCATGATCATAGATGGGAAGCAAAATCATTAAGCATGAGCATGAGAATATTATTGAGATGCAATTATGTGCCATGAGAGTGTGTGTGTTCTTCACTACTTTAATTATTTTTATTTATTTTTAACTATCATATTCAAACCCTACCTTATCATTACATTTTTCTTATATAATTAATCTCAAATGCTTATATAAATTAGTATATAGTATATGATAAGCAGTAGTACTGCAGATTTTTTTTATATATATTTTTTTAAATTACAAATCAACATGAACTGTCAGAGTTTTTGTTGTTTTGTCCCTGTATTTTTGTGTATTTTCATTTATATCCTGACTTGTTCAATTCAATAATTGATTGATATCTGCTCTTATAATATTGAACATCACTCCCCATGAATTTATATTTTAAACATTCATAATCTTGTCAAGTGTCAACTTGTAAAATTAACCATTATTTTGTCAATGGTCCATATTACCTTGGTAGGCCGAAGACTTCACGATCTCCATCAACCCATCAAGGTTGCAACCTTGACACTTTATACATAGGAAAACCTCTTCCGATGTGGGAAGCCAACTTTTTTCGATTATGAAAAAAATATAGTGTTGCTTGATATCGCTAGGTTTAAGAAAAATACTATAAATTAAATAATTGCATTACACATAGTTTATTGTGGTTTTGTCAATAAAGGTATGCAAATGGAACCCTCAACTAGCATTTCATTAATTTTTCCAAAATTATCAAAAAAAATTCCAAACAATGATAAATGTTATTCACTTAGTATTAATTAAAGTCGCATATTGTACTTTTATTCGTTTTAAATGAGATTCTAGACCACGACATCCCATCTCACTATAAATATGATGTTCCTTTTATATTAGGTATAAATTTTAAATTTCCAGACATTAAGGTACGTAATAAAAACATAGTGGGATGTTTATTAATTAAATGGGTCAAGCCATTTAATTGATATTGGGTCCTTGGAAGGGGTTTGTGGGGGTGGAATGAAAATGATAGAATAATGGGGAAGAAAGAGAAAGTTGGAGTGGAAAACATATACTTATAATTGAGAGGACCATTAACCAGATGTAATGTATCGGATATATTGAAGATTTTCTCGAAAGAGGACCACTGACCAGATGTACTGCATCGGATACATTGAAGATTTTCTCGAAAGATATAAAGCTAATAAAGAAAAGCATTGTGTGATCCTACTTAAATTTGGACAGCTTTACATTATCATGTCTATAACTATGAACATATGAATACATTTATTTATTTATATATAAAAAATATATATATATATATGTGATGAAATCCAAGCAATCCATTTGGGTCCCCTCACTTTCCGCTCAAGAAGACATGCATTAATTAATATTCATGATATTGATATATCCTCTCCTTTCATTGTCATTTTCAGATTTTCTAGAGAAGGCCACCATTTCATGATAAAATACTCTTGAAAATTTTATGCATATTTGGGAATACTCATAAAAGTGTGCATATTCTATGCATACTCATGGAACTCTTTTTTTTTTTTTTTTTTTTTTTTTAAAAAAGGAATTTATTTTTAAAATCAATTCATTTTTTAATATATAAAATAATGTCTTAAAACATGTCTTTCAAATAATACTCCAATTTATTCTTTTATCAGTTTTTCCACTAATGTTATTAAATAGACAATTTTGTTTTTAATTAATTAGAAATATTTTTATTGGAAATGATGAGGTTGATTTAGTAATATGTCCAACGAAGTTGTAAGTTTAAGTTATGTTCTCCTTCCCTCGAACTTCAAATTATATTAAAAAAAAAAAAAAAAACCTTCATTGTCAGAAATAGGAGTGGGCTGCGAGTCAAATCCATTGAATTTGTAGGATACACAATATTTGATCCGATGTAATTGAATCTAATCCCATAGCAAGATCAAGATTGGATCTAAATTTTTTGATAATTTGATCTGATTTAATTGCCAAACACTAAAATAAGTTTAAACAAATTAAGAACTGTTTTAGTTTCATTTACTGTCGATGTAATTAACATACAATGATTCTCCAAAACACAACACTAAACATATTTGCAGAATAATCAATTAACAAATTATAAAGTGAAATCACATAGTCAATAAATCCAACAAAATTTTTAAAATCTGGATCTAATAGCATCCTCAAATCTGAAGGGATCCAATGAATCTCATTAAATCAGATTGGATCTTGAATGCACCTAGTCAAATAAGACTTCTAAATCTGATCACACAAGTTATTTACACTACAAAAAAAATCTAAAAAACCAAAACAGTAACATTAATTGTGTATTTATATATATAAAAAGATATTCTCCTACGATCCTTCACATCGATCTCGTGTTAAATTACACAAACTTAACATTAAACTTCACAGGTTAACGTTGATTACAGACGTACAATTAACTCACCACATGTCATCAATTTGGAGGGAACAGTGAGTTCAAATTTAAATCGGCCAGCAATATGTGACACAACACAATAACATAAGATCCACAAAATTGAAATGGCCGGCCTTCGGAGGGACACATCACACATGTGAAAAAAAACTATTAAAATGCAGCCAAAACAACATTCTAATGCAAGCAAAACCGTGATTATTATTATTATATAATTAATGGTAACAACAGGTGGTACTATTTAATTTTATAATTTGATTGAATATACGTAAGTTGGATTAATAATTATTCATTATTTTATTGAATTTTTAATTAAGTATATCGATGTGTCCAAAGTTAGTACATTGATTTTACCTACTACAAGAATAATTGTTTTGTTTTTTTTTTTTGTTTTTTTTTTTACCCTCTTGCTCAATTAAGAATGAAAGAAAGAGTAAAAAAAAAAAAAAAAAAAGTTTATTTTGTTTATGGTCCTTTTTCTTAAAATAATTAATTATGATATTTTGAACTTAAAAGCTGTAACGTAGTGCAGTAGTGCTGCATATGATTTTGATTTTGAATTTTTTTTTTAAATTTTTTTTTGAAGCAGATTTTGAAATCTTTATATATTTGAAATGACAACAACCTAAGAATTAGGATTATTTTTTTAATTTTAATAAACTTTCTTCATATAATCATATAAACGATCGATTTTGTGTATAATATATATAAATTACATATAAATTACATGATCTTAACATAAGTATATATAGTAAACATTTCTTATCAACTGAAAATAAAATAAGTATAACGTCTTTGTACCACTAACATGGTATTTTTTTGAAAGCTTTCGCCATTGATAGGATTCGAGCCGCTGACCTGAGAGTTATTTACCCAAACTTCCATCTACCAGCTCAAAGTTTATTAGTATTAAGTTAAAGATATATATTAAAATTATTAGGTGTAGAATTGAAGATTAAAAATGGGATCAATGTGACTACAATGTTGCAGACATTTTGGATAATAAGTAAAAATGGCAATGATCATGTTGCTATAAAAACTAGGGTTAAATCTTTCATGATTATTTACATAATTAATGGCCTTAATTTTTGGCTTGATTAAATCAAATGTCAAGCACCAAACAACAATGAGGTTAAATAATGACCCCACTTATGCACATCATATCACTTCTGATCTAAGCACAGGTGGTGTATTGTGTACACCTCCTCTTTCACGTCTGTTGACGGTTCGAATTTGAATCCGAAGTCCTCTCTATATTTTATAAACATGTGAAAAAGTTTTTTAATATATGGGTCATGCATGTTTACTTCATCTCGACAAGTTTCGATATAGTTCAAATCTGATTCAGATTTTTTTTTTTTTTTTAAAAAAAAAAGGACGACCCCACGTTAGGCATGCAGCAGACATCAATCTGATATTGTTGCGGCCAACTTAAGATATCTAGGCATGACACTGTAATTATTTTTCTAAGAAAATCATCAGAAAAATTAAAATTTTATTTATATTTATCTTTATCTTTCTTCCCAAACAAACAAACAAACAAAAGGAAGAAAAATTAATTAACTTTTGAAAATATCGCGAGAAGAGAACATGTAAAGTAAATGCATGTGTTAAAAGTGAGAGAGAGAGAGACAGAAAGATGAGATGAGATGAGATGAGATGAGATGGTGTTTTTTTCACTTGTAGTAAACCACGTGCATAGATGCATCGAAGTTCGTAGAAATCAGAGAGAATGAAAAGTGATTTTGCTTAAACGACATTTCTTTTATCATCTTTAATGGTTTAACCTAATAATAATAGAGCAAAAGAGACTTTTACAGAGAGAGAAAGTAAAGAAGATCATCAAGGAGTGTGCAGTGCGTGTGTCAGTGAGTGAATGTGTGTATATATGGTGCATTGGATCCTTCGCCGAAGTGGGTTTCAATTTCATTGTCTCTCTCTCTATTCTCTATCTATCTAGATCTTCAACAACTTCTTGAAAGCTAGAGTCCAAACAATCTGATCAGTGAGAGAGAGAGAGAGAGAGAGAATTCACTGAACAAATTAAACAAAGAGGATCTAAGGTTAAGAGAGAGATAAGAGAGAGAGAGAGCCATTATTGATTTCTGTAAGATCTAGTATGTCAACTGTCAACTCTCTTTTGTTGTTGTTCTTCTTCTTTTGACTTGTTAATTTTTTTTTAATTTTGGTGTATTTTTCCATCTTCTTGATTGATTTCTTCATGTTGGGGTCAGAATTCAATTCGTTTTCGTTCATGGGTGTGTCGAATTCAGAGATTCTTCTATCCGAGAAAGATCTAAACGCTTGCTTGGAATTAAATAATTTCTTGACAAGTAATGCAAGACGACCAACAACAACAACGTTAGATCAGTTTGAAGAGTGTCGAATTGCACCACCAGTACCTCTCCAAGTAGAAGAAGAAAATGTTTTCGACAAACGCGAAGATCGCGAACAAGGACAAGAGCAACAACAACAACAACAACAAGACAAATGCAGGTTCTTGAACTTGAAGTCTTGTGATCTGAAAATAAAACTGCCCACCAAGTACTCTTTAGCAGAATTCAAGGTTGAAGAAAATGAAGATGATAATGATGATGGCGTTGGGTTCAAGACACCAAAGTCTCCACATCACAAAATCCCACCAGTTCTTGAATGTCCACCTGCACCAAGAAAGCCAAAATCATTTCCATTGATGATGATCACCAAGCGAAAACTACCAGCAGCGGCTGCTGCAAAACGAAGAATAATTCTTCATGATCTGTCTAATGAGATCGAAGCTATGTTTCCTCCAGTTCTTCTTGCAGATCTTGGTAATAAGATCAAGAAAGTTAGACAAGAAAACAGTCACACCAAATGATCATATCCATGCAAATCAATAATCACATATATGTTTTCTTAATTCAGTGAAGTAAAATCTTTTTCTTTCCTTTTTTTTTTTTTTCCCTTCTAATGTGCCTCGATCGATCTTGACAAGTTTTAATCTTAACAAGTTTTACATGTTTTCATATTTGGTTTCTGCTTCAAATTATTTTCATTTTACAGATCCAAATCTATGAATTCTATGCAGATGATGAAAATAATCATATAAGTGCAAGTAATTAATCATATATAAAGTATAAAGTTATAAATATTATCATAGGCATTGAAATTAATTATCAGAATTCCATGCACTTTTTGGTGCAGAATCTCAACGGGCATCGATGTAAATTGAAAAAAGATATGTATTTATACCGGTGCTAATCGGATTCCTATCCCAAAAAAACATGTGAGATGATCATATCCCGTACTACCTCGACACCTAATCAGATATATTTAGTGGAATTCATAGGATTCTTATAAATGTTTAGACTTTTATGGTCTCTTTTAAGAGTTGTCTCATCAAGAATGATTGGAAAAAAGGAAAATGGAGAAAGGCCATCAAGACTCGAAAATAAAACCAGATATTGACTTTGATACAAGATGCGGTATCATCTCACTCGCATCTTGTAAAAGATTTAAAAAAAAAAAAAAAAAAAGGGTTGCATTGTTGACTTTCCCAAGAGAAGCAAAACATTCATGAGTGTGATCACTTTGTTTTTTACCCAAAAACCTAAGTGGAAAATATTCCCTCATAATATGAGAGAGAGAGAGAGAGAGAAGTATCATAAATTAAAACACAGTTAAAATTGATTGCGTCTCTCTGCTAACTTTAAGATAGCTTGGGTAGTACTCTTTACACTACACTTTGCTTTACTGCTTCCACAGAATTATTGGAGGTAGCAGAGGGATATAAGCAACTAACTTTTCTGCTATAATTCTCTAGACTTTGAAGGGTAGGTTAGGTAGACTGTTCGGTAATTTGGTATAGTATTAATTTCTCTATTTCTTCTGTTTTTTAAAAAATTAAAAAATAAATAAAAAATAAAAAAATCACAAGTACTGAAGTCTGCTTCAGCCTTCAGTGTTCAGTGTATGAAATTTGAATATTGGAATAAATAGAGTTGACAAATCATGGTATTCTTTCTTGCAATTCACGGGTAAAACTGGTACGTTCATGTTTGGATAGTCAGAAACTTCAGTTTGGGAAGTGAAAAAGTAAAAAAAAAAAAAAAAAAAATCTTGAGAAGACAAATCAGTGAACATGTTTAGCTTGGCTTTGTTTTGGGATAAGCAGTGATAATTAAATAATGTTTTATTCATTTTTTTAAGTAAAACATTATTCCACTGGGTCAAATGGTCAATGGCGACTTAGCGAGGTTATTCGACTACTGCTATAAGTACAGTCCGAAAAGCAATACCCCTCACTTTGTGATTTTATAATGAGGCTGGTTTAATAGTAAACCTCTCATACCTACATTATGAGGTCGTGGGTTTGAATAATTCCCCTAAAAAAAACCCGAATTTATATAATATCTTTTAAAAAAAAAAAAAAAAAAAAAAAAAAAAAAGATAAGAGTTTCCAGGACCTCCAAAATTACCTCGCCAAGACGCCAACCCACCTCTTTTAGTCAAACATTTACCAGGAGACACGCTGCAGCTCTATCTAGGAGTATTGCGACCAGCGCAGCATTGGTAAAGGAATGCCAGGACAGGGTCACAATCACAATTTTGGTAAAGGAGTGCGAGGCTTGATTCCTGCAGGCTCTGAAAGAGAAGGCTCTTTGATTCTAGGCCCAGTGAAATTGAGCTAACTGGTAGTGTTATTATGATCCAGCTGAAAATACAACAAATAGGCCCATCAATTTTCACTTGGACATCAAAGCAACCTTTGGACCAAAACTGGTCAGCCCAACCCAAGTCCTCTAGAGTCCACTGGGTTTCTGTTTGGTTGACAATTAAAAAGACAATGTCTGTCAAATCAACAAGACAACCAAATGACCAACCCTAAAACATGAAACACATTCATTTTATTCACCATTATAACAACATATCTTTGTTGATGTAAGAATCTTTTATCCTTTTTTTTCTTTTTCTTTTTCTTTTTTAACTATGAACAAGTAAACCAACCAACATCTTTTAATCATTTAATCACTAAAAGCTTCAAAAGTTTAAGCTCTTTGATTGCTATAATGTGTTTAAAAACACAACCTCTTTTGACTACACTTTCTAATAATCAGTCAACATAACTTTTATCTTTTAGAATATAGACTGATTTTGTTTTGTTTTTTTTTTTAAATCTATATATATATATACTTTTATATTGTCCGTTTTGGATCATTGGACCTTATGGTTTTTTATCTTTAAAAGATTTGAACATGCTAGCCACGAAGCAGTGTTCGAAAAAACGCGTCTAGGCGTTAGGCAGCCTCCGGCCGTCTTGATTAGGATAAAATCAGCCGTATTAGGCGGTTGGTAAAAAAACGGGTGATTGGTCAATTTGTTAAACGATTTTGCCGATAAATCGGTCTACACGGAATCAAAGTCGTTTTTTTATATCATAGTTACACTATTTAAATTTTGAATATTGAATTTTTTTTGAAGACATTGAATATTGGTTTTGTATGTAGGAAAAATAAATAAATAAATTTTCAATCGTCTAGATACCGTCTAGGCACCACCTAGGCGCTAGGCTCTACTCTGCCGACCGACTAGCGCTTAATGTGCCACGAAGTATTGTCCATTTTAGACCTCATGGTTTTGTTTATAAAAAGCACTAAGCTACAAACCACGAGGTATTGATCTCTTATGCCTAATGGTTTTGTTACTTCATGCCTAAAAGAGTCATCGTGCGCTTAAGGTTGATCTTAATTTGCTTATTTATATTTATAACGTAAACTAGAAATGATTATTGATTAGTAAATGCCTGATAAAATAAAGTCGTGGACCAATCATGTATTGGTGTGAGTGGTTCGGCGCTCTCATCCCTTAAGCAAGGTCGTGGGTTCAACCCCCCTTGTGAACGGAGCTACACATATTGGGAGCACTTTACCCCTTAGTGGGCCGACCCGGTGCGAATCCGGATTAGTCAGGGTGTGGTCTGGGCTGATTGCACTGTATGGTGGATCCGCCCCACCCGGAAACCGGATGGTGTAAACCAAAAAAAAATAAAGTCATGGAATTTGATTAGATTCTAATTTCTAGTTCTACAGCCTGGGAAAAAAAAAATATCGGGATCAAATTTCAATATATCTCTCTTTCAAACAATGACACTTCATTTAAGTCTTATTGTAGTTGGTGACTTGGTGGACCCTGAATCTGATATTGATGTTGCTGGATTCATTTCTTTTTCTAGCTGAACATGAGATTTTTAATAAGATTTAATAGAGAAGAAGATAGTAATTAAATACAGTGCTTTTTCTATATATATATATATATATATATAGAGTAAATACATGTGCAACTGGGGTCGCGGCCACGGTCCCGTAGTGTAAAAAAGAAAAAAAAACACGTGGGCCCCATATATTTAATACGTGGGTCTCATGTTTTTTCAATTTTTTATACTACGGGGCCGCGGCTACGCCGCAAACCCCGGTTGTATGTAGCACAGCCCATATATATATATATATATCATATATGTACACTGATGATATTGTGATTTGTGAAGGAAGAAAGCACCAACAATACAACAACAGGTTTTTTCTCAGGCCAAAACAAGAAGTGGGTCCTATGAGTAAAAGCGCTTTTGGGAGCTGGAGAGCTTGTGGACTTGAAGACAAAAAAAAAGGTACACTAATCGATAACAACACTTGATTAGGAGTCTAGACTTGTTCATGTTTGTACACTTGTTGTTAATGCCATCCACCAAAGCACTTGAAAAGAAAGTGCTTTCCCTTTCCATTTTCTTTCCTTTTCATCACCCACTTCATCGGATCCTCCTCCTTCTCTTCCTCTTCCACCTTGATGGCTTGAAAAAAGCCATGGAATGGAAACCTTTTCTAAATCACACCATTTTTTTTTTTAAAAAAAAACTTTAATTTCCTCATTTGTCCTTTGAGCTTCTGCTAAAATAGTACCAATCAATTAAGCTTCCCAAAAATATACTGAAACTGACCCCATCAGATTTGTATATTGGTGGGACTTGGTTACTATACCCACGATAGAGGTGGCACCGGTTCGGTTTGGTTTCGGTTTCGGTTCGGTTCTGGTTTCGGTTCCAAACCGCCGGTTTCGGTTTTTAGGCTACCTAAAATCGAAACCGAAACTGGAAAAACTAGTTTGTTACCAGTTTCAAACCGCCGGTTTGGCGGTTCCGGTTTCAAAACCGATGGTTTGGTACGGTTTCGGTTTTGGGCAGTTTTTCAAAAAAAAAAAAATCAAAAAAGTGCCACGTGGCAACTTCTGATTGGTTGATTTTTATTTTTATTTTTATTTTTATTTTTTATAAACCGGCGGTTTAAACCGCCGGTTTCGGACGGGTTGGTTTGGAGGAATCTCAAACCGAAACCGGAACCGGAACCGAAACAGGAACCGGAACCACCGGTTTCCAAACCGGCAATTTTGGTTCCGGTTTGGCCAATCCGGTTCCGGTTAAACCGCGGACAAAACCGACGGTTTAACCGAACCGTGGTCAGCTCTAACCCACGAGTATGGTAACTATGAACAATTAGGAACTATTGTAACATTGAAGTTAGGGATGGTCATTGGGAAAATGGGGATAGATATAGGTCCCCCCATTCCCATCCTCATTTCCCCGTTTTCCATGTTTTTCCCCATTTTTCTGTTCCCCCGTCTTTCCCGTTTCCCATTTCCCCATTTTCCCATTTCAGTAAAATAAAAAGAAAAAAAATATTAAGAAAAAAAAAATATATATATTTATATACTTAGTAAAGTAGAAAGAATAAAATATATATATATATATACCATTTCAATTTGAGGATAAAAATCATCCCCCCTCCCCACATTTCCACATTTTCCCTTAAAAAAAATTCCCCAAATGGAGATGGAGGAGTGGGGATTTGGGTCCCTAGAGATAAATGGTCATCCCTAATTGAAGTTAACGATAGAGTTATTCCCAAAAAGATGTTGTTATAATACCAACATTTTTTTTTTTTTGTTAGTATCATACCTAGTCCCCATATATATATATATATATATATATTTTTGACAATATCTATTAATCCGAGAACAGTTATTTATTTGAAAGTTTTCACTATTGATAGGATTTGAGCCTTTAATTTGTGAATCATTTACTTAAATCTTAAGCTCATCCATCTACCGGTTGAGTTACGCCCCCGTCGATTACTAATCCCATATTGGTGATATATAATATACTGATATATGCATTAAAGGTTTCAGATTTTTAATCAAACAATGATATTTTTCTGTGAAATCACTTAAAAAAAAAATAAAAAAAAAACTTGTAATATTAGGTAGGGTAAATTAGTCAATTGGAAGACAGCTTCTGTTACCTGTGTACTTGTAATATTAGGTAGGGTAAATTAGTCAATTGGAAGACAGCTTCTGATACCTGTGTTGGACCTTTGTTTGGTTTTCTTTACTTTTCTCTAGGTACAAAATGATTCTGTTTATTTATTTATTTTCCATGCTTTCCTTTCTTGTCAACAAAACCAATCTCTTCTTTTTAACTCTTTTTGACTCTTCTCTGTTTGTTTCTACTCAAAAATCACTCTCTCTCATGTTTCTTGTAGCACTGAAAATGTTCATGTGAACCAACCTCTATATAGAGTAAAAAAACTTGCTCTACTACTGATCAAATATCAATCACTAATCTAATCAAATTGCAGTTTTCTTGTAGAATGATCAAAAACACCACTACCCTAAGGAAATGACAGAGGTGACTTCATTGGACTTCTTTTTTTACTGAGATCAATCAACACAACCATACAAGTCACAACACACAAGTACTTGGCTGTTATATATTCATACATATATATGGCTCAACAGGTATTTCCTTTGTCTTCTCTCTTTTTGTTTTTGGATTTTCTCATCTGGGTCTACTTTTTTATTTGTCATTTTCTTCTGAGAATCAATATTTTCTGTCTGATTTTTATTATTGCAGGAAGAGGGTTGGCCTCTGGGTTTGCAGCCTTTGAATTTGAGAGTTGGGCTTGTTGGAAACCATGGTGATTTTTCTGGATCAGTATCATTCAACACTTTAATCACTGGTTCACCAACTTCCTCTACAGATTCCTCTTCAGATTTAGACACAGAGGTCAGTTCATTCAGACTTCAGAGAAACCAGAAAAAAAAAATAAAAAAAATAAAAAAAAAATCAGCTTTTTTTTCTTCTTTCATTTTAACTGAGACAGTGGACAGATGATAATCAACATTTTTGTCTTTGGAGTTTGTGTAATTAGAGCATCTCATTCTCAGTTCTCAAATTTCAATACCATGTCATGATTAAAATATATCACAGTCTTGTTTTTTTCAATTTGTTTTCATTCTGCACAAATATGCTAGTTTTGGACTGGACTTTTTTATTTGATTTTATTTTTTACCTTCTGGGGTCATATAATTTGTTGCTTCCCTTTCAATATTAATTGTTCTGGTTGTACTACCACTTCATGGTTTCTGTATCTGGCATGACTCTCTACTTGTGATTTTGATGCATATGAAACAAAAAAATAGGCTCAGTTGTCAGTTTCAAGGACCTAAATTGATTAAATGTGCCAATGATTCAATTTTTTTTTGAAGTAGGTATGGATCATAATTGATCACCAAACCCTTTTCTCTTTTATTCATGTATTTTTTTTTTCCCTTTGTATTTAAGTCACTGAAATATATATGCAATGTATATATATCAATCTAGTTGTTTTCACTTTTCAGTCTACTGGGTCATTTTTCCATGACAGAAGCATTACACTAGGAAGTCTAATTGGTGTTTCAAGCATCTTTGAGCTCTCTAAAAGATCAATAAGAGGAAGGAAAACAGAAGCAGTGAAGGAGAAAAAAAAGAGCAATAATAATAAGAGGTCAAGAAGAGCTTGGCTCTTCTCTCTATGCTCAAGAGATAGCACTGATATTGCTGAAATTGTCAACAACAACAACAATCCTCCATCACTTGGACACTTTCTTGCAGTTGAGAGAAGAGCTGCTAATAACAACAACAATGGATGTAGAATGGACCAGCTGATCAACCCTAACATTTATTATGGCCCTGATGAGTTTGCCTTGACTCAGCCCAACATGGAACTGAATTCGCTTTTCGTGGACGGTCGTATCGCTCCTCCTCCTCCTCCTCCTCGGTCCAATGCTGATAATGAGAGGAGAAACAATGGAGGATTATTAGATAATCATGGTAATGGATGTTGTGGAGTTCCTGTGTTGTTTTCATGCATGTGTGGACAATCTTCTTCCCATTAAGTGTTTGCTTGGATTCTTATATTTTTTTTAGTCCCATATTTTGGTGATTGATTGGATTTCATGTTTTTGGGAAGAAATAAATTAACTTTCTTTTCCATCTTGCAGAAAAAAAAAATTGATTTTCCAATACTCTTCTTATAGAGAAGTTGTTCTAGTTCGCTATTTTTCTACGAATTTCGAACGAGGATTCTTTTCTAAATCGCGTATAAATAGAAAATCTACTAGTCTTACTATAGATTTGCACTTCAATAAAATGTGAACCTTCGCAATAGAGAATAAATTTTGGTTTGAAACAATAGTTATTTCAACATTTATATATTGTATCGTTGCGGTCTTTAGACATGCTACTAGAAATGTTGCTTCGTTTCTTTATAGTACAAATTTGGGATTTGGGGGAGAGGGATACGATTTAAATACACAACTTCAGCGTGTGGATGTTAGAAGCTTATCACTAACCTAGTGTTGGGGATAATTTTGAATTGATGAATGCGGAAATATCGTGCCTAATACTTGTCTATAATTCATAGCAATTAATAACGTCAATAAACAGAAAAATAGATAAAAGAGAATAGACAATCACAATACAAGATATACGTGGAAAACCTAAAACGGGTAAAAAACCATAAGCCGTCATGATGACAAAGAAAGTTCCACTATATGATAAATTGTTACAACCAAATACTTCATGATTCTCTCTCATACCTAACCCCAAACCACGCTCATAAGATTCTCAATGAGTACCTCCAATATCCCCTAGGTCTCCCATGAATATCATCCATGGATCTCTAACTTGATCCATCGATATTCCCTTGGATCCCTCCTCAAATATTCTCATGGGTCTCCCCATATCTCACCACACTCTCTCTTATGTTACACGGTGTTCTTTTACTCCACAGCCTTAAATCTAATAACATAGATATAAGGCCTATTTATACTAGTTACAAGGAGTTTAAGATAAAAGGAAATCTTACTCCTAAATGTACAAGACTTACTTGTTTCATATAAATACTATTTTCTTGTAAAGAGTATTCATTTTCCTTCAAGCACAAGAACTTCCTAAAAGAACACTTTCCTTTTCCGTTGAATATTTTCTGTTCCACGCATGCTTATGATTGATTATGATTCGGGTCACGGTTGCGCACCCGCTTCCTAAACCATTATAAGTCACCTTAAATTATATCGCTCAGAAAACCGCGATCCATACGTTGAAACAAACCTGACCGGTGTCACACGATTGCTGTCGGTACCGCTATGAAAGCCATATCGTTCTTCACTGGACAAGGACCGTTGTTATTACCGCTGTCAAAACCCACAGCGTACATCACAGCGCTATACCGCTGTGGGAATCTCTGTCAAAGCCATAGCGTAACCCACAGCGGTTTGCTTGATTCTTCCGTTCTTCTTGTCTTCAACCTCCCTCAAACATCACCTTCAATTTCAACTTCAACTTCCAAACGTTATTCCACGTCTCTAGGAAGTAATACATCTGTTTAGTCTTATTTGATTCATATTTGATTCGCTTAGGAATACAAGTCAAAACTTGACTCCTTGCTCAATCCCCAACTTTTGTTCAACAAAAGAATTTTGAACAAAAGTAGAATTTGTATATTGAAAAATGCATTGAATTCATTTGTTAGGTAAAATAACCAACTAATGGGCCAACAAACACTCAAAAACTCAATCAGGCCTAATTTTTTACTCAAAGGCCCTTTTGCTACTACAACTAGTTTAATTAAAGAAAATGTTAACTCGTGCATCACATGCAAAGTTAATTGAAATTTATACGACGAGATGAAGTTGATTCAGTAGTAAACCCGTTACACCTGCACCATGAGATTATATGTTCGAGTACCCCCTCTCCAAAAAAAACCCTAATTACCAAAAAAAAAAAAAAAAAAAAATTGTACCGCTGAAATCCATATAAAAATACAGTACTAATCTAGAGTACATCTGTAGCATAAAGCTATGTTTGGACACTTGGAATCTAATTCTAATATAAGTATTCGTATATTCGTGAAATCTACTGTTAGACACTAAATATTTTATAGTATTACGTCTAGTTCAGTTCGGTCCAATTTAATCTAATCTAACAAGTGAAACGGGACTTTAAAATAAATTAAATAATGATATTATTACTTGTGATAATTTCAAACTTGTCAGCTTGGGAGTGACTGCTTATTTTTGGCTGTTGTTGTTGTATACGACACGGTTTCATGTGAATTTTCAACCGTTTTGATTGGGATATAATCATATTTCTTGATGTTACAAGAATTCAAAAAAAAAAAAAAATATCTTAATTTGGTTTCTTTCTTCTAAATTCTAATTTAGAACCCATTAGAAATTTAGAATTGACCCATTCTCAAGATATTTTCTAAGAGATAATTAAATAATGAAAACATCAGTCAAAGGCACATTTCGTTGATTTTGGACTGGTAGCAATTACTTTATTAAAAGGAAGAAGATTTATTTAATTAACAACTTTAATTGTTTTATGGGGCTCTTTCTTCGGTGGTCAATATTTCATTTATCATATATAAAATTTAGCTTTAAAATTATATTTTAAATTCTAAGAAGCGTCTAAAGTATTTTATAAGTTGTTAAAATGCTTTCAAATAAGGTTAAAAACAATCCTCACCGACACCAGTCGTTGCCGCTACCAGTGATATATATAAATTATCATTTAACATACGTATTTAAGTGCGTGTAAATCTTTTTCTAGATTTCTGATGAGAATTTGAGTTTCATCATATATAATTTATAAATATATATACAGTCTTTCTATTATTAATTAAAACTGACAATAAATATATCAAAACGAAAAATGTAGACCATAGATTATGAAAAAGTTTTAATAAGTACATACACTTTGAGTCAAAGTATGTAAATCTAATGGTCCACATTCTTCAGTTCGAACTAACAATAGAAATGCCGTATATATATAAAATGATTTTTCTTGTATAAATATATAAACCAAATACGTAGTGTTTAATCTAATCGGAATTCGACGCCATTGGTATTATTATTTGAGTCGGATTGTAAAAATTAGAAGTGTCGACCAAACGAGAGAAGACAAAGTCCTCCACATGAGTGATTACTACAATCATCTAATCAACATTCATTCATGAAATCTAGGCCGTCCAAATCTGTGTCCTTCAATGGACCCACCTGGAAACTGTAGGACCCAAGACAATCAAGTCATTAACATGTCCACATCACAAGATAGAAAAACAAAGCCATACGCATTAGATAAATAACGTGTGTGTACACAAAACACCGAATAATATCCCTTATATAAAAATTATTAAAAGGTAAAGTTAGGTGTGCCTACATTTTCTCTAAAAGGCTTTCCATAATCATCCCATTCCACGTGTCAACATCATGTCAGATCTTTGTTTAATTTTGGACCCTACCAAGATGGACCCCCACCACCATATCCTGACTTGTCTGAAATAATTTTTCATTTTTAAGAGTTCCATGACTTTCTTCCTCAGAATTATTTACAAAAGGGGACATGTTCACATGAGTACCAACAGGCAACAACCAAGCAGGCTTTTTTATTTTTATTTTTTTTTATTTTGCAGAAACTCTGTACACATTACACAACAAACAATTAATTAAATAAAAATCTACTATAATATCTCCTTGACTCTACGTGGGTTCTGATAATACAATATTTTTAAAGCAGCAGCAGCAGCCATGGAAGAATGGTGAATTTTGCTTTTGAAGAAGATAAAAGAATTTCTGTTGTTTAACGGAGACAGAGAGAGAGAGAGAGAGACTGATGAAGAATATGAGCAAAAGGTTACTTAAAGCTCAAGTTAACAAAAGATTACAACAACCAAACTCACCAACCCAAACCCTGCAAATTCATCACTTCCTTTGCTTATTTCCCAAATCTACATTATCAAATGGACCCCCTATCTATATATACCAAATGGGACCAGCACCGACACCGCCAGCGGCAATCGAAGGCGTTTTGGTCGATTTTTTTTTGTTTCCCTGTCTTTTCATTTTTTTTCTTTTCCTAAAAAGGAAATAATGGGATTCTTGATCATTATCAAATGGAATCTTTGATTACCTAATGTGTAGACCAAGTTTCAAGGCTTATCGGCCCACTCGTTTTCAGCAGCAATCCTACCAGAGCCACGCCCGCCCATCTTACCAAATGAACCAACTGTTGATAACCCTTTGAAGCTGCTGCTTCCCTCACTGAAGTTGCGGGACCTCCTTGCCTTTCTCAGCTTTGGTGAACCGATATCAGCAATGTCACGATCAACCTCATCTTGATCTTTTATTTGGACTACCGCCAGTCGGGTAATGGTGCTTCGGCAAAAGGGGCATACTGGAGGCGTTAGGGATGCTGTTGTGGGGTTCGGTTTGTTGTGGCAGCAGAGGGCTAGTGTGCATTGTGCACACATCTGGTGGCCGCAGTCTTGGACTTCGATTGTACATACCTGCTCAAAACATATGCAGCATAGCTCCGTATCGCTACCCTGCAGAATGCAGATGGCTCTTAAGTCTTAATCAATGATCAAATGTATATACGATGCAAAGTTAATGTTTAATTTCTAAGATTAGTGCACCACAATCAATAAAGCATATCTAGCGATTCAACTCCACAACTGCTTATTACGGCCAAGCTTCACAACAGCTTTTCAGAGAAAGACTTGTGGGCCATTTACAATTACAAGTTAAGATAAGGGATTGAATTTTCAAGGGTTCCATTATTGATCAATGTAGATTCTTTGCATTTGTGGAAACAGTAATTTTGAATGAAAATTCAATGCTTTTGCAGTTCAAAAGTTGAAATATTTCATTTTGTTTGAATAATTCAACCAAGTTCACTAATTTCCAACACGTCTGTGTAATTCAGAATTTTGGCATTTTGTTCGAAATTTGTACTGGTATATAATTAAACTAAAAGAAAATTACCTCCGAAATACTATCATCTGCCCCAACATCAGAATGTGAAGGAGATGGAAGCGAGTACGCGGTACCCTTTAAAATATTCTTCTCTCTCTCCTTGTTTGCCTCCATTAAGGCATGTTCTAAAAGAGCTTTAGCCTCCTGATTAAGTTCGCTGATAAATTTCAGAGGTGATGGCCAGACAAGAGGCTCTGCTGATGAAGGATTTAACAACGCTGCACAAGCTCCATGTTTGTGCTTCGTAGCAACTACATATGGTATCCTCCTGGATAGAGATAACAGCATAATGGCAATAATAATCATTAGTTGCAAATTGGACGGAAAAGATAATCAAGAGAAAAGACAACCATTCCAGATGTTTAGAATTCAAGAACAAAAACACGATATGGAAATCTCACAACTAGTGAAAACTGAAGAAGAGGAAAGCTAAGGCCAGCATCTGCTTTTCGAAGAAGATTTGATTGCATGAAAAGGCTACAAAGACACAGGCGCGTCACTAAATTATGACTCAATTAATTAAGAACTGCAATTCCAAATCTTCCGGTTACGTTGATGGCCAATATTTAATGCAACAGCCTTGATTACAATGAAAAAAAAAAAAAACAAACAAACAAACTTCATATTTTGTAATTCAATTTCTACCTGATATCCGTAAGTGTCATTATTTTCTTGTTTGTCAAGATTTTAATTTGAGACAGCAATCACAAAATCATTTATAGATTGCAAATACAGGACAAAGGAAATATAAGGAAACGGACTTTAATTTGAGACAGCAATCACAAAATCATTTATAGATTGCAAATACAGGACAAAGGAAATATAAGGAAACGGACTTTTCGAAACAATACTGTGAATCATAACGTGTAGCAGAAGGAAATCGAACATTTACCCAGATGTATCTCTTTGAAGACGATCAGCACCCCATGCAAGCAACGCCCGGATGCAATCCATAGATCCACCTCTAGCTGCCAAATGAAGAGGAGTGCTCCCCGGGCATCTGTGAACAGCAAAAATATAAATCAACAAAACAGATTTAACAAAAAAAAGCTTACAATAACCAGAGAACTCCATAACAATCATTACCCATATCCGCCGGTTGAAGCACAAACAAGGGCACCGCTGTCTAGCAATATATGCACGCATTCAGGCCGCCTTTGCCGGGCAGCCAAGTGCAACGGGGTTGCTCCCCTACCGTCTCTAATGTTCACAAATCTCGCATATCCCCTAAAATCCAACAACCCCAACAAAATGATATAATCAATAATCATAAGAAAATCAGTATATTTAAGTTAATAAGGTTAAATCATTCCAAAACTCGATCTTGACTTACCAAGAAGCGGCGACAGGGCTAGATTGAGCAGCAGAGAGAATGGCTTGAAGACAATCGACATGTCCATAGTAAGCAGCATAGTGCAAGCAGGTTCTTCCATGGAGTGAATCAAACATCAAAATCTGATAAAATTTCAGAGATTAAGCACATAATTTTCTCATTCAACGATCAAACAAGAACAACAAGAAAAACAAAAACACAAATGGGACCAAAATTTGGGAACTTAGACATACATTTGCTCCAGCTTCGAGGAGTTTTTTCACACAAGAGATCTTCCCATGCATTGCAGCCAACATGAGCGGAGTCTAAAAACCATTCACAATCACCAAATCAAAACACAATTACAAGGATCAAACCTTTTTGCAAAGAAAAAAAAAGATTTGACATTCACATTTGAACATATAAAAAGTCAAAAATAGCTACCTGCTTGTGACGATTCAACACATCCGGACTCACAGATCGATCCAACACCGCGGACAAAATCTGCATAGAATCAATCAAAAGAACAAAAACCCAGAAAAAACCCATCAACCAGAGGACCATATGAATCCACGAAATGACATTAAAAACGAATTAATTAACTTGGATTAAAGAGAAGAAAGTGTTAAACGAAAAAGAAACCAACCTCGATCTGACCATTAGCAGCAGCAATATGAAGAGCAGAGTGTCGATCATAGACAGTTGTTTGTTGCAAGAGACTCGGGTCTCTCTCTATCAAACCCTTCACTGTCTCAAAATCACCATACTGCACAGCACTAAACAACCCGTGCTCGTGACTCGCTCCACAACTCAGCCCCTGTCCCATTTCTCTATCTCTGTTTCTCTCTATAACTCTCTCTCTCTCTCTCTAACTCGACCTTTTGAAGGGTGTGCACTTCTGACTTCACCACACCACCATAGGTTCTCGGTGAAGCGCCACCTTAAACCAGAGGTGGTGGTGTCATCTCTCTCTCTCTCTCTCTCTCTCTCTCTAAATTGAGTTGTCTAACTTGTATGTGTGTGTGCGCTCTTTAAGCTATAAAAATAAAGAAGAGAAAAAAAATAAAAATACAAAAATTCAACATTTTTGTAAGTCTCTTGTTCGAGTCTTCGTCTGTTATAAGGAGTTGAATAATAAAAAAATGCTAATTGCACAAACATCTCCTAAGATTTGTCATAATTAACCGCAAAGTTAGTTTTGGACATATTAACATAAACATCACCTAATATTTTAGAAATGTTGTAAAAACATTCCCTACTATTAATTTTATACCGTTAACTCTTAACGATCGATGGTCGAAAATAAAAAATAACTTAAATACCCTTTATTTTAATTTTATAAAAAAAAGTCATCATCTTCTCCTCTTGCTATTTTTTAAATTTAGAAATAGTAATGTTTGATGAAGATTTTTATTTTTATTTCTTATTTCATAAAATGAAAATAATAGGTATTTTAGTCATTTTTTAGTTTTGACCATAGACTATTAAGAGTTAACAGTAGAAAGTTAACGGTAGGAGATGCTTGTGTAGTATTTTTCAAAGATTATGTGATGTGTTGTGTTAATCTGTCCAAAATTTCTTTATACATATAATTATACCTAACCATATGGGTGTTCATGAAATTAGTGTTGTGTTGGAGTTTGGGAGCTTCCCGAAGAGAGAGGGGACTTGAACGTGTCAGCGAAAAGGCTGTTAGAGCATCTCCAATATTAAAATGGACTGTGAACATTTTATATGCTACATAGGATAAGTTAAAATATTTCTCTCAAATGCAACCATTCTTGTTTAATGTCAAATTGATGTGGTAAAAAAATCATAAACACCGACCTGCTCTGTTGTATTGCTATTTTGTAGGATAATTCAACCTTGAAGATAAATATTAATAAAATAAAATAATGAAAAGAAGAAAATAATTAGTTAAATCCTCAATATTTATTGTGATAAATGTTAAAAATAATAATAAATAAATAAATTGGAGATGCTCTTACGCAACCGGGTTATTGCAGCTGTCAGATATTATTTCGGGTAAAATAGATTCCCGTATTAACAGTTGGTGGGCCCCACTTTAAATCTCATAAATCAACTCATCTGACATTCTGACTCTGATAACATCTCTACCGTTCAAGCTCACGCATCTGTCGTTGTCCACCGTCAGATTCCGGAGGGTAGATTTGGAAAACGGTGAATGTGGAGGACAATCACGTTATTGCAGCTGGAGTGTTTTGATTGGTGGAGTTTTTTTGTTTTTTTTTTTGTTTTCAATGAATGTATAATTTGGTTGGCAGTTTGTTTTACGATTTTGCCCCGCACCATTGACGATTATTTACACAGTCAATTCCACTCGTTAATATCCTCAAAGGGATGACACTTGACAGTGACAGTCCACGAAACCATTGGACTTAGAAAAGTTTGAAAATAAACTATTTTCTTTTTCTTTTTCTTTTTTAGATTTTTGTTTTATTTTACTACCTTTCGGCTTAGATATTTGGATTTTCACAAAAATAGATATGAAATTCAAACTTAATGCCTGTAAATTGTATAATTTTAATATAAAACTTATGCAATTATTTTTTAATTGTATTTTATTTAAATTATTACAATTTAAAGTTTGACGGAGAAAACATAATTTTATTAATATAGGATCGAGAAAGGATCAATATTTTCTATATTTTTAAAGTATTGATATTAAAATTACCTTTAAATATTTGAATGTTTTAAAGATATTAGCGATATTTCTAATACTTTTAACGAAAACTTTAAAATTTTGGATCTCAATATTTTTATCGAAACTAATCTTTACTTCCTAGGGTAGGAGAAGTATATCTTTTTGCAATTTGTGTCAAACTCAACATCGAAGGTGTAACATCTTTTTAGAAACTATGCTTTCATCTTTTTGTATGTTTGCTGAAAATATAAAGTGATCATTAATATGAACTGCGATTAGTTGTATACATAAATTGAAGGACAATACTTGGGTACTGACCGGTCAGTACCCAAGGTGTTAAACATCCATTAGTTGATAGCCACATAATCCAAAATCAAAGAGAAAATTGAAAAAAGTGAAAGAGTTTTACCACGTGGCAACACCCCATTGGGTGGTTATGGGTGGTCAGTATGCTTTGGGTAATGACCAGTCAGTACCTAAGCATTTTCCTAAATTTAATATGTATTCTTTTATATACAAAATTGTCATTTTTTTTTTAATTTCATACAATTTATATTTTTAACTATAAATACAGAATAAGAAGTGATTAAAATTACATATCAAAAAAATAAAAAATAAAAAATAAAAAACAAAGTTGCAACCGTAAAATTTTTTTTTTTATCATTTTTTAAATTTAATATCGAATTTATTAAGGATCGATCGAAACCTACATACGAAACGTGGACATTTCATTAAATTGAAATTATAATTTTGTAATATGTACAAAATTAACTTTAAGTTTGAAGATTGCTTGACTTTTTATGCCGATTATTTGACTACAAACTCATGGTAAAAAAAAATAATTGTCGTCAACATTTACCAATGTGGACAAAATTAGTCTTATGTATTATGTACGGTCAAAATTGATAACTTTTATAAGTTTAGATTTTGTGTACAACTTTAAATTCCTTAATCGTCGGACGACAAAGAATGGTATAAAAGGCAAGGCGGCTACGCTATAAAAACAACTTTAAATTATCATGTGCATGTATAGCATGAGATGCTTAGAAAAATTCGGTGGGCTATTGATTTCTAATTCAAATTAGTTTTAAAATATAAAGATACAATAAATAAATAAAAAACACGTTTCTAATTCAAATTAGCATTTAATGCATCTTTTAAAATATCATTATTATCCTTCTGAACTAAAGTTAAAATCATTTATATACCTTATTCCATCTCAAAATTAAATATTATAATTAAATATTTATTTGGTTTATAAAATCTTTTAAAAATATTTTATTGTTCTTATGAATTTTTTTTCTAATTTAAATATTTTACTTAAATATTGATTTAATATATATAATTAATGAAAAAAAAATGAAATAAGGTTTTAAAATCATGTATATTTTAGTCATTGTAACTAATTTCAACACTTTTACAATAAAATTACCAAACATACGTATAATACTTTTGAGCTATACAGTAGTTTTAAAAATACAATTAACCAAGCATCTGCTGATCAACTTTACAACGAATTATTTCTTCAACACAGCTAACACTGATTATTATAAAAGTTAAAGCAATACCAAATTGACCCTAAGACCTGGAGAGGATTTATTTAACGTTTTGTCCCAATTCTTTTGTTATACGTTTTTTCCTTTTAAATTTGTGCGTTTCCTCTCAAATTTAATAAAGCAGGCTTCGTCTCTAATTATGGGTTCGAGTAATGTTTTCTGTTTCAAATTGTAGTAGTTCAAAACAAATATAAAAAGAAAATGTGTTGATGTAATATGATAATTTTAAGGGGCGAAAGACATTACTTGAACCTATAAATTATGATCTCAGATTGAGATACGAGGAACTTATCATCGGTCTCTGAGCTAGCTCAACTTCTATTTGTACCCCTTAAATTAACATAATCCAAAATTTATTAGTTATAAGAAACATTTAATAATCAATTAAGGCATAATTAATTAGCATTTCAGTGTCATATATATCCTTCTGTCCATCAAAAGCAAAAGTAGGTGTTTCAAGGTTAAAGAAAGTGAAAACCCAATCATAAGAGATTCTATATGAAAACGACCTAACACCATTTTTTTTTTTTTTTTAACCAAACAAGAACCTACCTTTTTTTTTCCAGAGGAATTACTTGAAACTGTGATGTCCAAGACAAAGAAAAGTATAGAGTGTATAGTAAGTGTACTCTTCAATTTGGAGACCTTGATTAATTTGTTTTAAACCAATATAAATTAATTTTAATCTAAACACTTATAGGATTCAGAATTCTTACAATTCAAATTTTTTAGCTAAAACAACATACCAACCCTAGCTAATATGATGTAGGAAATATATTATTGAAGATAATATTCTTGTAAATGTGACGATTGTAGCCCTTAGAGGATGAGTGGTTATGATTTGAATAAGTAGCTTATCGATTGAGTTTATTCGATTTTGCTATTTACTGATCGAGTTGTCACTGTTGTGCATCCAATAAATATAGTATCAAAGCAAAGTATATATGCAATGAGTGAACAATTTTTTTTTTTTTTTTTTTTACTTAATTAGAGCATTAATCTAATTTAATTATCACAGTTGTTTGAATTGATGGAACCCACTACTACTGTTACTGTCTGGATGCTGCTTGTCAACACTTATCTACACTCCATCCAATTGTTTTTCATACTTGTTTCTCCTTGTTTTCTGTGAAATAATGCATATATATAGTAAAGTACGTACCCCTAAAAAAAAAAAAAAACAACAAAAATGAGGACAAAAAATTAACACGATTGCTGTGAGTTAATTTCCAATTTTTTTTTTTTTTTTTTTTTTTTATATGTTAATTAAACAAGCTTCAGCACATGTTTTCACACAACAGGAAGATGAGTAAATCGAAGCATGAATGCACAGAGCACTATGAATTTTATTACTTGGAATGCAAGTCGTAGTAACAATGAGACAAAACCATGCATTGAACTATTTTATGTGTTTGTTCAGGGTTTCCTTTACAAAACTATAGAAAATGAAAAGATATGATATTTTTTTGTAAAATTTGTATGGGTAAAAAGATATGATATTTGATGTTTTCAGGACCATGATAATAAACTTATATGTAAAAGTACACTTTGAATTTCGTATTTTTCCAAAATTCAATCTCAAACAATAAATAAAGAAAACCCTAGCTAGTAAGTAGTAACCTATCATGTAACAATTTGAACCTGAATATGAATATATTTACGGACTGAATAAATTTTTTTTTACCATAAAATCACATTAAACGAGTTTCAATCATCTTAATTAGTACTGCACCGATCGTACGTACTAAGCTGCAGGACAGAGAGTGCAAAAGTTTCAACATGTAGGTCAGACCAATTAATTGTAAGGCAAAAAAGTCTATATGATTAATTAGGTGTGTGTGGTCCTTATCGACGGTCTTGATCAAGAATTTCAAGACCAGGCCATGAAAGATCAATATGGTCACATTATATTGGGGTAATTACCCCGGTGGCCATCGACTTTTGCCACCACTATCAAAATGGCCACCGGATGGGAAGTTGGTTTAGAAATGGCCATTTTTGGCAAACAATGTTACACTAATGGCCATTCCGTTATAACACCGTTAACTTTGTCTAAGAATGTTACACTAACGGCCATCAATTTGTTCACTTGGTATCAAAATGGCCATCCATTTGGTCAATTGGTATCAAAATGGCCATTATAATTGTCCAACTTTTTTTTGACCATCCATTTGGTTAATTGGTATCAAAGCAATCATTATATGTACAATTATATTCTGTTAGAAAAATAAAGTAAGCAATAATTAAAAAAAAAAATCATTCAATAGAGAAAATGAAGAATTCATTTGATTTTATATAATTTAAGTTTCATACACATCAAATACTATTTGTCAAACTGTACAAGTATACCAAAATCCCCTACACAAGTATACCAACTTGTTCCTTTTAATCTTCAGCTTAAAAAGAAAAAAAAAAACAAGGAAAAAAAAAAAAACAATAATGTCTTTTGTTAAGGTTGGTAGTTATTTTAGATGCCATGAAAATTGGTTGTCAAACTTTTATGTGGTTTTGAATATGGTGCAATCAGGTATGGTTTTTAAATAGTTTTCATATTAAAAGGAACAAGTTGGTATACTTGTGTAGAGGATTTTGGTATACTTATACAGTTTGACAAGTAGTATTTGATGTGTATGAGACTTAAATTATATTAAATCAAATGAATTCTTCATTTTCTCTATTGATTTTTTTTTTTTTTTTTTAATGATTGCTTACTCTATTTTTCTAACAGAATATAGTTGTACATATAATAATTGTTTTGATACCAATTAACCAAATGTATGGTCAAAAAAAGTTGGACAATTATAATGGTCATTTTGATACCAATTGACCAAATGGATGGCCACTAGAGTAATTTTGGAGAAAAATGATTATAATGGCCATTTTGATACCAAGTGAACAAATTGATGGCCATTAGTGTAACATTCTTAGACAAAGTTAACGGTGTTATAACGGAATGGCCATTAGTGTAACATTGATTGCCAAAAATGGCCATTTCTAAACCAACTTCCCATCCGATGGCCATTTTGATAGTGGTGGCAAAAGTCGATGGCCACCGGGGTAATTATCCCCATTATATTTGATTATTTTAAAAGTATAACGTTAACGTACGGTACTAACCTGATAATATTGTTTATATATGTGTCAAGAAAGCCCTTGAAGAAATTATTAGGTCAATGGCCATCCCCACAGCGACAATGTACACAGTTCTAGACTTCTATCTCTATTATGGTGACCAATATGAGATTGATCTAAATGCGCATTAATTATAAAAGTGATAAGATCAATCGTATCATTATATATATAGTTTCTTCTTATTAGACTACTAACTTATCTTCTGTAATATTTTGGCCATATATATATATATAATATTTCCAATTTTTTAATTTATATATTTTTCTTCATGAACACCCGACTGATGATAAGAACATTT
The DNA here is from genome assembly GCA_954870605.1 of Acer campestre. Lineage (NCBI taxonomy): Eukaryota > Viridiplantae > Streptophyta > Magnoliopsida > Sapindales > Sapindaceae > Acer > Acer campestre. The sequence goes on along the minus strand of OX940800.1, from coordinate 58,247,203 downwards.
TGATCATTATTTCTTTGCAAAAGATTTGGAAGGGTCAGAGTGGTTTAAATCTAGATCAAGATCAGTATAGATTATATGTTTAATTAAAAGGAACAAAATCATGTCTGTGAAATGATGGCAATAATTGAATTATATATAAAGCTTAATAATTAAATTAGTAGAATATTAAATAATAATTTATATAGAGGACGTTTCAGATGTGGGATCCCGTATATTTTTTCGTGTGAGATCATGGTTTATTGCATGTGACACAATCGATGATCAGTTTTATAACTACAAAATTGATCGTCATCACGTAGGATAAAAACATACAGGATCCTGTATCTGATATTATATATATATAATTCAGAGTCAGTGAGTAGTCTTCAGTGAAACAGTTTTTGGGAAGACCCTACTAAACACAATCACATGGTGAATGAGGTAAGATCATAGGACAGCATGCATGAATTATTAGAAGGATCTTTCAGACTTCAGAAGAAAAAAATAAAAAGTGTTCTCATCAGTCATCACTAACTTCAACAATAATTCCTGCAGGAAAATTACACAATTCTTTTTCTCTATCTCAAACATGTGATTGGTTACATCAGATATCAGACATCGATGATGATCAAGGGAAAAACATAGGATTCCTATAATTCATGTCCTTTAGTCCTTGTTGATGATTTCACATCATACATATATTTCATTCTAATTTAAATTAATATATATTTTGATTCACATTGTTTTCATCATATATCTTTTAATGGAAAAAAGTTCTGCAGGAAAAAAAGAAAAAGAAAAAAGATGCCATGTATGTTATTACTTTTCTGTTTTGATCCTATTCGAATCCAATTATGCACGATAAGTATTAATTAAGTAATGTAAATTGCAAGAGTGACAATTGATTAGTAACTATTTGTGTGATAGTATATGATTAAAACTTTCATTGATATATATATATATATACATATATATATATATATGTGGTGGTAACATACGTTAATGAACATTTGATATATTTTTCTAATTTATTAATTTTATCATAGTATAATTAGCTCCCATTTCTAATGGCATTTCAGGTCATAATAAGTTAATAACACGTCGATTAACCATGAAGGAAACTTAGAAATTAAACGACCCAAAAAATGTAAGAACCATTCGGAGGAAACCCTTGTGATGGACTGTCCTCAAACCTTAAAAACCCTTCTGGGTTGATATATACTCTCGAAGGATTAACAAGTAAATGTCATTTTAGTTACATGCAGAATAGCATTTTCACAGTAAACGAGACAAATATCACCCATAATCCAGTTATGGGTTATCAAGTTAATTACAATGCACGCAATGACAAGACGGAAGACAATCTACAAAAACATCGAGACACGAATTTTCAGTCATTCTTGAGAGTAACTATTGGAAGGTGAGTGCGAACAACTCCTGTTCGCTCAGCTTAACCCGTTCGTCCTTGTTGTAATAGGAAGATCATTCGGAAGGAAGTCAAACTTCAAGAGTTCGTCCAAGCATAAAGTCACGATGTTCTCATCGGCTAGCAAACTCGGGCAAAATTCACCTTTAACGTAACTATCATATGTATTTACCGGCTGGAAGACACGTCAACAAGATGAGCGGGAAACACGAAGATAAGTATTGCCATGTCATCCTCTGACCAGTCAACGAAAGAAACATTGACCGTTCGGCATGTCAACGAGCCACGTCACCTAGATTAATAAAGACCAAGGATGTGCTCAAAACAGATGAGTTTAGAGGAAAGAATTGTGCTCGCCGAATAAACCTTACTCAGCCCAGATCTACACAGCCAAATACAAGAAAAGAAACCCTATTTCAGTGTACCTCCTACGGCAGGGAGTCAACCATATACAAGACCCAAACAGGTGTTACATTACGAAGAGAACATAAACTGTCTCCTGATAAATAAATCCAAAAAGGAAATAAAATCATAATACGTTCATGACACCAGATTCCTAACGCAAATCAAAATAGGAATCCCACCACCAACACGGCATAAGCAAAGAGAAACCCTAGCCATTCCCATATAAATAGAACCATGTATTCTACGGAAAAAGGGTTCAAAAATCGCAAGAGAGAGAAGAGCGGTTGTATGAGAGATCTGAGTGTGTAATATTACAATAATTAATAGTGCTATTTTTCTACCCTCAAGGGTGTCGTGGTTTTTTCCCTTTCAAGGGTTTTCCACGTAAAAAAATTTGTGTCTTGCATCTATTGATTTACGTTCTCTTTTTTTATTTAATTCGATATTATTGTTGAGTCGTGGAAATCCAGAATTCACCGTCAACAGTAACATATATATATTTATACCATATTTCTCTTGTCAGTTCGTCCTGACAATAAATATATCAGGATGAAGAATGTGGACCATAAATTATGGAGAAATTTTGACAAATACATACACTTTAATTCAAAGTATATAAATCTAGTGGTCTACATTCTTTTTCTTGATATTCTGTGTATATATATATATATATATTATGATTCAACAAATTAAATGGTAGTCTATTTCAGAGTAGATAGCTAGTACTAGTGTTGAATTTTGATAAGTAAACTAGAAGATTTTGTTAAGTGCAAAGAGGAATATATTCGATCTTTTCTGCATTTTGAATGGTTTTTATTATTATGAAGACGTGGTTAGTGAATATATCAACGTGAAATTATTGCAAGTATTCTCCAAAACAGTAGATATATATATATATATACACACACTAGTGTCTAGATAGTAGGATCAAATTTATTCCCATAACTAATGGTTCTCAGACAATATCGCTTATTGTTACAAAAAGATGTCTGTTTCATTCCTTTTGTTGCCTACTTAGCTTTTATGTGTTCATGCTCCAAATTAGACCATTGAAAACATCTTCACTTTTTTTATGAGAGCTTCTTTTGACAATCCAATTGTTTCTTTTTACACTTCTTTTCTAAAAACACTCCATCTTCAAAATTTAAATTTTAAAAAATTCTAAAGACACTTCATTTTGTTACAAAATTATCCATTTTATCTTTTTTGAATTAAATTATTAAAAAAGGAAATTATTTCTCTTAAATCATTGTATTAATTATTACATATTAAATACTCTCTCATAAATTTTTAATTACCATATTAAACTCTCTCACCTCCAATACATATCTCTAATTTCCTATCTCCATTCTTTCTCAAACAAAACTAACAGTTAAGAAAAAAAAAAAAAAACTTACTAATAAACTTGATTTTTAGGAACCATATGTATGTATATATTTTTTTTTTTTTAAAAAGAATAAATTTATATATATATTACTGTTAGTAAAAAACTAAAATATTCATAAGTTTTTTTTTTCTTTAACTATTAATCAAAAAGTATGAAAATATGATTTTTTTTTTTTTGTTTGAAAAAATGGAGAGAGATAAAGTAGGAGAGAGTGTTTAATATGGTAATAACAGATATAAGAGAAAGAGCTTAATACGTAATATTAAATATAATGATTTAGGAGAGAGAATATATATTTTTAATAATTTAATTAGTTTGGAATGTCTTTAATTTTTTTTTGTCCTTTTTAGTAATTTTAATTTAGGTTAAAATTGTCATTAATAAAAAAAATTAAATTGGAGTGTGAATAGATAATTTGTGGATTGCAAGGAGAAGCTCTCTTTTTTATTTATTAATTAAAAGCTACCTTTTCTTGCTGCAGCTAGCTGCATGTATGTGTGACCATTTGCTTTATAGTCTTATAGACTATATACATATAACATATAGATCACTTAATTAGAATCTTTATTATGTTTGGAATTCTCACATTAATGTCATTACCGTTTAACGTTACATAATCGATCCCAGATAAAAAAAAAAAAAAAAAAAGTGTAAAAATTCTGTACATGATGATTTCTCTATGCTTATAATAATATTCTTCGTTTCACATCACTTTTTTTAAAATTAAAAGAATTCATGAACTCGTTTAATTATAGGGATTATGAGTCATGAAATCATGCCTAGCTATTATCCACCGGCCAGCTGGATAATATAGACTTTCGAAGACTTAAATAAATTAAATTATATGCTTGGTCGGTTTTTTTGGTGTTGCGGTGGGATCTGGTGGAGGTTTGATTGGTGGTAATTTTGGGGTTTGATTGGGCATCAGAGATGTCGATGATCGGTGTGGTGGTTGGCGGTGCTCTGGTGGATCTTCTCCGGTGACCAGGTCTCTCCTCCGGATCGGTTCCAGTCGTTTAGTTTGTTTATTCTGGTTTGGTTGTATTTCCACTTTGTGTGGATGTTTTTCTCCCGTTATGGGACTCTGTGCTGGGCTTGTGCTCGATTGGATTTACTTGTGGAGTCCCAGTTATGGTTGTAATCTTGCCCTGGATCTGGTTTACCAGATTTTCAGGTGCCCTTTCCATAAAAAAAAAATAAAAAATAAAAAAAAATAAAAAAATAAAATAAATTAAATAATATACAAGCTAATTAGATATTATTAGACTAGGTTGATTTATTAATACAAAATAATAACATTAAGAAAATATTAATTCATAATTCAAATGATATTAAAATAACTTTAATATAAGTACTATACCGATATTGCTACAGTACTGCTGTGTAGATATCCCTATAGACAAGAAATTAATAAGTAATCATCTATAACTTTTAAAAAATATATTTCTTTTTTTCTTTTTTGAACTATCTAGGTTATTAAATAATAAAATATATAATCATCTTATTCTAACCTGGGTGTTTAAGCCAATAAATAATTATTACTAATTAGAAAAAAAACAGCCACCTTTCAAAATGGCTGTACGCTGTAATAAGTCAACTTCATGAAAGAGTTAAGACTGGGTTATTTTTTGAAAATTTCAACGGGAAATGATGTCAATAAGTCTAAAAATTAAATTAAATCTGTACATAAAGATCTGGCAATTTTCAATGATAGAGCCTAAAGGACGCGTGTATAAATTATTTTAATATATACGAAAATGATAGGGAATGAGAATCCCGCACAACATACTAAACGGATGAAGAGTCTATTGGAATTTGGAACAAATCGAGATCAAGTATTACACATGAAGAATAGATCTACTACAACAATAGAAAAGTACTCTCCCACACGTATTTGTAAATTATATATCGTGAAACTCGAACCCTTACCACCAACGTGAAAAGAAAGTATACTTCACTCGAGTTAAAAGAGGATATGAATAATATATCTAAATCAGTGTTCGAAAATACACACTCCCAATTAGGATAAAATCGGTTGTATTAAGAGATCGATTGAATATTGATTTTGTATATAGGAAAAATAATTAAAAATTAAATAAATTTCCAACCACTTAGGTATCACCTAGATACTATACGTTGGTTGCTGTCTTGATTAACACCTGGCATTTACTAGAATACTAATTTAAACACGGTTATATGAAGACAGAAGAAGATATATAAAATTAACATTGACCTGCTTTGTTCACGAGCTTCCTCGCTCAATCACCAAGTTTGTTTTTTATTAAAAAAAAAAATTAAAAAAAAATTAATGCACACATTGAAACGCGTACCGACAAGTTTGACTTCTATCCTATTTTGACCCTTTCCTGTCTACTATTAAAATTAGATCTCCATATTAATTTATACCTCAAATTTCTCACTCATTTTCATCTTTCTTTGTCAGTTAATTAAGATTGAGCACTTGAACCAAGTAGTCAAGTAGTCAACCCAACTTGTGTTCAGACTCACCTTATACGTAAAAATCAAGTCTGGAGACCTTTTTTTTTTTTCCTCTATTGTGGAATAGTTTAGGTCTCAAATGTAACAATCAATCAAAGCTGGTCCTCACACAAGTGGCGGAGCTAGATATTCATTTATGGAGTGAAAAGTACATTTAGATAAATAAAAAAAAATTATATAAAGGGTCCAAAGTAGAACTTTTACAAAATTTATAAACAAATATCTAAAATTTTATAAGAAAATTTAAAAAGTTTTCGAAGAAAAAGAAACCTGGCCCTTGCCAAACCCCCTCTATCCGCCACTGGTCATATGATGATTGGCGTCGACTTATCTTAAAATGCCGAACAAAATAAACCTTATACAAGCATCTTAATTAATATTAATTATTATACCTGATTTAATTAGGCTTTATATAAACTCAAATTAAATACATCTTCTAGTTGAAGAATCGAACATTCATGTCCTAAACTAGAATCAACTTCACTCAATTTGATATTAATTGATTGAATTGAAACTTGAAAGTGACAAATTCTATCCGATCACGCAATCATAACTTGCATTACATATTTTGATTAACCGACATAATATAAAATGATTTCCTAATTAAGTGACTCTTTAACAGCAGTTTCAATTCATTTGAAAAAAAAAAATAATAATAATAATAAAATAAAATAAAATCTATGTATCTATCATTACACAGTTTCTTCAAGCAAAAGTTTTTCCATTAACGAAGGGAAAAGATCACACAAAAATTAATGAAAGTGATATATATATATATATATTTAAAGAATGTAATCAAATCAAAATAATAATTACAATCAACAAAGTTGATGATTAATATTGAGAGAGTGCGTGGGAAAGCAATTATATATCTAGCTATTAAGCTATATAGTTGTAATAACTTATACGTTTTTATATATATATACAAAGCCAGTTGTTGCGAAGATTGTTGGGATTATATATGTATATATATATATATTATATGTGATCCTGACCTAGATTCCATCTTGAATTAATATACGTTTTCTCATTTCATTGGTTTGGAATATACTAAACATGATAATTAATCTTAATTGATCTTGATTTATTTTTCCGTGGAATTGTCTAATGTTATGTTTTACACGTTATTTGCTTATAAGAAAATGAAGTTTTTGGAAGAAAATATATTAAGGTAATTATATATAGGAATTCGATGGCTTGTACGCAAGGATTTGCATGCATCATTTAGGGATCTTATGTGTGTCCCAATCATTTTGATTCTAGTTTAGCTAGTGGAAACGCAACCAATTTACTATGTTGAACCCAGGAGAAAATCTTAATTAAGAGAAAATAAGAACGGAAAACTCTGGAAGAACAAGACAAAAAACCGATATATAATATATGTGTCAACATTTCAATGGTCGGGTGCATCTAATGTACCGTAGATTTTGTCTATGGACAAATAGATTTCATTCTATTGGATAAATGATTGAATGAGTAGATATCACTTTAACAGACGAACTCGAAAATTATGAACAAGATTATTTTAAAGAGCACATGCAATTGCATATTATGTAATTAGTTTGAATTATCTCTCTTATGATTTTGTCAAAATTAAAAAAAAAAAAAAATGATGTAAACCAGTATAATATTTGTATCGATCAGTCTATTATCTTTACGTGATGTAGGTCCAATTCTGTGTTATATTTTCAACTTATCAATTCTTTCGTGAACAAGTTGGGCGTGTACTAAAGCATCATCAAAACATTCTAGTGTGTACAATTTGTAATTAAATAGGTGCTTGTAATTCCGTCAAAGTTTTATTAAAGTATATTGAAGAAAAGTTATATAATATATATGTAGAGGGATTTTATTATTTTTTTCTATTATTATTTGGACACCATTTGAGAAGCCAACATGGACGTAGCTTAACTGGTAGATGGACGAATTTGGGGCTTGAACAAATGACTCCTAGATCAGGAGCTAGAATCCTACAAATGGCGAAAGCTTTCAAAAAAAAATAATTTGATCCTAGATTAATATATATTGTTGGACACCATCTGAGAATGGAAAATAATCTTTTATATTATATGTGGGAACCCTATATAAAATATACGATAATGCTTGGATGCTGACCGGTTAGCACCTAAAATACTGACCCACCAATTGAAGTATAACGCGTAACCCAATTTGTGAAGAATATAAGGAGAAAATGTAAAAAATAAAAGAAAAATGGTCACGTGCTACACTTCAATTGGTGGGTTATTAATTTGGGTGCTGATCCTAAAATATATTACAAAGAAAACGAGTTAAGACAAATTAAAGAAATTGGGTAGTAATACAAAAGCCCAAATTATCAAGCAAACAACATGGCCCATAGAACAAATTTTCTGGGATTTAAATTGGTATTTGTATTTTGGGCCAAACTGTTTTGTTTTGGGTTGGGACTTTTGGCTGATGTGATCGTGTGAGCAGGAAAATTATTGAACTGTTTGTTTACCTGGAAAATGTTGAGACTTGAGGGTTAGGATTAAGGGGAAAAAAAAACAATGGATTATGATGAGAGAATTGTCATGAAAATGTAAGAAACCTCTTCTTGCACTTCACTACTATTGTCCTGTTGTCACTAGGTGTCCGAGTGGCAAGTGATGACTGTTTTGTTTTCTGTAACCAGTGTATTGACCGCTCGAAAGTTTCTTGTGGCTTGAGAGCAATACATCTACAAGTATAGTTTCCTTCGGATGGTTCTTACATTTCCTAGGTCGTTTGGTATCCTTATCTTTTTTAATGGTTGACGTGATATTACAACATGGAACACTCACACACACATACATATATACACACACACAAATGTTAAAATCAGTGCACATTTATCAAAACTTCTCTATAATCAGTGGTCCATATGCATTGATACTAATGTAGTTACATCAGTATGCACTGATATGAACGAAACCGTGTATATATATATATATATTCTCCAAAACAGTAGATATATAAACCAGAAAAAGTACAGGATCATATTTATTCCCACAACCAATGATTCTCAGACAAGCTTATTGTTACAAAAAAAAAAAAAAAAAAAATGCCTATAAAAATATGATTTACATCTTCAGCAATATCACTGTAATAGAAAGACTTTCTATATTCCACTTCACACACTGATTGATTCTATGAGCTTTCCAAATTATTTGATTCTTCTTGGTTCATATGAGCAACATCATAAGTTGCATGAAGACCAACAAAAAAATAATACACAAGCATGGCCGCGCTGCAAATGATGAACCTTAAAAACGCTAAGTACCCCAACGATCCTACCAGGAACAAATTGATCCCAATTGACAATGATGGCAGCCACGGAACTAGAGGAACACCCCAAATTTTCGGAACATGCTGCTGCGGAAGCAATGCCATCCCAAGAGTCCCCGAAAACAGCATTATTCCAGCTATTGCATACCCAATCCATCCCCTCCCATTGCTATTCCAAATTGCTGATATTGCAATTGAAGAAGCTATTATAATGAATAAGCACACTAAAAACTTGACCAGGTGGCTCTTTGGAGTAACATCCTTCACATAATATCGTCTCACGAGCAATGCAACAGCCACAAGCATGAAAATTAAGAGTGTACTAAAAGAGAAAACGCTTGACAAAACATCTAAACTAGAGAAAAATGCAATAATGGCACTAAGGATGGCTACCAATAGAGTAGCATTAATGGGTGTCTCAGTTTTTGGGTGAACCAGAGCAAACCAGGGAGGAATCATATGAGCTCTAGCGATCTGAGTTGTGTATCGAGCTTGTCCAAGCGATCCAACCAGCAAACTCGTAGTCATTCCCTTAAGCGCACACACACTCACTAAATACTTAGCCCAATTCATGCCAATTTGCGCAAATGCAACCGAGTATGCAGCATTTTCATCAATCTGAGTATAATTCACCATCATAGTTAAAGCCAAAGCCATCAAGCAATAAATCACAGTAATTATAGACATCGAACCAATCAAACCAATCGGTATATCCCTTGAGGGCTGCTTAGTCTCTTCAGCCATAGTCGCGACCATGTCAAAACCAGTATAAGACCAATAAACCACAGCTGCAGCTTTAAAAGTCCCTTGTACACCCATTGGAAAAAACGGCACCAAATTCGAACTCTTGGCATGAATAAACCCAACAACAATAATAAAAACAATGACAAAAGCAGTGACAATCGAAGCAATCCAATTCAACCATGAAGTCCTCTTCGTCCCACTCATTGCAATCCCATTAGCAACTAAAAGAATCAAAAATGCAACTGGGTCTAACAAATTAAAACCATCAGCAAAAGAATCAACCCTAAAACGTAACAAATCAGGATTAGCAGTATCAATCATGCTTGCCAAATAAGATGACCAAGATCGTCCTAAACCAGCAGCACCAACAATGGCTTCTAAGAGAATATTTCCAGCAGCAATATATGCAATAAAATCACCCAATTCAACGCGAAGATACGAAAAAGATCCACCTGCAACAGGAATCTCAACTGCAAATTCTGTATAACAGAACACAGATAACAAAGCAGAAACACCTGAAATTGCATAAGATAATACAATGGATGGTCCTGCATTATCATGAGCTTCTTGACCAGTGATAACAAAAATACCAGAACCAACAACAGAGCCAAAGCTGAGCCAAATCAAATCCCACCAAGTGAGGCATTTTTGCATTGGCCTTTCGCTTTCCTTTTGAAGAACGACGAGCTCGTTAGCATCGGAGGAGCGAGCCAAGAGGCGGTTCTTGAGACGAGGAAAAGTCTGAGACAATGCTGACTTGTAAGTGGTGATGTTTTCGAAAGAGGTTTCTGGGAAAAAATCATTTTTGGTGCATCTCCAATACTTTCTTCTTCTTCCTCCATAGCTACTTGACTCGTCTTCTTCTTTCTTTGACCGTGCATCCATCCCAGGGTTAGGGCTAGGGCTTTCTATTTCACTGTAAGGAAATTCCAAATTCATTTCAATTTAGGAGTTGTTGACTTGTTGGATTCCCCTGTATGATTGGGGGGTTTTTGATGGAGAGAGATGTCATTCATCCATTGGATCAATTTGAATTAGATCCAATGGTTAGATATAATTTTTGAAATAAAAGAAACACAACAAAAAATTTGCAACAATATTATCTATAAATTTAGGGATGAGCATGAGAAAAATGGGGACGATATCATCTATAAATAAAAGGGATGGGCATCAGAAAAATGGGGGATATTTATTGGTCCCCGTTCTAATCCCCATCCCTATCATCATACCCATTTCCACTTGAGTAAGAAATTCATCCCATCCTTACTTCTATTTGGGGCCTCTCCAAATGGAAATGGGGATGGGGATTTGAGGATTTTTTTTGGGAAATGCCCATCCCACTGTATTATCAGTTTATCATTCCCTTCATCCCATATGTTCTCAGTAATATGGTTGATTTGGTATTGCTTACCAGGAGTTAAAATTTCAGATTATTTAATAAATTTGGTATAAAAAAATTATTTGGTAAAACTTTTTAATAATTTGAATTGATTTGTCAACAATTTAAAAAAGCATATGAGGGGTTACTTATGTAAAGTGATTATTAAATAATGTGTAATAATATTTTTTTTTTTATTTTTTTATTTTAATTGTTACAATATTTTTGGGATTAGGGGAATATATATGACTCGAACCCATAATTTTTTGATGCAGATGTGAGGGGCTAAATACTCGTTTAAATGACTAAATTAGGGCCCGTCCTGCAAGCTGTTTTTTGTTTTTGTTTTTGTTTTTCGTTTTTCGAAAAGAAAAACAAAAACGAAAACAGTGTTTTTGGATTTGTTTTTGGATTCCGAATACGCGTCTGGTAGCATTTACTGGAATCCGTATTTTGAAAATAAAAACGGAAAAAACGCGTCCGGTAGGATAACTGAAAACTTTCGAAATTATAAAATATTAATTTTTAAATTTTGTTTAATATTATAACAATATAAATAAATGATTAAATAATTAAAAAAAAAAAAAACAATGGAGACCAGATCGGATCTGGAAGAAGAAGAAGAAGAAGAAGAAGAGGAAGAGGAAGAGGAAGAAGAAGAGGAGGAGGAGATTTGCACGCGGTGGCCGGAAGAAGAAGAAGAAGAAGAAGAAGAAGAGGAAGAGGAAGAAGAAGAAGAAGAGGAGGAGGAGATCGGCGTCGGCGGTGGGAAGAAGAAGAAGAAGAGGAAGAAGAAGAAGAGGAAGAAGAAGAAGAGGAGATCGACGTCGGCGGTGGGAAGAAGAAGAAGAAGAGGAAGAAGAAGAAGAAGAGGAAGAAGAGGAAGAAGAAGAAGAAGAAGGCGGCGCAGCGAGCAGCGACCGACACCTGCGGAAGGCGAGCGACGATCGGCGACCGGCGGAAGGCGACGGAGGGCCGGCGGTGAGAAGGAGGAGAAACCGAGAAAGAAGAGAAGAAGAGAAGAAGAAAGAAGATGATGATCTGATCTGATCCAAGAGAAAAAAAAAAGAAAAAAAAATATTATTTTTAATATGGGACCCACTTCAAATGAAAATCAAAAACAAAAACAAAAACAAAAACAAAAGCAACTTTTTTTTTGTATTTCAAAATTTCCACTATTAACACTACTTTTGTTTTTCATTTTGTTTTTGTATTTCGAACATAAAATGAAAAACGGTTTACAGGACGCGAATTCGAAATCGTTTTTGGAAAATAAAAACGAAAAAAACGAAAACAGGCTGAAAACGCGCTGCAGGACGCCACCTTATATTTTGTTAATTTAGGGTTAATTACAATAATTTACCCTTAGTTTTAGCAATATTTCACAAAGTGAAAAATTGTCCTAAATTAACACAAACATCTCCTACCATCAGGTCAATTCGTTTACTTTAACTGTTGACTAGCCTTGACCTGTGAAAAGATAAAATTATCCATGCTACATCATCCCAAAGGACCCAAACACAAAAAAAATTTAATTAAAAATTAAAAAAATAAACTAAAGATTCTCCAGCTTTGTTGGATTTTTTTTAAATGGAAGGTTTGTTTTCTAATATTATTAGATTTAACAATTTGTATGAATTGAAATATAGATAATTAAATCTTTAAATATGTTCATAAAAAAAAATAATAAATAAATAAATAAAAACTGATAAAGTGATCATTCTTTTGTAATTTTGATACTTGAAACATAAACACACATATCAAATATCTATAAAGGAGATCGATTAACATAACATACCTTGATAAAAGTAGAGATAAAGTTTCTTTATCCTTGAACTTGGATGACCAAATTAGCCTTCCTGTAGCCTTGACAACCACCAAAATTAGTAAAAAAAGATTTACATAAGTTTAAAAAACGAACCAAGGTAGAAGGAATTAGAGTCCTTGAATGGAAAATGATTAGGGTACCTTCATTCGCAAATATATAGGCAAAAAGAGAGACTGAATGAGAAAAGATTTGAGAATAAAAAAATAAAAAAAATAAAAAATACAACGAACAAACAGATATATATTATGGGTTATGTTAAATCAACATAAAAATTTGACTTAAATTAATGACTTCAATTTTCATCCATCCATTTTTTGTTAATCTAATGGTGGACATGAAGAGTAAATGACAATCTTTGGATTTAGGCAAAATGAATGGATGGATGTGAAAGTCCTTATTATTCTTTATTGATTTCTTTCTTTCTTTCTTTTATTTCCATGTTAATTTGTTGGCATTAATTATTTTTTTAGCCATTAAATAGTTTTCTTTAGATATTATACGAACTTGGACGTTTTATAATCCTAGATACTAAATTCTTTAGATATTATATGAACTTTGACGTTTTATTCTCCTATATACTAAATTTTTAATTTAATTAATTAAACAATTAATTAGTATATAAAGATCAAAGAGCCAATCCCATAATTAATGGGATAAAAAATCAATTATATATCTTAAAGAACCAAAAGTTTAAGGGTGCTTATCATATTTATATGTGGTAATATCCTACACAATGTTTAATTAATTAGTATATAAAAATCAAGAGCTAATCCTATAATTAATGGGATAATGAATAAATTATCTAACCAAAAATAAATATATATCTATATCCATTTTCAATTAACCTATTTAAAAAGGAAGTGACCTTTGATCTCATTTTGGGGTATGAAGTCTGTATGGCGGAGCTTGGAAGGCGAGAAGTAGAAGGGTTGTTTTCAAGTTATTTTTTAAATCTTAAACGTTATTTTAATTTATCATTTATTACTTTAATTATTTATCATTTCCACATGATAAAAGCAGACTTGATTTTTAACATTCACATTTCCATTTCATTTTTGTTCACAATCCACTTTGCTCTGCTCTGGATTTTAGTTTATCTTCAAATTTACTGGTAAAATTTCGTGCTATATTTTATTCGATTATCACCTATTTTTTCCGATATTTTACTATTATTCATATATCGTTTTGTGTATGAAATTTAAAATATTACCATTCAATTACAATTTCATATTTTTTTCTATCTTGAATTATATTTGTTTAATTTCATCTTCAAAATTTCAGATTCAGGTTAGCCAGAGCAATCGAAGAAATTATTTTGGGTATTGCTCGCCGCAAAATCACCTTGGTAATTTTTTTTTTCAATATATATATATATATATATTAGTTAAAACTATAGTGTTGTTTATCTATTTATTCAATAGACCGGGTAATTGGTCAGTCGACCTTTGAGATTATGTCGTGATGTGAAGTGACCGAACAAAAGAAGGTAATATTAATTATCTGTGTTTTTTATTTAATTATTTTATTTAATTATTTTACAATTAAATCTTGAATTTTACTGTTTATTTTGGTATTGAAATCTATGCATACTACACTTGCTACCATTGTTTTTCATGTATGTTCTACAAATAATATAGCTTTTAATATATATAGCTTTGATGTGTTTATTATTTATTATTATTATTATTATTATTAAGTTGTGATTGATTTGTTTAACTTGATTTTCATTGTAGTCTTATTTCGTCAGAGACCTGAGACCTGAATTAGAAATTCAGGCAAATTGTTGCTGTTCAAAACTTTATTTTGTATATTTCAAAAGTATATGTAGAAATTTGTAGTCAATTGATTTTTTTAGTGCCTTTTTTCTATCTAATGTATATTAATTCCAATTGTAAGATAATATCTCTATTATATTATATTATAAGATATTATATTTTTAGTGCCTTTTTATATCATAAATCAGGATTAGCAGTATCAATCATGCTTGCCAATTGTAAGATAATATCTCTATTATATTATATTATAAGATATTATATTTTTAGTGCCTTTTTATATCATAAATCAGGATTAGCAGTATCAATCATGCTTGCCAAATAAGATGACCAAGATCGTCCTAAACCTGCAGCACCATCTATGGCTTCTAAGAGCATCTTCAAAGACTCTTCTATTTTCACTCTTCAAATGTTTATTTACTTACCTATGTGGCAATTTGAAGAGTGAAAAAAGAGAAGCTCCTCAAAAAGATTATTCAATTAGAAATAGGTTTATATTATTTTAATGAAAACACTCAAATTCCTCCCCTAACAAATATAATTACCCTTCATTTTTTTTTTCAAGTTAGATATAATAATATGTTATTATTAAATATTCAATATTAGTCTTATTTTAAAGATCTAAATGAGATCTTTCTAATAATTTTTATGATGATAAAATTTATAAATTAAAACTTATTATATATTAATTGAATTTAATTAAACAAATAAAAAGATATAGATGTCAAATATTAATGATGATATGATATAAAAAATAATATAATAATAATTGAAGAGAGGGAAGTTGCTCTTCAATATTGAAGAGAGAGAAGCAAAATCTTATTTGATGAATCTCATTTGAAGAGTCTGTTGGAGCAAAATATGCTGATGTGGCTCTTTTGACTTTAACAAATATCTCATTTGAAGAGCCTTTTGGTGATGCTCTAAGATAATATTTCCAGCAGCAATGTCTGCAATAAAATCACACCACTATTGAGGTTGTGGCATGCGGGTTCGATGAGTTGTGTCCCTATTCCCCAAATTATAACGAGCCGTAGGGTGCATCCAGTATCCACGTTAAAAGCACCCTCTTGGCCACAATTAAGGCATGAAATTAATAACTGCCATGGATTCAACCAATACCAATTACAATGATGCTTAGGTTAATACCATAGCAGGCACTTCTGCAATTTAATTTCTGCTTATGTGTCATGAGATTAGGTGAGATCAGGAAAAAAAACAGATCAGTAGAGGATCCAAATTCTACACATCTCTGGTTACATAGGATATAAGTGCTCAGAGTTCATGATTTTCTTCAACATAACTAATTGCCTTTGAAATCATAATCCAACCTAATCATTTCAGAAAATATTTGAAAAAATACCTTTCACTAGCTTTAATCCCAAAAGTGCTTTCCCCAACTTCTGCTTTTAAGACAAACTTGTAATGAAACAATTTTGATGTAGGACATGAAGAGCATGAAGGGAGAGTAGCTGCAGGAAACGGACACAAAGAAGCCTAGACCCATTCCAATCCTTACAGCTGCAGGAAACAACAGTGTTGCAAAACTCTTTTAGTTTCAATTTTAGTTTTCTTGTTTAACAAGTCTTTAAGTTCTAGTTTGTTTTAGTGTTAGAATTTAAGTCAAATTCGTTGTCTTTGTTTCCTTTTCTAAATAGGATTTTAGTTTATTTTTATTATGAAAGCAAGAGTCTGGTAAATGTTTGACAGTTTTTGATAATTAATAAAATCGTTCTTTGAACACCAATTCTCTAGTGGATTCGAGAGTCACGAAACTTCCGCTACGTCAAATTTTAAGCCAGAAAATATTTTAAAGTAGAAAACAATCAAGGACATGGCACAAACAAACTAATTAAACGAACAAATTTCAGGATATTAAGTCGATAATTAATATAAAATAAGAACAACTTCACTCATTCTCAAAAGCCATTAATAAATAAAATATAATCATGAAAATTAGCTCATTTTCAACTAAGATACACAGTAACCACAAGAGTACTGGAGACAAATCCATGGAGAGAATACCAAATGCACAATGAGAAAAGTGTCATTAACGAAAAAAATATATGTTCATAGTATATACATAATAAAATAACCAAAGGGAAAACAAAGAACCTCCTAGTTCAAGACACAATCAGAACAGATTAACTGAGAAATGTAATCAGGACAGAGAGTGAAGTTACAAAACCAGGCTTCTCTTCTATTGCTTTGCTTCCTTTTCAATTGAGAGTGAGCCTGCAAGAGAGTCAGAGAGGCAGGGAGAGTGTGTAAATGGGGAAAAAATAATTCGTAATCGAAACATAATACTCAGAACACATATAAGGCTTATAGTGTAATATGATGACAAGAATTTCAAAAGAATGTGTTACAATATTATTTTTTATAAAAAGAACATACAAGAAGAATAACAAGTACAACAACATAGATTTTAAAATCATTTGCTAACCTCATAATTTTTCATCCGACTCGATCCCTAATGTTGAGGGAAGGTATGTGGGATATCATGGGCACACCTTTGCTGTAGCCAAGGACAATTTAGGATATATAGCGTCGAAAGTGAGAGAGGCAGGCCTTTCTTGGGAAAGTATTTAAGCTTAGGACAACGACAGAGGGATAGGACTAACAAGGAAGTATGGTTTTGAGCAAAGAAAGATAGGCGTTCAAGCTTTGGAAAACTACCTATCCAAAGGTCGGTTAGAGTAGTAGGGAGCATTATTTCTGGAAAGGATACCGTGTCTGAACATCCTCCGTCAATCTGGAGTGATGTAAGTGAGGTGAATCTGTGCAACTCCCACTCGAACAATGGCTTACTGATTTTGACACATTCAATTGTAATAGATCTAAGGTTGGTGGGGAAGCCATCATGAGGGAAGGATAGTGTACCCATTCCAATTGTTAACTTCTCAAGAGAAGTGAGATTGTGCATTTGATTGGGTAGGGCCTCTAGTTTCCAACAACCATATAGGTAGAGGTCTGTCAGTTTCGTTGAAGGCAATCCTCCATCTGGGAAAGAACCAAGACTTTGACATAAAGATATAGAAATCTTTTGAAGATGACTGCACTTGTGCAGGTCATCAGGTAAAAACTTTAGATTTTGACAACGATTGATTTCAATACTTTCAAGAGATGTATCATCGGTGCACCTTTCTGCTATTGCCTCCAACTCTGAACAATTATCAATGTGAAGCCATTTCAGTGCCTTAGGTAGACTGCCGTTTGATGTCAGCGAAGCAAGCTTTGAGCAATCACGGAGCTCAATGTGCTCAAGTGAGGCAGGTAACTCAGTTTCAAAGAATAAAGATGTGAGAGATCAACAATCATGAATAACCAAATACTCGAGAAGAGAGCTGTTCTCACCACTGCCATGGTTGATGTTTTCCTCGTACAACAAACTCTGTAAAATATTACAATATCCTATCTCCAACCGCTTTAGATTCAGAGGTAGTTGGCCTCTTGCTATGTTTGTCAAAGAGTTGCATTTATAAATGGACAAACTTTCAAGAGATGAAGGTAGTTGACCACCAGCAATGTCTTTCAAAGAACCACAATGTTTAATAGACAAACATTCAAGAGACGAAGGCAGTTGGCCACCAGAAATGTATTGCAAAGAATCACAATGTCCAATAGACAAAATTTCAAGAGATGAGGGTAGTTGGCACCTGACAATGTGTGTCAGTGAGTCACAGTGTTCAACAAACAACCTTACAAGAGAAGTTCCATTTATGCGCATCCATGTCTCGGGAAAAGATTCAAGTGCATTGCATTTTCTAATTTCAATGGATCTCAATTGGGAAGGCAGATCCACTTCTGGTAGCGAAACAACAGTCGGACAATTTTCAATAGTTATCCCTCTAAGGAAATTAAAACTTTGCAACACTAGAGGTAGCTTCACAATACACTCACAATCCCACAAATGTACATGTTGAAAATTGCACAACAACCTTTCCTGTTGTAGCACTTCTTCCTTTTTCAGCCAGCATTGAAGAAAGCCAAAATCATCCTGTGATCCCCTTTTTGTGTTGAACGAGAGAGAGGTTGGCTTTTCATAAGAAAATGTCCTTACTTCTAAGTTTAGTAAACCTTGAATCCACCATTCTTTTAAACGGATGTTACTAAACACATCATAAACAACCTCTGGTTTGAGTAAGTGGGCACTGCACACCACCTCTTTGCATCCTTCTATTTTTAATGTACAAGATGTTGGAAGACTTTGGACTGAAACCGACAATTGCTCACAACCTTCAATTACAAGACTTTTGAGTGAAGGCAGATGTTCCGGCAAACTTTTTTGCTGTTTAGAACATCCAAAAATGGAAAGCTCTTGTAGAAGGGGAAAACCACCAATATTTTGACCGGATCCATGAGGAATCCAGACTTCCCATTCTTGCAAATCTGCAAAACAAAGGGTCTCCAGTGATGGAAAAGGCGTTGAAAAACCATCTCCATAGAACTCTGAACCCACACTCTTTATTCTAGTCATTCTGCTAATACCAAGTTTCTTGAGTAAGGGTAACTGTCCAACAGAGGGCAAGAGAGTACAATTGTTGCAATTATAAAAACTTAGGTCCACTAAACTTGAAAATGAGAAATTCCCTATCCAAGTTGGAAACCTTGTACCACCATAGCCCAGAATAGTGAGCTTTTCAAGATTTTGATGAGGTCGTAGCATGTCAAGCACATCCATTTGTATTTTTATCATTCGTGAATCATCAGTTCTGCCAGTCCATTCCAGCAAAAGTTGAGTAATGCTTCCCTTGCTGTTTAGGTCGGCCTCCCTGGCATCCTTAGCATCAGTCACATTTTCTAACTTTGAAAACTCAAGACTCCCTTGAAGATGTGTCAAAGACTTCAACTTTCCTAACCTGGAGCCAATGCTTTGGCCTACAACAAAATTGGAAAGTGTCCTGAGGCTATTTAATTTATCCATTCTTAGAGGCATTTCTTCCAATGATTTAGTACACCATTATTTTTGAGATGACGCAAGTTGACTAGATTCCCCATGTCTGAACACAATTTCTTTAGACACCAGCAATCATCTACATTAAATGTCTGTAGATTGTAAAGATTACTGATTGAATCAGGCAAATATACAATTTGAGAGAAGGAAAGGTCAAGGTATCGCAGATACCTCAAATCACCAGTTGCATCCGGTAGCTCTAAGATAGAACATTCATGCAAAGATAAAACCCTTAAGCGACACAGCTTTGGCAAGATACCAAGAACATCAGCAGTCAAGTAATAATCGTCTCCGGTAGATTCTTGTGAATCTAGTGGTAAAAAGGTTCGTAAATGCTTGACTTCATCAAAAGCATTGAATGTTTTAAATCCATCATGTAAGCCACCATCGTAGTAAAAATTCTGAAGATTATTGACATCATAAACAGCTTCAAACTTTGTTATACCATCATATTTATCCCTAATGTAAGAAAAATGACGGGACTTTTTGGTAACTTTTCTTTGCTTGTCGACTTCCTGCATATTCTCCATGTTAAAGCATATTTCTCCAGCAGCCCACTGAGCAAGATCATTGATGAGATCATGCATCTCAAATAGTGACATATCCCTACCTGACTGTTGAATAAATGACCTTGAATGTAGATCCTCAAAGTACTCTGTACCAAAATCTTCCATTTGCTTGTTGCTATTTTCATGTTGCAAGAAACCCTCAGCCATCCATAGTAAAATAATTTTCTCCTTTGAAAATTTGAAGTCCTTTGGCAGTAACGACAAATATGCAAAACACCGTTTTAGATGTGATGGAAGATAATAGTAACTTAATCTAAGAGCTGGTATGATGCCACTTCTCTCTTCTGGTATATCCCATATCTTGCAATTTAAAACATCTTCCCAGTCGCTGTGGTTAACTTTACCTCGTAAGAGGCCACCAAGAGTTTTAGCTGCCAAAGGCAAACCATTGCATCTTTTCACTATCTTTTCACCAATTTCCTTCAAGTGCAGATGTGCAGTAAAATCACTTGTCCCAAGTGAATGTTGACAAAATACACACAAACTAGCATCATCTGACAACACTTTCAATGAGTATGTTGGAAGAGTACCCACTATTGAGGAAACACTTCTGTTGCGAGTTGTGACAATAATCTGACTCCCTGGTGAGCCAACATCAAATGGACAACGAAGAGAAGTCCACTCATCATAATTTTCATTCCATAAATCATCTAAAACAAGCAAAAACTTCTTCATGGACAATTCTTGTTTCAGCTTGACCTGAAGCATGTTGAGATCATCATCACCAGTCACAACTGCAGTCCCATCAGCAATAGACAGCAAAATTGTTTTTGTTACCCTTTTTACATCAAAATCTTGAGAAACACATACCCATGTTTTGAGATCAAAATGACCCTGCACTCTGTCATCGTTGTAGACAAATTGAGCAAGAGTTGTCTTTCCCACTCCTCCCATCCCTATTATAGGAATAATAGAGACTCCACCATTGCTACTTTCAGTCTTCAACAGCAACTCGATTATTGCTTCCTTATCTTCATCCCTACCATATACTGGAGTTTTATCCACCACAGAGCTTGAGGTTGGTCTTTCTCTAAACTTGGAGGACCTTCCTACAGAATTCTCCTTCAAATCCAGGCCATTTTTCTGTTCTACAATAAATTGCAGTCTAGCATTGATCTTCTGTATTTTGGACCTCATCATGGTATTGAACTTAATAGTTGGTGGACTGAATCTTGTGCAACAAGTAGGAATGAGTTTCCATACCTCATTTGAGCCTGCTTGAGTTTCAAGAAACAACTTCCTTCGCAAAGCTTCCGTTGCAAACTCATCCAATACGTCATCAATGTCATAAGCGAAGCTTTTAAGCTCATCAAGCCAGGCCCTGACCAATCGGTTCTTGATCTGCTTCTCCTCTGCATCATCAAGCACAGCATGAACCATCATCAATGTTGTCTGCAACTTCTCGAGATCAGCTTGGATTCGCTCATCTTGGTCTAGAAACTGCAACAGTTCAGGTGAATCTAACTTGCTGAATAGACCTTGAATCGCTGCTGTTAAAAAGGCTTCCCCAATGAAAGACATAATTTCTGTGATGAAGCAAACTTTGGAAAATGAAACGTAGGTTTTTTGATGAAAGCTTGAGCACACAACCGTATTTGTTTTTCCTTCTCTCTAATTCATCAAGCATTGATTATTGATCAGTTGACACGGTATTAGGAAGTTACAGAGCAGGACAATCAGTCGCATTCAAAAACAGTTTAGAAATGAATTTTTTTTCTAAAGTCATAAAGTGCTTCTTCACAACTCTTTCCCTCTTGGCTTATCTGAAACAACACCATTGACTTCAGTGATCCATGATCCCCCAATTGTAAAAAAATGAGCCTTCAAATGTAGGACAAAGGAAAATGTAGGGTATGCTTATAGCATTATAAATTTATATCTAACAATAACAGTGCAGTATCAAACATCAATTTCATTTTTCAGGTTTGTCAGACAGACTAAAATATAGCAAGTTGGGCTCCAGTATCTTTTCAATTGAAAGTTAGTTGAATGTGAACACATTATACGAATACAAACAAAGCTAATATGCTAGGATTTTGAGTTCTAACATAATTAATTAAAAGGATCCTCTTTGAGTTCGAACATAAAGAAGTTGAAGTTGAAGTTGAAATTGAAATTGTATTTGCAGAGACAAAAGCATCATAGAGAAGTTGACTGAGTCAATAAATAACAAAGCTTGAGTGAATAAAACAGAGCAAAAGAACTTACAATTCTACGAAAGGGAATTTGAAACTACTTTTGCTTCATGCGTAAGTGCTTTTCCTTGTATTCAAATCCACTTTTAGCGAGCTGACATGGTTTACATGAGTACCTGATAGATTCTACTTTAACTCTTCGAAGAATGTCAATCAACCCAACCCCAAATTGCTAGTTTCGGATCACCATTCACAAACCCAGGTCCTAATTTCTTGAGTTTTGCATACTTTTTTGTACAATTTCAAAATGATTTGATCCTATCCTCACCTCACTCACTTAATCACTTTATCGACTATCAATCACATTCTTTAAAAAAAGATGAGGAAAAAAGGTGGGGTGAGGATTCTGATACTTTCAAAAAATAGTTTCTTTTCCCTTATTATTCAATTTTATCTTGGTTAATTGCACAAACATCTTCTGACATTAGGCCATTAGGCCAAATGGCACGCATGTTCAACTTTTGCTCGCATTTACACTAACATATATACTCTACCGTCAGTTAACTAACGTTAGCATTTAACGGTTGGAGTAAAAAAGTCTTTTTGTCTGTTAATAAAATAAAATCATTATTTATTTATTTTTAAAAATTATTAATTATTATTTATTATTTATGTAATATTTAATTAATTTTTTTAATAAAAATAATTGAGGAGCATGAGACATTCAGACAATCTTAAAAATTAAAAAATTATTAAAAACAAAAATAATTAATTTAAGAGGTGAATAACTCTTCCTTTATAATTTTTTTTTCTTCTCCTAGGGTTTCTCTCTAAACCCTAGCGTGGAAGTAGTTGGGGTCTTGTTGTCTAGCCATCGGTGAGTCTGAGTTCTTTAGATTCCGGGGACTTTTGTCTTCAACATGGATCAGGAGGAAATAGCGAAACTATGTGCATCCCTATCGCTCAAGAGTAAAGAGGAGACGTTGTGGAATGTTCAAGATTCGCTTAAGGTGGCTGCTGGAAGGAAACTAGATTTGTGTTTAGTGGGGAAGGTGTTGACGAATAAGCATATTAATAGGGATGCCTTTCGGTCGGTGATGCCGAAAGTTTGGCAACTAAATCTGGACGTGGAGGTGGCACGAGATAATATATTTTTATTCTATTTTCGAAACCAGGGGGACTGTTTCCGTGTGCTATCTGGGGGTCCTTGGAGCTTTGACAACAGTTTAATAGTGATGGAAAAACCTACGGGAGTTGGGAATGTTGCAAGTTTAAATTTTAACCGGGGTGCCGTTTTGGTTTCAGATACCTAATGCACCATTGATTTGCATGACGAAGGAGATGGGGGAGTTTATAGGTAGGCTCATTGGGGAGTTAAGGGATATTGATGTTGGCTCAACTGGGGAGTGTTTTGGAAAGTATATGCGGATTAGGGTGGCGATCGATGTTTCAAAACCATTAAAGCGATTCCTTCGCCTGGAACTGGAAGAAGGGAAGGAGTCGATGTTATTGTTACAGTATGAGAAATTTCCTGAGAACTGTTTCCATTGCGGTTTAGTAGGGCACTCTTATCAGGAATGTGACTTGAGACATGGGGAAGATTTAGGAAGCTCAAGGGAATTCGAGTATGGACCATGGATGAGAGCTTCGGATCCACCTGGACGGAGTAATTCTGCTGGACAATATTGGTTTCGTGGTGAGGGTTCATACACTGGTTTTAATAGGGACAGAGGACAGAAGGGTGGACAAGCTCGACAGGATCAGTTGTGGAAACCTAAGAGAAATCAGGGGGTTTCGGCTCAACAACAACCTGTTGACAAAAATGGTGAATCATAGAAATCGGTTACGGCTGGATTCGGTGAGGATCAGGGTGTGGTTGAGATTGAGCGCGACAAGAATGGTAGACTTGTGGCGGAAGATTTAGGTGTTAGGGATATTAACATGCATGCTCCATCATCTACGCAGCTGCATGCTGGGGAAACCAACATGCACGTGGAAAATCTTGTGACAAATGTTAATGCAGAAATTAAGGGGGGATTACATGCAGGGGTGTTTTACGTGGACAGGGGTTTAGGAAGTCAAGCGACAGGTGGGGCTTCTTCTTATAGTGACGTGCCTGAGAAGGTGGAGGAAACGGATGGAAGGAAAAAGAAGGGAAAATGGAAGAGGTGGGCTAGGGAGGGTGGTATTAGAGACATGGGTTCTGATGGTGATGCGAGACTAGCGAAGAGGGGTTTCTACGGAGAGAACGTGGAGGGTACAGGTCTGAAGGTTAAAAAACAAAAAGTTTCAGGTGCTTTTGATTCAGTATCAATTGAGATATCGACGAGTCGGGAAGAGGACCCGGCTTGCCGGACACAATGAAAACATTGCTTTGGAACGCTCGGGGATTGGGTGGGAGCCGAGCGTTCCGGGTCTTGTACTCGTTAGTACAGGATCATCTTCCTACGATTGTATTCTTGATGGAGACGATTTGTGATCATCACGTTATGGAGAGGTTACGAATTAAGTTGGTGTTTGACGCGAAATTGGTTGTTGATCGAGATGGTAACAGTGGAGGTTTATGTTTGTTTTGGAAGGAGGTGGTAGAGGTGAGTTTACTTCCTATTCTCGTTTTCATATTGATACTATGGTTGTTTCAGATAGTAATTGTCGTTGGAGATTTACTAGCTTTTATGGGAATCCGATAGCGTCCCAACGTATTCACGGTTGGACACTTCTGAAGAGATTAGCGAGATTATCTTCTTTGCCGTGGTTGGTGGGGGGGGGGGGGGGGGGGTGGCGGGTAGACAAGGTTCTTTAATGCAGAATTTTCAGGTTACTTTGGATGAGTGTGGTTTAAAAGACTTAGGTTTCGAGGGTCCTCGTTTTACTTGGACTAATCGGCGGGGTTTCGATTGTTTGGTTCAAGAGCGCCTTGATCGTTGTGTTAGTAATCTGGAATGGACGGGGATGTTTCCGTTTTTTCGGGTTAAACACTTGGAGTTTTGGAATTCGGATCATAGGCCACTCCTTCTGGATTTTTCAGTTCGGCAGGATCGGTATAGGGGGGTTAATCGTTTCCACTATAAGCTTTGTTGGGCTGAAAAAAAGGAGTGTATTGATGTGGTGAAGAGAGGGTGGGCTGGCGTGAGAGAGGGGACCGGTATTCAGAGGGTGGTGGGGGGATTGGGAGCTGTCTCAAAATTGTTGAAGGACTGGAATGGGGTGGAGCAGCGTCAGATGAAGAAGGCCATTGTAAAGAAAAAAAGTGAACTGGCAGCTGTGGGAAAGAGGGAACGGGTAGACTGGGTGCGGTACCGGGAGGTAGAACTGGAGCTGGATAAGTTGTTATGTGTTGAGGAGGATTTTTGGAGGCAGAGATCACGAATGGACTGGTTAAAAAGTGGGGACCAAAATACGAAATTTTTTCACGTTAAGGCATCCTCGAGAAAGGCTCGTAATAGGATTCAGGGTCTTTTTGATTCGAGAGGTATTTGGAGGGACGATGAGGTTCATATGGAGGGTATCGTTTCTTCTTATTTCAAGGAGATTTTTACGTCTTCTCAACCGTCTTGAGGGTTGTTAGAGAGCGTGTGCAGCTCGGTTCAGGTGAGGGTGCCCCCTAATCTTGTGGATTTTTTGTCAAAAAGTTTCACTGCAGAGGATGTGAGGGTGTCTTTGTTCCAAATGAGCCCTTCAAAGGCTCCGGTATTGATGGATTTCCGACAGATTTTTTCCAAAGATTTTGGGAGGTGGTAGGAGACGATGTCACAAAAATGTGCTTGGGGTGTTTGAATGATGGCATGCCGATGGGGGCTATTAAACATACGGTCTTGTGCCTTATTCCGAAGGTGAAAAATGTGGTTAACATGACAGAATTGAGACCGATAAGTCTCTGTAACGTGGTGTATAAGTGTATCTCCAAGGCTATTGCGAATAGACTTCGTTCAGTTCTAGATGCTGTTATCTCTAAGGCTCAGAGTGTCTTTGTTCCTGGTAGACTGATTACTGATAATGCGTTGGTGGGTTTTGAGTGTATGTATGCTCTTCAGCGGAAGGTTCAAGGGAAGAAAGGGTTCATGTCTATTAAATTGGACATGTCAAAGGCTTACGACAGAGTGGAGTGGGATTTTTTGATTGGTATGTTGCGGGTGATGGGTTTTCCAGAATTTTGGATTTCTTTAATAAGGGAGTGTATTTCCTCTGTGTCTTACTCTTTTATTTTGAATGGTAAAGTGAAGGGCTTGATTCGTCCTTCTAGGGGCCTCAGGCAGGGTGATCCCTTTTCTCCGTACTTGTTCCTCATTTGTGCAGAGGGGTTTTCAAGTCTTATCTCGCAAGCTGAAAATAGGGGTTTGTATTCTGGTTTCAAGTGCAGTCGTCAGGGACCGAATATTTCTCATCTTTTCTTCGCGGATGACAGTCTGTTGTTTACGACGACCTCTTTGGCAGATTGTGTAACCATTAGAAGAATTCTGGAAGATTATTCTCTTGCCTCGGGGCAGGTGGTTAATTTTGAGAAGTCTGCAGTGTGTTTCAGTAGAAATGTTTCTGAGAGGGATAGAAGACATTTGGCCGAGGTTTTAAGGATGGGTGTTATGGATGTGCATTTGCGTTACCTGGGCTTACCTTGTTTGACGGGTAGGCGTAAACGGTTTATGTTTGAAGATATAAAAGATAGGGTTTGGAAAAAACTTCAGGGTTGGTGCAACCGATTTTTCTCGGTGGGTGGGTGGGTGGGCGTGAGGTTCTGTTAAAAGCTGTTATCCAGGCCATCCCGGCCTATTCGATGAACCTTTTTAAACTTCCAGTTTCCCTGATCCATGATCTTCATTGTATGAGCGCTAGATTCTGGTGGAGCGGGAGTGGTAAGAAGCAGAAGTTGCACTGGTGTAAGTGGGAGAGATTATGTAGACCTAAGGGTGAGGGAGGTCTTGGTTTCAGAAATCTTGAAGCCTTTAACTAGGCTATGCTTGCCAAGCAGTGTTGGCGTATTATCCAGTTTCCGGATTCTCTTGCTGCGAGAGTGTTGAAAGGGTGCTATTTTCCGGATTCTAGTTTTCTTGAGGCTGAGGTTGGTGTGGGCTCTTTCCTTTGGAAGAGTTTGTTGTGGGGTAGGGAGCTTGTGGAGAAGGGTTCTAGGTGGAGGGTTAGCAATGGGTCCTCCATTCGTGTTTACAAGGATAGGTGGCTTCCAAGGGAATCTACTTTTATGGTAATGTCTCCAGCAGTGCTGAACTTGAATGCCACTGTTAATGATCTTAAGTTGGCCTCCGGGAATTGGAATGAAGCTTTGGTTAGGCAGTCTTTTGTGGAGGATGAGGTGGACGCCATCCTTAGTCTGCCCTCTAGTAGTTGTGCTTCGGAAGATAGGCTATTCTGGCATTATAATATCTCGAGCGTTTTCTCTGTTCGCAGCGGGTACTGGCTTGCATCGTCTTCCTTTGATAATCCTTCCGGTTCTGGTCTTTCTGGAGCTGAGTCCTGGTGGAAATTTTTTTGGCGTTTGAACTTACCTCAGAAAATAAAATTATTCTTGTGGAAGGCCTGCAATAATTGGATTCCGTCGCGCTGTAATTTGGTGTCCCACGGTATGTGCTTGGATGTTGTTTGCCCGGTTTGTGCCATGAGTGCGGAGACTACTCTTCATGCGTTGCGGCGCTGTCCAGCTCTTAAGGGTTTACGAAGGCTGTGTGTTTTTGCTGCCGGTGATACTAGTCTGGATCATGCTGATTTCCTTGATTTTATGATTTCTAGCAGTGCTCGGATGCAGGTGGATGAGTTTGAATTTCTTTGTGTGATTTGGTGGAGAACATGGTACCGTAAAAATGTGCTTTTGCATAAGAATTTGATGTTGCCTGATACAGAAATTTGGGATTGGGTGCATGCTTTTGTTTCTGGTTTCAGAGGTGCTAATGATAAAGGGGTTGGGAGGATTTCGGTGGATGGTTTGGGGGCTAAAAGGTGGCAGCCCCCTCCGCCTGGTGTTGTCAAAATTAACTCTGATGCGGCCTTGAATGCTTTGCAGAAGGTGACGGGGGTTGGTGTGGTTGCTCGGGATAGTGGCGGTCGGGTTTTAGCGTCTCTTTGCCATAACTTGGAGGCGAGTTACCAGCCTCCGGTTGCAGAAGCTTTGGCTATTCTCGCTGGTTTACGTTTGGCAATTAGCAGGAATTTTTCTCAGGTTATTGTGGAGTCTGATGCTCTTGTTGTGGTGCAGGCTATTGCTCGTAAGAATCCTCCTTGTTCTGAAGTGGGGATGGTGGTGAATGACATTCTTCTTTTGGCTGAGCATTTTCAGGTTTTTTCTGTCGTTTTTGCGCCTAGATTGTTGAATAAGGTTGCGCATGGTCTTGCTAAGCTTGCTTTGAATTTTGTGGGTGAGTCTTTGTGGATTGATGATTGTCCTCTATGTGTGGAGGATTTGGTTTTGGGGGATGTCCCTGTTTCTTTTTAGCTCTGCTTAATGAAGTTCCATTTTCAAAAAAAAAAAAAAAAAAAAAAAAATTAATTTAAGAGGTGAGATCTTCAACCTGGATCATCAAACCTGTATCTGAGTATCTTTAGTTGCCACCTTAGCATTTGATGATTGTTTTCAAGGAATGCTAAAATTGATGATTGTGTGGTTCACGATGGTACATTTTATTTAAATCAAAAATCCACTACTGTTACATTTTTTTTCATTGTTCCGACTCATTTTTATTTCACAAACATATAGCATTTATATATACCTCATACCTCAAGATATTAAATACTCTCTCTTTTTCTTTCTCCGTACATCAAAATGATGGATTTCTCTTTGAGTTTCTTTCATCACTAATCTGGTTTGAGTTTCTTTTATCACTAATCTGGTAAGACAAATCAAATCAATTCTCTATTTTTTTGGGTGAATTAAATCTCAGTTAATAAATATTTTGCCCTAAAATCAACCATTGACTATTATTACAGAATCATAATAAAATTTTCCTTCAATTTATCATTAGCCAAAAAAGGTAAATATATATATATATATATATGTATGACAAGAGAAGCTATATGATATGGGTATTGATCCATTCGTAATGAATTTTACCTAATTGAAATTTTTAGAGTCAAAACAATGATGAAATACATAGGCGATCAGAGAAAAAAAGAGGGAAAAAAAAAAGCCACCGATGAAAGAGAAAGAATAAAATTACAACGGTATTTATTTTGGGTTAAGTTTGTATTTGATGATTGAAAGTCAATCTTCAAATTTGATTATTAAAGAGACAATTAGATTATTGATTAAGGACGCGTTTACTAATTAGGAATGAATGGAATCGGAATTAAGTTCCATCGGAAAGGGAATGGAGGGGAATTAGAATCAAGTTACATTTCAGTGTTTACTAACAATTTAGGAATCGGAAACAGAATCAAATTAATTCCATTTCCAATGTTTACTTAAACTAAGGAATCAGAATAATACATAATTGATTACAAAAATACCCTTGTGTATAAAATATGATGATATGTATATATATATATAATTTATTATGAAAAAATATATCTTATATTACTCATAACACTATAAATATAATAATTAACATCTTTATATTGTAATATTTGAACTAATTATATAAAGAACTATTAAGATAACTTGATTAAAAAAAACAAAGCCACAACCGTATATATAAGAGATATGAATATGCCATAGTTATTATTATTATTATTTTTTGAAAAGTGCTGTAATTATTTTTAGTCCATAAATTGTATTGTAATATGTATATATAAAGATGATTTTTTTATAAATCACACTGCTAAAATAATATAAATTATTAATTATGTAAACCAATATTAAGATTAAAAAAAAAGAGTAAACTAATATGATTTACGTAAATTAAAAACAAAAGTCAATAATCATGAAGAAAACGATTGCTTTTTCTTTTTTAAGTGAGGATATTTTGGTATATAAATCATAAATTCCTTTTTCAATCAGGAAAGGAAACCTGATTCATAGGGTGTGTGGGAGGAATCAAGTTCCCTTTCCATCAGGAACTTAATTCCTGTGGAATTCGAAAATCAGGAACTTAATTCCCTTTCCTAACTAGGATTCCTGATTAATAAACATGACATAAGAGCTTGTTTAGTTGGGCTTATGAAAAAAAAAATTGTAATTGTTTTGTTGGTAGACTTTTAAAAAATAAGAGTGACAATATTTACACCCCTCAAAAATGGTATGTACACCCCAATTCAGTATATTTTTAAAAATCCAATATTATCCTTGAGTAAAATTACTTAAAGGACTAAATAGTTTGTAAGTACACACCAATAATTATTAATTGGTTTTATATCAATCCTTTGTTAAAAAAAGAAAAAGGAAGTTTCATATTAGTTGTTTGACATAATAATAAAAACCTTCCTATTTTATCAAACCCTAACTTCTATTTTAAATACTAATTTCAATTTCTTTAATGAAATATAAATTGATTGAGTTGACAAACAATTTACTGCCATAATTGAGTGAAACAAAAAATCAAATCAATACCAATAATAAACTTTCTTATGAACAATTGTTTTTTTTTTTTAAAAAAAAAAAAAACTTTTTTAGGAACGAAGGAATTGAGATACACTGTTGTGTGCTGAGAACCTTTTTTTACATAAAGAATTAAAAAAAAAAAGGTTTAATGCAATGAAAATATTTTTTTTTCATACAATTTTTTAGTGACATCAAATGTTTCTGCAAGAGTTAGAAATTATTTTTTTAAGGAGAAATTATTTTTTTGAATAAAAAGATATAAAATAATAAAATTTTAAATAAATCTAATTAGATAACAAAATAGTGGAGTATGCTAACAAAAATATAATACAATAAAATTAAAGAAAGGGTGTTTTTGGCATTAAGTGGGGTTTATTTACAAATCATAGATTTTTAAAATATTTTAGAGGTATACTTACTAAAGGGGTGTATATACAGTTTTTAAGGAATGTCAATATCGCCACTCTAAAAATTAGGGATGGCAAAATTCCCCGTGGGGACGGGGCCCCGCGGGGACCCGCACTTTTGGGGTGGGGATGGGTTTCAATTTGGTGGGGATGGGGCGGGGATGGGGATAGATAGTATAACCCGCAATGGGTATGGGGTGGGGATGGGTTTAATACTCCCCGCCCCGCCCCGCTCCGCTTAAAATAATACTTAGATAAACTACGTAGTTTCATAGAAAATAAATATATCTAATATATATATATACACACACACATTAACTCTAACTTTACATCTCTTCACCGTTATTTAGCATAAAGTGACAAAACAAAATACTAATAAAAAAACCCAAATGGAGTTGATCATATGAAGAGAGAACTAGAAAAATAAATGCAACTATTAGATTATTAGAGTTATGATTTTCGAACATTTTGATTTCATACTTTATGTTTATGTTTGAAAATGATTGAATTACTTGTGAGAATTATGTTTATGAGATGTTTTTTTAATAGTTTCTTGGAATTATTTACTACTTTATATATTATATCATATTCAATGGTTATATATTTATTATTTAAATAAAAAATATATATATATATGGGGTAAATGGGTGGGGATGGGGAAAGCACTCCCCGTTGTACCCCGCCCCGCCCCAACCCGCTCCATCTTTGGTGGGGTTTTATGAGGGGATGGGTTTTCAAAAAATAAATAGGGTGGGGTGCGGGGAAGGCCACCCCGCCCCGAACCCGCCCCATTGCCATCCCTACTAAAAATGAAGGTTTAACTGGTTTAGCTTATACTGAATTTAAAATAGACAATCTAAAAGCCCAACCAAACAACTCTAAAAAAACTCAAATAGAGATGCATAGAGCTTTAGAGGCAATAGAAAGCCTAACCAAATAAGCACTAAAGCTATTGCTAAATTTTAGTGACTTTATTGGACGGTGTTCTTAGGATAAATAATCAAATTGTAATTACTCTCATACTTTTGAGGATACCATTAAAGATGATCTCATCACATACCTATAT
This sequence comes from Acer campestre, assembly GCA_954870605.1. Classification (NCBI taxonomy): domain Eukaryota; kingdom Viridiplantae; phylum Streptophyta; class Magnoliopsida; order Sapindales; family Sapindaceae; genus Acer; species Acer campestre. Next base: position 58,214,887 of record OX940800.1, on the reverse strand, counting down.
CATTACACATAACATACCCACATCATCAATCAATACTCATTTCATCCACTCCAACAACCACCCTATGTTATCAAATAAAATAGATTCTCAACTTCACAAGCCAAAGAAAACACGAACCAGAAACATAAATAATTTCATAAATAAATTAAACTAATTCGAAAAAAAAGTATGGAACAAATCCATTTTCCATTTGATGGAGCCCCCAATTGCAGTGTATGACCATTCGGTCCCCTTTTTTTGTTTGCATCTTATCTTCCCATCTCTCTCACGTAGAGACACTATAAAAGAAAAGCAGAGGGCTTGAAGTAGCAGAAATGGGGGTGGGTGTTGTTTGTGTTAGTGAAAGAAAAACAGAAAAGAAAAAAAAATTAACCAAAAAAAGAAGAGAAATATGCTCCAACTCCACTGCTGGTGGAGATAGAGAAGATCTGCTCCATAGTGGAGGAACGATATGCTCCTCCACAAGCGGAGCAAAAACCTGTTCATGGAGGAGCAAATCGCTCCTCCACAAACAAAGATCTTTTCGCTCACGGAGGAGCGATCTACTCCTACACGAGGAGTAGATCACTCATTCATAAGCGGAGATATCCCTACTCTTGGAGGAGTGGTATGCTCTTCTATAAGAGGAGCAAAATATGTAATTGTTTTGATAACTTGCCAAAACCTAAACGGACTTTAAGGGTGTATTCAATTAGAATTTTAAAAGACTTTTAATGACTTTTATGGAATTAAAAAGTTTAGGTGTATTCAATACAGACTTTTAACGATTCTATAAAAGTCATGGGATATTCAATACCGACTTTTTAACATCTATGAAAGTTATAAGGTATTCAAAATCTCAATGACTTTTAATGAATTTTAGTTATAACAAATTTCACAATTTGTTTTTCACTCCTACCAAAGACTTTGAATGACTTTTATTTATAAAAAAAAAAAAAAAAAAAAATAGAAAGAATTTCACTTTAAAAGAAAATCATATATAAAACTCTTTGAAAAACATCAAGAACCAAACATATGTTCTATTTTCAAATAAAATCACACTCATTTTTAACAAATTTCATAAATAATATAAAACGAATAACTTTTAAAATGAATAAACATTATATATAAAAAAAACATACAAACATTAACGATCTATAACAAAAAAAATTAACTAAAACATAATATAAAACAACTCTCCAATAACTATGCAATTAAAGATGAGATAGATATTTCATATTTTTTTACATATATTTTCAAAGCAATTAACCAATACCGAAACAAATCAAATGAATTTCATTAATGTAAAATAAAAAATAATAAAAAACAAAAACTACTACTTAACCATGCGAATATGCCATAATCAAAGTCGCGGATGACGGTATGAGCGTGACTCCATGTAATTATGATTAATATCAAACTACCCACTTTTAGACATGGGTCTTATTCAATAACTAAGTACGTTTTTTATGTTTTATCTTTAATAATTTGAATGAATTTTTAGTAGATTTTTTATACTCATTGTCATATTTTCGTAGAGACATGTAAATGTTAATATTATTGTCGGTTTGCTACATTTATTCTAAAAGAAAATTTATAATATTTTGATTAATTATAAAAAAACAAATAAAAATTTGACTAATTATTAAAAAAAAAAGCATAATGTCTTTATAATGCAAATATAATAAAAATAAAAATAAAACTTTTAAAATCACATATATAGACATGAATGTTTTTGTCAAGTTTAATTAACGATGGTTTTATTTTTTATTCATTTGAAAAAAATATTTTTATTGACATGATAAATATATATAATTTTGCTAAAACAAAGTATACATTATATTTAAAAGTCAATAAAAGTTTACGAAAATCTTTTGAAATGAAAGTCTATGAAAATCTTTAAAAAAAAAAAAAAAAGTCTATGAAAGTTTTTATAATCCTGTAAAGTCTATAAAAGTCCATAAAATCTGCAAAAGTCATCCATTTAAAAAGAAAAAAATCGCTAAAAGTCATTTGAAATCCTAATTGAATACACCCCTAAATCCTACAACAGATCATATGACACCAAATTGCCAAATTAGACAATCTAATCACGATATACACATTTCATTCTCAATAGCATTTATGTTCCCCAAAATATAAATCAACACGACGTTATACTTCAGAATGACTATCTTCCTCAGTACTGAGCAATACATACATGTGATTTTAACAACAAACATATACAAACACTTATTATATTAACTTTCAAATAAATAAATAAAATCCCTATGATGTACACTTTCCCAGTTCAGCAAAATGTAATAGGAAATAAAGAAAAAAGTTATTAAAAGTAATCAAAAATCAAAACCCAGAAATTTAGAGCTGCTTATAACGCATGCATGTACTTCAAGTTCTTCAAAATCTAATATAATGCAGTTTTCATTAACAATAATTTCAATTAAATTTCTCAATAAAAAAGACTAACCACGGAGAATTAATGTAATAAAAAAAAAGAAGAGTTAAAAGAGAATGGGATATATTTATAATCTATCATTAAGCAAACCTAGTGATGTAGCGGCGCAATTCAACGGACGAGATCTTCATGATCTTGGGAGAAATGGCGGGAGTGAACCGATGAATTAGGAACCCCAAGAATCGTAGGGATTAGGGTTTGGGTATGTGTTCGGTTACAGAAAAATAAGAGAGGATAAGAGAGGGCGACTTGTAACTTGTAAGCCAGGCTCTCACGTAATTTGTAAGTGGTTCTTCGTTTCACATGGCAATCTACTATTGGGTAACTGCACGTCACATTAGATAATTTGATAATTTTATTTTGTATATATATATTAATATATTATTATACAAGTCACATTAGAATGTTGGTGCAGTTATTTTTTTTTTTTTTACTACATCTCACAAGTTGTAAGGTGTGGTTACCGTGTCATGAGATGAGGTTGGCTTAGTAGTAATAATAATGCTAAGCATCTCACACCTGCATCTAAGATGTTATTAGTTCGAATCATACATCTTCCTTCAATTTCGGAATATTGAATTTTTTTTAAAAAAAATTGGTTTATATCTTAGAGACACCAAGTCATCGGTTCATCTTCGAGACACATGAAACACTCTATATCTAGAAGAAAAAATTGAAGTGAACATATGGCATGAACACGTGAGAACAATTTCAGAATATTTCAGATATAAAAATAATGTTCGGCTTTTGTAAGGAGTTCATCAGCAGAAACTTGTAGTCAAATTGTTTTTTTAAATTTTTGTGCATTTTTCTTTCTAATATTTGTTAATTCCAAGAGTTGTTTTATGTTTTTTTTTTTTCTTTTGTTTATTACCATTTCACAACGTCACGGTTTACAACATAAATTAGAAACCAAATAATCAAAATTTGTCATATTTCAAATTGAAAAAGTTTGATATAAGAGTTTCAATTTGATATAAGAGACATTAAGAAATTAGAGTATTGAAAACAAAAATAGAAGCATACGAAAAAAAAAAATTAAACATAAATTTGATGATGACTATGATATATTTTACAATGCCTGCACATCGTGCTGACCGTGAACTAGTTTTATATATTTTGAATCAATACCATTATTGAATTTATTTGACAAATGAAATGACCAAACTACCCTTCCAACATTAAGTACTAACGGGTTGACTTATAAAAATTATGTACATATATTATGTTTTTAACAAATCCCGAAATTTCCCACCAACAGCCATCAGTACACTTGTATCCAATGTCCTCTTCTAATGCTTCGAATTTCGATTAGTGAATTTGTTTTCAAGAAGATGAAGAAGAAAGAGAGAAGGAGAACTTGCTTACTTAACTCGGTAGTTCTAGGGGTGGGCACCAATCCGCCAACCCAACACAACTAACTCGATCCAATCCGACTAGATTGGGTTGGGTTGTTTTTAAGATTGGGTTAATAAAATATAATCCAACCCAACCCGACAACCCAACATAAATAATAAAAAAGATAAAGGGAAATTATCATTTTTCTCCTTGAGGTTTGTCATATTAAATAAATTGGTCCCTCTAGTTTTAATAATGGTCAGTCAACTCTCGCCTCTATCAAGAATTGAACCTTTGACCTTAAGCTAAAAAGCACACACTCTAACCAACTGAGCTACTCTAGCTCATTGCTAGAGTTTTATTGATTTAAATGTGTATATATATAGTCATATAATTTGTTTAAAAATAATTTAAATCTGTTTATATAATTTAAAATAAACTCATATTTAATAATAATAATATATAAATAGATTTATGAAAAAGAAAAAGGAAATTTTATTATTATTATTTCCCTTTTCAATTTATGGGCTTTAATTTTCTGGGTTTTTTTTTTTTTTTTTTATCAAATTGAAATAATATATTTTTTGAAAAGGGAAACAATTCAAAAAAATAAAAAATAAAATTTACAGGCTTTGTTTTTATGGATTTTATGGGTTTCCTTTTGTTTTCTTATTTTCTTTTTCTTTTTCATAAATCTGTTTTGATATATTATTATTAAATATGAGTTTATTTTAAATTATATAAACAGATTTAAATTATTTTAAACAAATTATATACGAGGTTGAAGGTTCAATCCTTGATGAATGCGTTTTAATTTTTCAATTAGCGGTTAAAGGGATTTTGGATAGAAAACTTGACAAAAGGGGGGTAAAATAACCAATTTTTTGGGTTTCAGACTTTCAGGGGGTTGACTGACCATTATTGAAACTAGAGGGACCATTTTATGTAATATGGCAAACCTCATGGGGAAAATGATAATTTCCCAAAAATAAATTAAATAAATTTATTTATTATTAGATATATTATGAAATCTTATTTTTTTTAAATATTTAAAAATTGTACTTATGCACCATTTATAATATTATAAATGTCAAATATAAATACATGCATAATTTTAAATATTTTTTATACCACAAATATATAATACTTTTATTAAAAATATGTAATTATATTGTTTTCATCTTTTGTATTAATCGACACATCCTTGATTATACTTTAAAATGTTTTTTTTTTCTTCTTATGATTTGATTAAGAATTTGGTATAAAAGTCTAATAATTGTATATAAACTTAAACTATTATATTGGTTGAAATAAATAATAGATTATCCAACCACGAGATATTCGCCGAAGTGATTATAATTGTAAAATTGATGAGAGGCTTTGATGGAGACTTTCTAAGTTTGATAAATTGTTATATTTATATTTTATAATTATACAACAGATATTTAAATAATTTGTATTATTTATTGTGATTTGATTTTGATGCTTTTTAGAAATATAAACTATATATGGTATAATATTGGGGTGAAAAATTATTTTAAATTTGAATTTTGATACAATGAAATTTGAATTCAAATATATTTTTTCTATTGGGTTTAAAAAGTATAACCCGATCAACCCAACCTAACCTAACCTGGTTAGGTTGGATTAAAATTTATCGTTGGGTTGGATTGGATTGAGAAATTTTTAACCCAACCCAACCCAACCCAACCCAACCGAAAACGCCACCCCTACTCGATACTCATTAAAAAATAATTTTTGATTTTTGTACCGATTGTGAAATCGATGCTTTTACAGTGGGGCTGGGGTGGGACCAGCTTGGTTGACATACAGTATTTTTAAAGTGGTGTGTGTGTTCAGGCCCAGCTATATTTTTACAGTATTTTGTTGTTTGACATAGTTTTTAAGCTTAATAGTTGGGCTTTGTCAGGCACTCAAGCCCAGATACAGCTTCATGTTTATTTTAGAGCAAATTGCACCAAACCCTAATGAGGTACTCAAAAATAAATTTATCCTTAATTGATACTCATATTCCTTATCATTAGTCATATTTAACCGTTGACTATTTGAAGTTTTTTTAAAGAAAAAATATGTAAAAAAAAAATTTGAATAAAAATTTTAAAATTTGAGATTAATTGAAAAAATGTTTTTAAATATAATATTAATTGGAAATTAAGAATTTTAAAGAGAAATTAATTCTTTTTTTTTTTTTTGAAAAACAAATAATTCTATTTTAAATTACAAAAAAAAAAAAAAAAAATCAAGTGGAAAATTAAATAAAATTTTAAAAATTTTAAAAGAAGAAAAACAGATGGAGATCCCAGACAGAGATCCCAAATTAGATTTCCACCATCCATCTCCATCGATAGAGACTAGGTCTTGGCATGATTACAAGTTACAACTAATTCTTGGCGGTTTGGTCTTTTTCGGTGTGTAGGTTAGGGAATGGTTGATGTTATTGGGTTTTATTCAGCTACATGCGTGTATTTATAACGCAACTGCGTCTGCGTTGAATTGACGCCGTTAGATTGTGGGTGAAAACAATGATGAAATTAATCAAATAAAAACTGGATTTAATGTTAAAAATCAGGACGATTTGGGTGTATTTAGTAATAAACAATTCAAGCAAACAATACGGCATTAAGTCTATTTATCTGGGCCTTAAATTGATATTTTTATTTTGGGCCAAACTGCTTACATTTTTTTTTGCCTGTTTGTTTACCCAGAAAATGTAATCATAATTAAACCAAGAAAGTGAAGTCTAGAAGACTGTAGAACATTTTAGAAAGCTTTTCTTGTATATATAAATATATAATTTGCTGCTCAATGCTCTACGGTTCCAGATTGAGATCAAAGTTGAGGTTGAAGAAGGAAGGATTCTGCAGATAAGCGGAGAGAGAAGCAAAGAGCAAGAAGACAAAAACGACAGGTGGCACCGCGTTGAGAGGAGCAGTGGCAAGTTTATGAGGAGGTTCATGTTGCCTGAGAATGTAAAGATGGATCAAGTCAAAGCTACCATGGAAAATGGCGTGCTTACTGTTACTGTGCCCAAAAAGGAGGAGGAGGAGAAGAAACCTCAAGTCAAGTCCATTGACATCTCTGGTTAAATTATGGTTTTCCTGGGTTCAATTATGTGATAATTAAATAAGCAAAAAACTTGTTGTGTAGTTGTGTTTAGGGCTGTCTATACACATTTTGGGGCTAGGGATGGCAAAATTCCCCGTGGGGACCCGCACTTTTGGGGTGAGGATGAGTTTCAATTTGGTGGGGATAGGGTGGGGATGAGGATAGATAGTATAACCCGCAATGGGTATGGGGTGGGGATGGGTTTTATACTCCCCGCCCCATCCCGCCCCGCTTAAAATAATACTTAATTAAACTACATAGTTTCAAAGAAAATAAATATATCTAATATATATATGCATTGACCCTAACTTTACATCTCTTCACCATTATTTAACATAAAGTGATAAAAAAAAAATACTAATAAAAAAAACCCAAATGAAGTTGATCGTATGAAGAGAGAACTAGAGAAATAAATGCAACTATTAGATGATTAACGTTATGATTTTCGAACATTTTGATTTTATACTTTTTGTTTATGTTTGAAAATGATTGAATTAATTGTGAGAATTATGTTTATGAGATGTTTTTTAATAGTTTATTGGAATTATTTCCTACTTTATATATTATATAATATATTTATTATTTAAATAAAAAAATATATAAATGGGGTAAATGGGTGGGGATGGGGAAAGCACTCCCCGTTGTACCCCGCTCCACCCCAACCCGCTCCATCTTTGGTGGGGTTTTATGAGGGGATGGGTTTTAAAAAAATAAATGGGGTGGGGTGCGGGGAAGACCACCCCGCCCCGAACCCACCCCATTGCCATTCCTATTTGGGGCCTAAGCGATTTTATGATATTAACAAAAATTGAGGCTCTATATACAATTATTACGATTGATATAAAAAAATTAAATAAATAATTTTTTATTTACCAAATACAATGTAATCCATATAAATTAAACCAAAAAAGATTTAATCGTATCTAAAAACCTAAAAACAAAACATCGTTTGCATTTCTATTTTTTCTGCTTTCTGAAGTGTAAATTTACTAATTATATTTCTACTGTTGGGATTACTAATTGGACTCTCTTTCAAAAGAAAAAAAAAATTTAATTGGATTTAGACAATTTTGACAATTTTGACACTAAGTTTGATATGTTAGAATTCAATTGGGTTTAGATGTTTATTTTTATTAAGTTGAATTAGATATAGATAATTGGACATTATTAAAAAAAAGTAAAGAAATGTTTGAGATTGAGTCCTTAAACTTAAATAGATTGGATCTGAGGCCTCTAATTTTATAAAAGATGAAGAAGTAGATTGGATTATTTGGGGCCCCTAATTTTAATAAAAGATGAAGAAGTATATTGGACTTTTTGAGGGCCCAGCAAAATGTTGGGTTTGCTATGGGCTGGCCCTGGTTGTGTTTGTGTGTGTGTGTGTGTGTGTGTGTGTGTGTGTGTGGGAGAGAGAGAGGATCATCACAGAACTTTCTAGTGCTGTGAGTGAGACTATGTAAATTGGTTTTATGAATTCTGAAGATGTGAGGTGTTTTTTTTTTTTTTTTGATGGAAAAGATGTGAGGTGTTGATATAGCTTTTATTTAGTTTTTTAAGTGTTTCTTCAAAATCTACCATAGATGTGAATGGAACATGCCTATTTTCACATTAGAGGTGGTGAAAACACAAAAAGACAAGTTCTTTTTTGCTTTGTTTAATCAAAACCTTATCTTTAATCACACATGATACAGTCTCAAAACTTTATGTACAATTATTGCTGTGTTGCCATACACCTAAGCAGAACGAGTTCAATTCCTTTTTGTTCCTCTGAGCAAGTATTTTTCCATGCTATTAAGGCAGCAGAAACTATTTTCAAATGTATTATATACTGTCAAGTGTTGAATTTTAAGCAATCACAGCCAAGCCTGTATACATATATATATGTATGTGGGGGGATTTAAACTCAGAACTCCTGGATTAAACCAAGCTCTGATATATTACTTTGTTTGTCACCGGCAGACCTAGAAGCTTCAGCTATAAGTTATCATGTAACAATGCTAGCACACAGGCATCTCTGCCACTTTTGGACTTTATATATATCTGATAATCTAAAGTGGAGCCTGAAATTTTTTATCTTTAATCAAAACTTTTATGTACAATTATTGCTGTGTTGCCTGCCAGACACCTTAAGAAGAAGTGTAGAACAAGTTTCAATTCTTTTTTGCTTTACTGAGCAAGTATGTTTACACTTGAAGATAACAAATGGATTATACTGTCAACTGTTGAATTTTAAGCAATTACAGCCAAGCCTGTATGCATATGCATGTGGGGGATTCGAACCCAGGACTTTTGGACCAAACTAAACTCCGATACATTGTCAATAACCAACAGACCTAGAAACTTCAGCTATCATACAAGAGCCACGATGATATGAAGCATTTTAACTAGCACATCACTGCCACTTTTGGAAAAGTATAAAGTCATGAGTCTAGTACAAATTTCACTAAGAAAAATTTTACCATCCAAAGGACCAAAACTGAGCTAAGAAGGAAATAGAAGAAGAGAGAGATTACAATTTACATATATAGTTGTCTAAAACTCTTTTTTCTCTACACATTTTTTCACTACTGAAAGAGATGGCTGCAACAACAACAACAACAGGAGAGATAACCTTGAAACTTCTCATAGACACCAACACTGAGAAGGTGGTGTTTGCAGAGGCTAAGAAGGATTTTGTTGACTATCTCTTTGGACTTCTGCAAGTACCTGTAGGTTCCATAATGGGATATCTTTTGGCTAATAAAATGGATGGTGCAGGTTCAATGCCTAGAGTCTACAAAAGTGTGATGGACTTGGAATCCAGCTATCTTCTAACCAATGTAAGCAGAGATCTTCTATTGCGTCCTGAGATGTCTTCTTCATCCAACTCAATCACCATTCCTCCATTGCTGCAAAGCTTTGAATTTTCAAAGAAGAAGAGTGAGACTGAGACTCGGCGTGACTCAAATGCAAATGCCAGTCTGTTTGGAGCAACTCGACCTTCACCTTTCGGTTTTACAGCAACTCCATCTGCACCTAATTCCTTGTTTGCAAGTTCAACTTCTTCTACTAATACAGTGGCAAGTCCAATCAAACCGGATGGGTTTGTGAGAGGAATGACACAGTACATGGTGATGGATGATCTGACGGTGAAACCATCGTCTCCCATTTCTAGCATTACTCTTCTCAATACAATTGGTGTCAAAGATTTCAGCTGCCTTGTGGAGAAAATTGTCACCATCAACTTTAACAAGGTTAGTTGTTTTTTAATCTTCTTTGAATGATATTCATGTGTCCATGGATCTTGATGATCTTTCGTATCTTTTAGGGGTTGGAGCTGGTGAAGGCCTCATTTGTATCAGACACAGTCCTCTCTGATGTGTTCGTCCGAAACCAGCCCAGGAGAATCTGAATATTAATGCAGGAATGAAGAAGCTTTAATTATTATCTATAGCTATATATGTTCCATGGAAGGCTGTGACAGATTTGCTAATATGAAAATTCCTTGTTTGTTGTGTGAGAATTGCTTAATTTGTAGTCTTGTACAACTTTTCAAGTAGTATTATATAAAACTATATATGGTAACAAGGTTTCTGGATTTGTGTATCTTTTTTCTGGATTTGTGTATCAACAATGTATTTTTATGTTTTGTTTTGTTTTTGGCCCATCAATTTGTCATCACTCTTATAGGTTTCAGAGAAAGAGATCAACAAGAAAGTTTGAAAGCTAGCTATCAAGGAGAAAAACTCATCTTGCAAGTAAAATATAGAAACTCATCATAAAATTCCTGGCCAAAAGAGCTAAAGTACTAAACCAGGCTCAAACTCTATAAAAATCAATTAGATCTTTATCTAACAATAGATTCCTGATTGATTGCCTTCGTGTGTAGCAAATTTCTACTCATTTCTTTCAAGACAAGGCAGGCAGGTTCCACTGGATCGGAGGAGTAATATATATGATGATGGCACTGCTATCATCATTATTTTTTGTCACTGCAAGTCCCCTGATCTTACAGGTAATGAAATCTCTAGAAGATTAGGGGCTGTCCTGACTCCTGCAGGCTGTTTTCGTTTTTGTTTTCCAAAAATGATTTCGAATTCGCGTCCTGTAAACCGTTTTTCATTTTATTTTCATTTTATTTTCAAAATACAAAAACAAAATGAAAAACAAAACCAGTGTTAAAAGTGGAAATTTTGAAAAACAAAAAAAACTTGTTTTTGTTTTTGTTTTTGTTCCATATTATTAATAATATATATTTTTTTCTTTTTTCTTTTTCTCTTGAACCAGGTATCATCATCTTCATCTTCTTTCTTCATCATCATCTATCCCCTCCTTCTCGCCGCCGATCATCCCTGCCTGCCGCCGCCTTCCGCCGGTCGCCGGTCGCCGGTCGCTGCAGCCATCGCCACCGTCTTCTTCTTCTTCCTCTTCCTCTTCCTCTTCCTCTTCTTCCTCTTCTTCTTCTTCTTCCCGCCGAGATCGGCTCTTCCTCCCGCTGACGAGATCTTCTTCTTCCCACCAAGATCGGCTCTGCATCTCGCCGCCGTCTTCTTCTTCTTCCTCTTCCTCTTCCTCTTCTTCCTCTTCTTCTTCTTCCTATTCTTCCTCCCGCCGACGAGACCTCTTCTTCTTCTTCCTCTTCCTCCCGCCGACGAGATCTCTTCTTCTTCTTCTTCTTCTTCCTCCTCTTCCTCTTCCTCTTCCTCTTCCTTCCGCCGCCGATCGGCGCCGATCTGGTCTTCTTCTGCTTGCCCTTCCTCAAGTCTTCAACAGTAAAAAATGTTTTGATTTTAATTATTTAATAATTTATTTATAATTATTATAATATTAAACAAAATTTAAAAATTGATATTTTGATTTTCGAAAGTTTTCAGTTTCCTATCGGACGCGTTTTTTCCGTTTTTATTTTCAAAATACGGATTCCAGTAAATGCTACCAGACGTGTATTCGGAATTCAAAAATAAAACCAAAAACACTGTTTTTGATTTCATTTTTCTTTTCGAAAAACAAAAACAAAAAACAGCTTGCAGGACGGGCCCTTAGTTCATTTTACTTTGTTTTTGGACTCATCAAATAAGACCTGAAAGTTTAGTCTTAAGCAAAACTTTTATTGCTACACAACTAAGCATCATACTCTGAGTGTCGTGGGAGTAGTTATCCGATCGAATAGTCCAGATTCACAATATTAATAAACAACAAACCCAGCCACACAATTTCAATTTCTATTTTTATTTTCTTCAAAAGAAGAAACGAGAAGAAGATGGCCATGAAGACAATTGAAGATTATAGAAGAGAGGATTACATGACCATTTTTCTCGACACATTAAAATACAAAAACTAAAGAAAATATCAAAACTAGAGAAGATAAAATATAAAGAGAAGGTCCACGAAAGAACTAGAAATTTCGATTGCTTTAATAATGTCTAGAATTCTCCTCCTAGTCCTATATATAGCATACTCTTCTCTCTTCATTTTCAACCAGAATTTGATTATCAAAAGCATTCCAAGCTCTCTTTAGTTCTTCTTCAAGATTTTCATTACCTTCAAAGCATTCAAACATGTCTCTCATTCCAAGCTGTTATAAGGAAATTTTTCATATTAAAATGCCATGTCAACAGTGTTGACAAGTCAAGGGCCCATCCAACTCCACGTCAAGGAATTATTAGCTAGTCAAAAGCCTCATCTTCTTAGGCTTCGGAAGAGATAGGGCCCGACACTTTGGGTTTCCGTAAAGCCCAAGAGACAAGTCCAGAAGAAACCCGGTTATCAAAAAGCGGAAGGCCCACCTCGCTTGGGACGTCCTAAGGTCAAAAATTACTTAGCAACTTACTGGCTAAGTAATTTTTTTTAGTCCTCAAGTGTCACCCCTCGCCAAACAACCGTGCCTATCAAGGTTGTCAGCCTTTTTAGGTCTTAGGAGGACACATGTATGATGTGTATGAAGTAACCCATCTCAACACTCCAAAGGAAGTTGAACCTGGACCAACTTGCCACCTAAGGTTGAGGTCACTATAATCAAAACCAATTAAAAATCAGCATTACCACTTAGGTGTAAAAGAGGATTCACGCAATCCCACTTATAAATAAAGGAAGTCTCCTTAAAAATGATGAGGGCAAAAAAATTACTATTGATCATGCTTGATACCTTGTAGAAAGCCTTGGAGTGTAAAAACCGACCACAGTCGGTACCAAAAATCAACCATACTTATCCAACATCCACACAAATGCCTCGGGACCTATCCGACCCGACACACCATTCCCATACACCTTGTGTAAATTACACTTGTCAGGCCAAACCGCACAAGTGATATTTCAAAAATAAGTCAAACTCTACATACGTGGCAGGCCGTACTTGTTTTGTCCTTCGACCTCATGTAGAACGTAGCAAGTTATCTCCGTGCTTTGCCATTTGTGTTTTTCTAGGTTATGAGGAAGGTCAAAATGGATATCGTTGCTTTGATTGTGTTACACAAATTATATGTGTCTCGTCATGTAATGTTTCTTGAGCATATACCCTTCTTTTCTATTTATACTAGTCCTCATGAAATGACTAAGTCTGATCTCTTTTGCATTGATCCTTTCTTTGATGATACAAATAGTTTATCTTCCCCAGTCCCTTGAACTACAAATACCGACTCACCTTTTGTTTCTAGTCCTTATGTTCCTATTACTCATTTTCCTTTGCAATATTCTCGTAGGTCTCAAACTATTACATCTGCAGATACTGATACTTCGCTCCCTGATCCTCCTACCACCCAAACACCTTCTAAGACTGTGGATCTGCATCCTCGCTAGTCGATATCCTCGGCGTACTCATAAGTCCACTCAATTACTCGATTTTCCTTACTCATGTTATTTTGGTTCCTTTTCTTCATTTTTAGCCTCTATTCACTATCTCTCTGAGCCCTCATCTTATAAAGAGGAAGTTCTTAATCCTCATTGGCAACAAGCTATGGCTAAGGAACTTTCTACTTTACATAAGACAGATACTTGAGATTTGGTAACTCTTCCTTCTAGATAAAGTACAATTGGTTCACATTGGGTTTATAAAATCAAGACAAAGTTTGATGGGTCAGTTGAGCTATACAAAGCTAGATTAGTTGCAAAGAAGTTTTCTCAGCAATATGGTTTTCTCAGCTGACATTCTTGAGCGTGCTCGCCTTATTGATACTAGGACCGTTGATACTCCTCTAGAGCTTAATGTTCGATATTCTCCTTCTAATGGTACTCCTTTGTCTGATCCTACTTTTTATCATACTATTGTTGGTAGCTTGGTATATCTCACTATTACTCGTCCAGATCGCATATGCCGTTCACATCGTTAGTCAGTTCGTTGCTTCCTTTACTACAATTCAATGGGCTGCTATAGTTCATATTCTACAGTACTTTCGGGGCACCATCTTTCAGAGTCTTTTACTTCCATCGATCTCCTTTTTGGAGCTGCGTGCGTAATCAGATGCTGATTGGGCCAGTGATTCCGTTGATCGCAAGTCTATCTCTGGTTTCTATATATATTTGGGTGATTCTCTTATTTCTTGGAAGAGCAAGAAGTAGACTGTTTCTTGATCTTCCACATAAGCTGAGTGTTGTGCTATGACATCTACTACCACAAAGATAGTTTGGTTACGTTGCTTATTGGCAGATATGGGTGTTTATCTTTCTAATCCCACTCTTATGTATTGTGACAACAAAAGTGCTATTCAGATTGCTCACAACTCAATCTTTCATGAGCAGACCAAGCACATCAAAATTGATTGTCATCTTACTCGTCACCACCTCAAGCATGGCATCGTTACTTTACCTTCTATTTCTTCTTCCGTGCAGATTGTTGACTTGTTTAAAAAGTAGTATCCGGTTTTACTTTTTTGTTTTTTAGTTGACAAACTCCCGATGTTTCTTGCCGCCGCATCGTGAGTTTGAGGGGGATATTATGGTTATTTATATATTATATATATTGTTAGTATTTACTTAATTAAGGGCAATCTTGTAATTTTCCTAATGCCTTATTTTTGCCCTACTTGATGATGTGTATATATTATATTTGCTTTGCTAGCTGACGACACACAAATACGATCAGCCCTTTATAAACTTTGTTCTTACTTCAACTATGCATTACAGTGATTTAGTTTTTAATGGATTGTTCTACATCTTTCTCATCTGAATTCACAAGAGCCACAATGATGTAAAGCACTTTAACTAACA
Organism: Acer campestre; assembly: GCA_954870605.1. Lineage (NCBI taxonomy): Eukaryota > Viridiplantae > Streptophyta > Magnoliopsida > Sapindales > Sapindaceae > Acer > Acer campestre. The sequence continues at coordinate 58,199,808 of OX940800.1, read as the reverse complement.
CACACATCAATGCCACTTTTGGAAAAGTATAAAGTGAGTCTAGTACAAATAATTCCACTAAGAAATAGATGATCTTATTGACATTGCATTCGTATAAATAAGTAGATGGTGAAATTATATATATATTTATCTATACTTATTGACATTGCATTCATTTACTTGTCGTATATATAAATAGATGGGGAAATTAGGGCATAAAGTTTGAGAGATTGGTGAACAGAGCCAAAGTAACAGAGACAAGACAGAAATACCACTATCTGACTACCAGTGAACTGAAGTTACCACACGAAAACATATCAGAGCAGTTGAATAGTGGAAAGTGTTAAGTTGATAGCAGAGATTATTATATGTATATCAGATTATCTCAGTATATGTATATATTATTATACAGGACCAGGGTACATGGAAGACATAGATAATACAGATAGTGTAGAGACTAGAGAAGTGATTGGTGGGGTCCGTATGGAGTGTCGTTTTGGTGAGGGGCGCGCGAGAACAGCTTGGGGCAGTAAACATCATAACTCCTCCGGTCAGTCCCCACCACTCATCCGTCCATCCATTCCACGATTCTCAATACACAATTACTTGGCCTTTTTATTGATTCTTTGAGTTTTTGGGGTCCCACCCAGTCCCACCTTCACATCAAGATGTGATCTTGATTGACACACTCTCCTTTCCCCTACTGTTCACCCATGTGGTGTGGGCTCCATTGTTACCCAACTATTTCAGACACAGATTTGACTCTTTTTGGGTCCAATCACTCAAAACCAACCTTCTTCCTTAATCACTCTCTAAATGCCTCCTAACCCACAACCTCACCTCCCCTCATAACCATCTTTCATCTTATTTACCAATAGCTTAGTTATATTTCTAATCACCAATTGAGTTGGGATTATTTCCTTAGTCCTTATTTTTCTTTAACATTCTTCAAGTGTAAGTTATATATCAAGGTGTATAAGAGAGAAAAAAGTGATCCAATCTTGACAATATATTTTATATTTTGCTTAGGTGTCATTGGATTATAGAAAGTCAATAAGAGGAATCTTGATCCCAAATTAGAGTATTTACTCATGCATATTAACCTTGCATACAAATGATGAATCAAGTTAATGTCGGTAAGAGAGCTTAATTCTCTCATTTCACTTATGACGTGTTTATTAATTGAAAATGAAATTAAATCAAATCAAATCAAATCAAATCTCTTAAGAAATGGACTTTGAAAATATAACTTAATTCCTCAAGCGGAAGGTATGAATCGACTGATTTTAGTGAACACAAGAATCACAAATTAATAATTAAATTCCTTCTCTTTCATTAGGATTCCGAATTAGTACACACGTCTTTAAGAAATTATATCCGTTGTTTGTCTTTCAGTCCAATATTCCCTTTCTCGAGTTCCTTTTCAATAGAACTTATTCATTTTCATTTCCAATTTGTAAACAAGTAAAAGTACCTTTTAACATGGGTAGATAAGTAAATATATGTGTATAAACTAAATTTCTTATCTTTAAAACTCCTAATAATTGTAGGGGACAAAATTTACAAATCTATTGATAGTTTATTTAAACAATAATACTACTTTACCTAGATTTGGTGTCTAAATCTGGTTTCCAAATGATGTGGCAACACTCTAATCCATTCAAATGAATGGATTAGAGTGTTGCCACATCATTTGAACACTAAATTCAAATAAGATAGCAATTACTCTTATTTAAATATATATACACATAGGTGTGTGTGCCCAAGGTCTCACCTGGTTAGCATTATTTGTACTAGTTTTTTGTGAAAACCAATTTGTTATGACATTTAACATTCTTTATTAAATAAATATTACAAAATAAATTTAAATATAAAGGTTCTATTACTATTTAATATTTTAATCAAAAGACGTTTTTGTCAATATTAACAATAAGTGAAATGCGTTAGACATTATTACTCTATTAATTGCAATATTAGTAGATGAGGAGAGTCAATCAAATTGATGTGATGGGTGTAAGGCCCATTGGGGGCATTCATTGGATGGATGGCAATGGAATGTTTACATTTCTCTCTTTTTATTTATTTATTATTATTATTTTTTCACATGATTCTTCATCTGGGCAATTTGTTTAATACAAACTGTATGATTAATATTATTTAAGGAATTATAAAACTTGAAAATATTATGATATTTAAAGGGTCCCCCCCCATAGTAGTTACTGATGTTAATTATGGGCTGTGTTATTGACTAATGAAGATTACTACTAGTAGTATGGATTCTAATTGAAATGATAGTAGAATCCAAATGTATCAAAATGGACCCATTCGGCCAGAGAACTTTACTCTTATATTCAACACAAATTGGGTGCTGGTCTATTTCAGTCGTTTTTCCAGTGTTTCCACTTTTTCCTTTTCTGGATTTTTAGATTGATCGCTGTTTCGCTTTCACTTTGGTTTTGGGCTCATATGTCCCTTTGTGGAGCCTGCAAACCATCTCTCATTGTCAACATAGTTTATTAAAAAAAAAAAAATCTCCATGTTTGGGCCTATGAGATAGGCCTACCAGTTCTGGGCCAATGTGCACCAAAAAGGTGTAGTCATGGGCAACTAAACAAAAGGACAAAAATGTAGCAATTCTGAGTCAGCTACCCTAGTTTAAAAGTTAATAACACTGTTGGAGGTAAACTTGGTCTAAGCTTCCTATCTGATGTTAACAGCTAAATTTCCCCTGCAACTGTACCCAATCCTTGTCGGTTGCCTGCACATTGATGAGCAAACCACCTTATTGTGAGCAGTTTAAAGAAATTATCAAGTTGAACTGTCTGCAAATCTATATCAAATGCACTTTCATTTATAAAATAAAATAAAAATAAAAACAAAAAAACAAAAAAAAAACATAAATTTTTCTTGAAAATGGGAAAAGATGCATCATAATATTATCAAAACATAACACCTTATGAGCTTCCAAGTGATTTCTTAAGACTATCAACATTCCTAATTTTAGTTGTTGCAGAGACTCTAAACAAATTTTTTTTGACAATCTTGAGATCAAAGAGATCTTAGAAGAAGCTTACTTGGAAATGCCTACATACTTATCGCGATGATTTGCTGTTTGAACCCATAAAGTAGCCTTTACAGTTGCAGTAGTTACATTTTTACCAAAAATACGAACTACTGCTGTAACGTCATAAGCAAGGTTTTTGGTTGCACCCTTCCAGTTATCTCCTGGTGAATTCCATTCCAGCTTTGTGTGCGTTTTGTTGCAGATGCAAAAACCTTTCCGGACTGTGGGACTATTTTCCCATCAGCCATAGAATCATGTAAAACAATCTGGTATCCTCTTCCAGACCAATTCCTGAGGCCATCCTCAAATTTGGGATTCAGGATGACGTCTTTATCTCCTGCAGGGACACAATCTGCCCTCTTCTTTTCCTCTCAAAATAAAGAGGAAAATTTGCAAATTGCTTTACGTCAAATTTATAATAGAGAGAATTTGACTCACATAAGTAAACTAAATTTAAAACTCTCAATCCACATATACAAGGCTTCTATTTGAGGTTAGGATAAGGAGCATAGAGAATAATACCTCACACTCTTTAGGACTGGAACAGGTAATCACAACTAATCTTATAAGTATGTCAATTCCAGGAGCAGGCCCTTCCAAGCAGAAAACAGCCCGATTAGGCATAGCTGACAATGTGAATGTGCCTTCCAACTTCTCCCACCTCTCCTTTGATGCAGAAGTTCTGCATTAATAGTTGCCATTAACACATATATTCTCTTTTCCCATACTGAAAAAAATGTAAAACAAGATATCAAAATGCCTTACTTTCCAATACAGAAATAGTTAGTCTTTGAATATTGGTGCTCTAGTCTCAAAGTTGCTTTGACACCAGCAGATCCTTGATGAGGTCCAGATACTCCAACAGAGGCAGAAACAAAATAAGCAAGAACAGGAGAAATACAACTTGTTACCCTGCCAGCATTCTCTGCACTTTGTAACAACAGCATGATCACCGACTGAGTTTGCTGATGTTCCTCCTGGGTAATTTGACTCAGCTGAAACAATAAAGCTGTGACAGGAATTGGGTTGCCAAGAGCAGTCCCATTGAGAAGTCACTGTTTCTAATGATATTATTAGCGCTGCCAGTACTTGAATTGACCATGTTGTCTTCAATCTGTCAATAACAACAGAATTCAAGAAACTTTAACTGCTAACTACTGGAGCCATGAACTTTAACTTCAATTAGAAAGTGAATTTTTTTTGCACAGGCTGATACAGCTAAGAGCTTGTCATAGAAATTTAAGGGGAAAAAATCACAGGATCGTTTGCCATTAAAGAGGAGAAAGAAAATGAAGCATCGAGTCAAATCAATTGCTTCTTACAGCTTGGGTGTTTGGTACCAAACTACCAAATTCAGGTTAGTGATTTGTTCATTGTTATTTCTAGCAAAATATTTGAGTGTTTTGTTTAAACCAAAATTAAAATCCAAGAGTACCTCTGAAATTATCCCAGCATGAATCAGAATTAAATCATTGCTTTTGAATTCGTTTTGGATGTAATTTTCAGTACATCACTAACCCAGGACTCAAAATTCATAAAATATCAACCCATTGAGAATCCCAAAATAGTAAATGAAACTTGGTATTTCCATAAGATAATAAAACAAAACAAATTTGGTAACTTCCTAAAATGTTTACGTTGAATAACAAGAATAATCAATTACGATATATGGCAGCAATGCAGAGAGAGTTGAAAACAAAGTAAAAATATAATAAAAACACCAACTTAAAATCAATAAATGAATCTGGAAATGCCAAACAAGTAACATACCAGCACTGCAGAGTCGTCATTCGCTTTGTTCGTTGGTTGGCTTTCCATGGCTTCTCCTAATCTCTAAACCAAAATACAAAAGGAAACAATTCAAGACAGTTTCTATTATCAAAATGGGTATTATCGAAAGTATCTTAGCATCAAGAGAAATGTAGAGCACAAAAGAGTACGGATGCTTTTGCTTTGAAAGGGTCTTTGAAACTATGGAGCATGAATGTGTAGATTGGGAATAGGGATGCTTTTACTTTGAATGTGTTCTCGAAACTCGAGTTGTTTGTGAAGCTGCAAGCGGGAAACCTCCTCATCTTATATGCACCGTTTGGATTTTCAATTCAAGTTTTTATGAGAAAAGCACAGCACCTAAGCAACCATCCAATCAAACGTCTAACGCAAATGACAGTTAGCTTTTGTCTCGGTATTACAGTATAAGTAATCAAACGGCAGCATTCCTGATTCTGGAGAAAATCTTCAATGGGACGGTCTCATTGCCACTTGGTGAGACCGTCCAATGAGATTGTACCAAATTATAGTTTAATAATATATATTTATATTCTTAAGATAAATGGTGTAATATCATTGAGACGGTCTCATCAAGCAGCAATGAGATTCCTACGTATAGGAAAATAAATGATATTCTGATTTAAGTTTTTGAAGGTCAGCACCATCAGTCCTTTCCAGTTTCCACTCACATTGAGTAAAGAATAACAACCATCATATATTACAAGCTAGGATTGATGATAAAAAAAACAAACAAATTCCATAGCAAATTATCTACATCAACAAGACAGTATTTTTATTTCTTTGAGTGGATGTTACAACTGGAATAATAAATCAAACAATTTGTGTAAATAACAAACACAAGCTCACTTTACATATTATTGTTATTATTATTATTATTTTTTTTTTTTTTTGTTTTTTTGTCATCTTCTTATTTTTTTCACAGAAGCTTTAGTAAGACATTAATCATGAAGAGATTTAACCTTTGAACAGGGAGAAGCAGCAGCAGCACTTGAATTAAACATCTATGGTCACCACCAGTGGCGAGTCACCCTTATCAACAACAAATGTCTTTACGACTTTCTTGGAGAAGCTAGCTATTTCCAGAGTGTATGCACCATGAAAGCCTCTAAACCTGAATTCTCCTTGCTCATCAATTTGCCCATGAGCACGAGACAGCCACTCTTGTTTAAGAGCAAGGTATTTCTTACCAGCTTCATTGATGTCGCCTTCTGCATTAACCATATGTGCATTGTCTCGGCTCATAAACAACTCCCAAAATCCCCACAGCATTATTCCTTCAACGGCAGGATGGGCAAATGCTTCTCGAAGCATGACTTCCAGATCATCCCCTCTAACATGCTCATTAACTGAAGACACATCGAGCTCCGTAAACCAGATTGGAAGACCTAGAATACCCAATTTATCCAAAGCAGAACAAACAATTTGTCCCACTGGATTATCAATATGTCCTTGAATTCCAATGCCTCCCACAGGTGCACCTTGCTCTTGCAAATCAAGAATGTGTTCAATGTACTTTTCGGGACATGATCTGGTGTCACATCCATCTTCAACATGATAATCATTCACAAACAGGGTGGCAGATGAATCTAGTTGGTTTGCAGTCTTAAACATATTTGCTCGGATATCTTTGCCCAATCTATCTTGATAGAATGATCCATGCAGCATCTCATTGTTCACATCATAGTGCCTGAACTTCCCCTTGTAACGTGTGAGAAGGCCTGTTAAGCGATTCTGAACAGCTGTCATCAAGTCATTTTTGTTTAGTGATCGGATCCATGATTGGACAGTGTCCTCTACTTCCCAGAATATACAATGTCCTCGGGTTTCTATTTTGTGTTTCGTGCACAACTCCAACATATCATCGGCATCCTTGTAGTTAAGGTTTCCTTGTGATGACTCTGTCCAATACCACTTCAACTCATTTCCAAACACAGCCCAGTTGAAATATTTTGCAAAGAAATTAACAAAATCTTCATTGTCTAGCTGTGATCTGTTTATGCATGATCCAATGGGAAAACTGTTCTGCGTTTGTTTGATTTTCACAAAGCTGCCAAGCATGCTGCTGGAATCTGCTCCAGAGAATTTCAAGATAATATCACGCTTACGAATCTGCATTACACAAAAGAGAGAATTAGAACAAAAGTATGATTGCAAAATCTCAATATTGTAAAGACATCAGTTCGTTATGTTAAGTAAAGATAACGAAAGGGAGAAGAAAAAAAATTCAGTATTACTGACCATTCAAACTAGCTATTATTAAGCTGATTTTACATCAATAAACTCAGTAGCTTGAATAATATTTTATCCTAGTGACATTGGACTAATGCATATTCAGAAGTTATGTATCAAACAATACTGATTAAGTGGTTTTATTAATTATTAAGATCACCATGCAGTTGAGTCTCACCACTGTCCAGTGATCGAAATTTCACCTAGATATAATTAATGGTACCTCAAGAATTGTAGAAAGAAATTACCTTATCAATCTGCCTCTTCAAATGTTTAAACCTTGCCTCTCGGTCAACAGGGAATATCTGAACTCCAGCAACCATTAAGTCAATACCTGGGGCAGGACCTTGAATATAAAGTATAAACCATAACCTTTGATGGTTGCTTCTCAATTCTAAATGACCCACCAATCTCATGCCACCTATCATTGTTAATTTCAACTTGTCCTCCATTGACCCACCGGTTGTCCACACTTAATGCAATATTCACATTTTGAGGACCAGTTGCTCCAGAACCAATTCGAACCCAAGCAGACACTTGGTATGTCAAAAAGAGTTTCAGTTTATCAGAGATCATCTGAGCAGGACCCATCCAAGTCTGTGTGCGTTTAGTCACAAGGATGTGGCGCCCACTTAAAGGTTCATGAGGTCCAAGGGAATCTCTTGCCATTGGAGGGAGTATATGTGGTGAGCCAGTTCCAACACCTAAAGTGCAATTACCAAGGGGAAACCAGCCATTGGTGCTATCACTTAGTTCGCTGTTGGTAATTATGTTAATTCCATAGGCTGGGTTCTACACACAAAATAAAAATGTCAGATGCTAAAACACTCAAGATTCAAATTCAAGAATGAATGCTTCTAAAGTGTAAATAAAAAAAATAATACAAAGCATCTAAAACGCTTTCACAGTTTAAATCACATATTCAACCAACCTCAATAACTGGTGGAGATGAAGGAGGGATTTTCTCTGCATGCTTTACAACTAAACTATTGACAAGAATATCGGTGCCTGGAGGTGGTCCTTCAATATATATGACTACTTTTGCTGGGGAACCATTAAGAAGGAATTTCCCCCGCAACTGTACCCAATCCTTGTCGGTTGCCTGCACACTGATGAGCAAACCGCCTTATTGTGAGCAGTGTAAAGAAATGATGAATTGCCTGCAACTCTATATCAAATACACATTCATATATACATATAGCATAATTTTTCTTGAACACGGGAAAAGATACATCAAAAGATTATCAAAACATAACATCATACGAGCTTAAGTTATAAGTGATTTCTTACGACTATCAGCATTCCTTATTTTAGTTGTTGCACAGAGTCCATCCAAAATTTTTTGATAATGTGGAGATCAAAAGTACTTGTTTAAAAAAAAAAAAATCTTAGAAGAAGCTTACTTAGAAATGCCAATGTACTGATCACGTTGATTTGGTGTTTGAACCCATAAAGTAGCCTGTACAGTTGCAGTAGTTACATTATTACCGAAAATGCGAACTACTGCTTTAACATCGTAATCAAGCTTTCGTTGCACCCTTCCAGTTATCTCCTGCTGAATTCCATTCCAGCTTTGTGTTCGTTCTGTTGCAGATGCAAAAACCTTTCCTGACTGTGGGATTATTTTCCCATCAGCCATAGAATCATGTACGACAATCTTGCATCCTCCTCTTCCAGACCAATTACTAAGGCCATCCTCAAAATTGGGATTCAGAATGATGCCCTCATCTCCAGCAGGGACACAATCTGCCCTCTTATTCTTTCAAAATAAAGAGGAAAATTTTCCGAAATAATCAGCTTTAGATGACAAGAGGCTTTCGGGAAAGAATTTTTGCAAATTGCTTTACGTCAAAGTTAAAACAGAGAGAATCTGACTCACATAACTAAACTAATTTAAAATTTTCTGAATCTGCATATGGCATGTTCAAGGATTCTAACAAAGTCTCTTATTTGAGGTTAGGATAAGGAGCAAAGAGAATACCTCACACTCTTTAGGACTGGAACAGGTAATCACAACTGATCTTATAAGTAGGTCAACTCCAGGAGCAGGTCCTTCCAAGTAGAAAACAGCTCGATTAGGCATAGCTGACAACGTGAATGTGCCTTCCAACTTCTCCCACCTCTCCTTTGATGCAGAAGTTCTACATTAGTAGTTGCCATTAACACATCTATTCTCTTTTCCCATATTGAAAAAAATGTAAAACAAGATAACATAATGCATTACTTTCCAATAAAGAAATAGCTAGTCTCTGAATCTTTGTGTTCTAGTTTCAAAGTTGCCAGGACATCAGCAGATCCTTGAAGAGGCCCCGACACTCCAACAGAAGCAGAAACAAAATAAGTAGAACCAGGAGAAACTCGGCTTGTTATGTCTTGTTCCAAGCCCTGCCAGCACTCTCTACGATTTGTAACAACAGCATGATTACCAACTGAGTTTGTCGATGTTCCTTCTGGGAACGAATGCAATTTCCCTAGTAATTCAGGTAGATCAGAAGCCTCTGCGTTTGCTAACACGAGGATTGATTGGAAGGAGACCCCAGAAGCTCATGTGTTCAAAGCTGATCTTCCTGGGCTCAAGAAACAGGAAGTCAAAGTTGAGGATGAAGAAGGGAGGATTCTGCAGATAAGTGGAGAGAGAAGCAAAGAGCAAGAAGACAAAAACGACAAGTGGCACCGCGTTGAGAGGAGCAGTGGCAAGTTTCTGAGGAGGTTCAGGTTGCCTGAAACTGTGAATATGGATCAAGTCAAAGCTACCATGGAAAATGGTGTGCTTACTGTTTATGTGCCCAAACAGGAGGAGGAGAAGAAACCTCAAGTCAAGTCCATTGGTATCTCTGGTTAAATTGGATTGTGATTAATTAGTTTAGTTTCTCACAAGTTTATGGTTTTCTAATTGGGTCCAATTATGTGATAATTATTAAAAATAAGCATAAAAACATGTTGTGTAATTGTGTTTTGTCTGTGTGTGTTTGAGAGAGAGAGAGAGAGAGAGAGAGAGAGAGAGTGGATCTTCATTCTTCACAGAACTTTCAAGTGCTGTGAGTAAGACTATGTAAATTGGTTTTCTGAATTTTGAATATGTGAAGTGCTTTCTTTGTTTTTGTTTTTTTTTTTTTTTTTGAAGTGTTTCTTCAAAATCTACCATAGATGTGACAAATTCCATATTATTTTGTTCTCATCTTTTCAGAGTCATTTCTGTATGAGAAGTTTGCATTGCTAATGGGACATGCTTATTTTCACATTAGAGGTGGTGAAAATACAAAAAGACCTTTTTACTTTGTTTAATTAATATGGATTTTTCAATTAAAACGATTGTTTAATATGGACATATATATCACACATCTCAAGTGGAACCTGATCGAAAGTCTTCGATCTTTAATCAAAACTTTTAGGTACAATTATTGCTGTGTTGCCTGCCAGACTCCTTAAGCAGAACAAGTTTCAATTCTTTTTGGAATTACTGAGCAAGTATTTTTACAATTGAAGGTAACAAATGCATTATTCTGTCAACTGTTGAATTTTGAGCAATCACAGCCAAGCCCGTATACACATCAATTTTGTGACTTTTGTCTTTGGCCCATCAATTTGTTATCCAAATATCATACTCTTATAGGTTTCTGAGAAAAAGATCAACAAGAAAGCTTTAAATCCTTGACGGTGAGGATCCGATCCGTTTTGGACGGTTTCGGGGCAGGTAATGCGGGTTTTGGTTCATTACTTGGTCAAATTTTTTGACTTGGACGATTTTTTTTAAAAAAATAATCAAAATTCCATCGTTTATTTTTTTTAAAGAGATATGCTACTGACAATCCATTAAATATATTTTTATATTCCATTTTAATTTTTTAACTATAAGACAATTTTATCCTAATTAAAATTACTAAAGAGTACAAAAAATTATAAGCACACTACACTTTTTATTTATTTATTATTTATTTTATGAAAGTCTATCAAAAACAAAAAGCAATCAAAACTTCCTATGATCCAAAATCTCTCTGAAGAAAAATATCAAGTCCAGCCATTAAAAAAAAAGTGACGATATTTGTACCCTTTAAAAACCGTATGTACACCCTAAATTTGCATGTTTTAAAAAATCCAATAATACTATTGAGTAAAATTACTAAGAGGACTAATTGTTTGTTAGACCATCTCCAATAAAGAGCTATATACTCATTTTAAGTCTCAAAATCATCCTCAATAGAGAGTTAAAGTGAGAGTTAAAATAGGTTGAGAGTTATTTGAGTGAGTTATATATAGTAAAGCGAGAGTGATAGTTATATGGTGGGACCCATGGAAAAAGTGGTGGGACCTATGTGTTGGGTGAATTTAATTATGTTTTTTTTTTTGTTGGTGGTATCCATGTCATAATTAAGAGAATAAGAGATTAATTAATGTGTGACCTGGTTGAATTTGTTGACCATTGGAGATGGATGGATCAAATTTGTTGACCGTTGGAGATAAACGGATCATATTTGATGATTGTTGGAGATGGACGGTCTACAATTTTTCAGACATTATAATTTGAAATAAATATATTTTTTATCCAAAAAAATTAGAAAAATTAACAAACAAATCCAATAATAATAATAATAAAGAAAATTATAGAAAAATACAAAAAGTTTTCCAATGGCTAGTTTTCCAAAATTGTCTATATATACTCAATTCCCACATAATTTTACATCATATTCATCCAAGTTTGGGTTCCTAAATTTTCTAATAATATCAAACTTGGTAATAATATATAAAAATTTAAATATATTAAATATTAGTACAATTTTAAAGATCTCATTGAAAAATTCACAATGGTATTATTTTTATCAACATTAAAGTTTATAAATTACAATTTATTGGCCACTTATTATGAATTAGGTATATTTAAATTTGTTACCAAAATATCACTCTCAAATATCACTCTCAGCACCACCATAGCAAAAGTATATATAAGCATCACTCTCAGCATTATTTAAGACTCATATATAACTATAACTATCACTTTCTATTGGAGATGACTTTAGTAGTTAATATACCCACCAATAATTATTAATTAGTTTCATATTTTAATATTTTGTAATTATTTTTCCTATTGATGGTTTGATATTAACATATATTATAAAAACTCTTTCCATTTTAATAAACCCTAGATTTTCTTTTAAATATATTTTCAATCTCTTTTAAGGAAATACAAATTGATTGCTAAGTATAGAAAATGAATCAAAATCACGAGACAAATTTGGTTGTGAAAAAGTAAAGTTTTAAATTAATTTGTATTAGAAGAACAAAATCATTATATATAGGGGTAATTACCCTGGTGGCCATCGACTGTTGCCACCACTATCAAAATGGCCACCAGATGGGGAAATAGATGGAAAATGACCATTTTTGGCAAACATTGTTACACTAATGGCCATTCCATCCAATTCCATCCACTTCCATCCATGCCACCACTATCAAAATGGCCACCAAATGGGGAATTGGATGGAAAATGGCCATTTTTGGTAAACATTGTTACACTAAAGGTCATTCCATCAATTTCCATCAAATTCCATCCATTGAATGACATTTTAGTAAATAAGGGGATGACATTAATTTATTTTATATGTTTTTTGAAAATCAATTTTTTCTTGTGTTTTTTGAAACAAAATAATTATATTTAGTGTGTATATACGTATAGCATATCTCAAACATATATATATATATATATGTGTATATATATATATATTTTTTTTGAGAAGATTAAAGCTTCAAAATCTAAAAATTCTAAAAAACATATTTGAGATAAGTTGAAAAGAAATATATATATATATATTCTTTTTTGAGAAGATTAAGACTACAAAATCTAAAAATTCTAAAAAACATATATGAGATAAGTTGAATATATATATATATATATTTTTTTTTTCTTTTTTGAGAAGATTAAGGTTACAAAATCTAAAAATTCTAAAAAATATATTTGAGATAATTTGAAAAGAAATATATATATATATATATACACACACTAAATATAATTATTTGTTTCAAAAACAAAAGAAAAAATTGATTTCCAAAAAATATCTAAAATAAATTAATGTCATCCTTATATTTACCAAAATGCCACTTATCAGATGGAATTGGATGGAAATGGATGGAATTGGATGGAAGTGGATGGAATTGGATGGAATGACCATTAGTATAACAATATTTGTCAAAAATGGTCACTTTCCATCCATTTCCCTATCTGGTAGCCATTTTGATAGTGGTGGCAAAAGTCGATGGCCACCAGGGTAATTACCCCTTATATATATAAACAAACTTTTAAATTAACTATATTATCTATATTTTTTTATTTCTTTCAAACACACTTTAGCTTCTTTTTTATTTATTTATTAATATTATATGTTTTTTCTTGTAAACAAAAAAATTAGATGTTCTTCAATTTCATCGAACACCTGTTTGTTTGTTTTTTTTTTTTTTTTTTGAAATATCATTTAACACCTATCTACAGTGTTTGGATTTTGATACTTTGATATATTATAAGAGTTTGAATTTTGATACTTTGATATATTATAAGAGCTTTGATCATTGTCGAAGATTACTTCAAAAAAAAAAAAAAGGTGGGGACTGGGGCTAGAACCCCAGTTGTACTGTATAAATAACAAATACAATTTTCTCTTAAATTTCTCATATGTATTAACTTCTCAACTTTAAATAACATAACCAATGTCTCACAATTAAAAACTATAGCTCGAAAGCGAATTAATTATTATTTATATGAAAGGATAACTCGATTTTTTTTATAAAAAAAAAAATTGAAATCTTACACTAATCGGACCCAAATCTACTGAAACCTGACAAAACCAATCATTATAATACCATCATCTTCCGGTCATTACAGACATGGTTAAGTTATTTATAGTGTGATTCTCAGCCATGCCTCCAGTTGATGAATTGACCTCTGCAACCCTTCTTTCAATGCAAAATGCAGGTTGTTTTGGCATTGGCAATTCTACACCTTCACTTGATAACATGGATATAACATTTGCCATGGAAGGCCTGTCAAGTGGGTTGTCTTCCAAACAAAGCAAAGCCACATTAATGCATCTCAGAACTCTATCTTCATAACATGATTCACGTAAAGCGGGATACATTAGTTCTAATGCAGCATCTTCTTTCCACAACATCCATGCCTGAGACAAAATGCCATTCATTTGAAACATTCAATACATACATTTACTTGTTGTAATATGGAATTTAAATGACTCTGCATCACAAAACTTACGTATCCAATGAGGTTGAGCGGTCGATCAAAATTAAAATTGCTGTTGCTCCTTCTACCACTCACTATTTCCAACACTAAAACTCCATAGCTAAAGACATCAGATTTTGTAGAAAAGATTCCCATTACAGCATACTCTGGCGCCATATAACCACTAGATATCATTAATAAGGTACAATAATCAGTCGTGCATAACTAAATGAAAAGGTTCACATAAGCAGCAAAGTTTGCATCAACTAGAAGTGGTTTACTTACCGTGTGCCAACGATTCTATTTGTGTTTGCTTCAGATTGAGCGGTAGTAAAAATTCTTGCCATACCAAAATCAGATATCTTAGGATTCATGTTATTGTCTAGTAATATATTGCCAGCTTTCAAGTCTCTATGAATTATCTGTAATCTCGAATACTTATGGAGGTAAAGTATCCCTTGAGCTATTTCTTCAATGATGTTAAAATATTTGTTCCAATCGAACAACTTCCTTTTAGATTGATCTGCAAATGGAGGGAAAATATAATAATTTTAAGAAACTGTAGTATAATGACTGAGGCATCTTCAATATGATTAAATTTAAACTTATGTAGAAGAAAATGTGCTAACCAAAAATATATGAATCCAAGCTATTATGTGGCATGAACTCATAGACTAGCATTTTCTCTTCCCCTTGAATGCAAAAACCTAGGAGCTGCACTAGATTTGTGTGTTGTAATTTAGCTACAATTATGAGCTCATTCTTGAACTCGGCAAGCCCTTGTCTTGAACTTCTTGATAACCTTTTTATGGCTATCTCTTTCCCATCAAGCAATCCCTTGTAAACAGGTCCATAACCACCCTCTCCAAGTTTATTCTCACCCGAGAAGCAATTTGTAGCATCCATAATGGATGAAACACTATACACTTTTAACTTGAAGCCTTTCCTTCCTTCAATTTCAAGCTCCTTTGCTTCATTCATTAATTCAAGTAGAAACTTCTCTGTTTGGATTGACATGAAAATTTGAGCTGATTAGCATTCCATAAAAATATTAATACTAGCTCACAAGAGATTCATGTGATTTTGTCACAGTACCTTCGAAGCGAGCTCTTCTCCATCTCATGAAGAAAAGGAAAAGAATAACAAAGATTATCCCGATCATGATTGTAGCTGCTAGTACCCCTACAGCAGTCACAGCCGGTATCCACCACTTCCTAACACCTACATTAATGTCTTAGTGAAACAATATGAAATCACTAGTTTCACGTTGAAAAACTAATAGTTCAACTATGTAAAAGCCAAGTGAAATCCATTAGTTAATTAGGAGCTGCAAAATGATATCGACTTAATGAGATATTTTGCAAGGTTATAAACTGAAAGCTAGTTGGGTACACAGTGGCAGAGATTGAGCATGCTGTCTTGGTGATGTAACGATCATCATCATCTATAAAAGCTGATGGTGCCAGGTTCGAAGCTCAGAAAGACCATTAATTTCCCTTTCATGGTGTGTGGGTTCTCTGTTCTGGGTCTGTTGTTTGGGTGTTTGGTTTGTCCTTTTTGAGGTGTTTTTTGTCCTGTTTTGCTTGCCTTGTCTTTGCTGGTTTGGCCTGGTGGTATTGGGTTTTTTCTTTTGTTTTGTTTTTGTTTTTGGTAGTTTGGGCGTGCTCCTTGGTCTCTGGTGGCTTGTGGTCTTCTTGTTCTTTCTGGCTTTGGTTGGCCTTTGTTAATAATATTTGCCTTTAAAAAAAAAATCATCTATAAAAGCTTATTTTTAAGGATATTAGATGAACAATATAACCACTACTGCTACAACCACAACAATAACAATAGTTGATTCTTCAAATTTCTTACTTGCTTTCCTGGGTGGGGGAGGTGGAGGAAGCTTTGACTTATCAAGGTTTTGTGCTTGTCCACTTGTGTTGAAGCTCCATCCGAGAATATAGTGATCACTGGCAAGCTTACCAGTTGCTGCAGAGAAACCAACATACATAGAATCCAATAGAATTTCAGAAAGATCAATAGATGTTGACAAGAGAGGCCTGGTTGGTTTAGGAGATTCAACCGGAGCTAGTGTTACATTGAGTAACTTTTCAACTCCACGGTAGTCTATCCAAACCTCTATTGCGTTTCCACTTGAAAGATCCAAGCTTTGGTTCTCCCCTACTGTATCAAAAAAATAAGTTGCTGAAGCCGAAGCATTAGAGATCAATCCGTTCACATCGATTCCCACATGATTACTATTGATATCTTGAAATTCAGGGTTTTGTACAGTGTCCAGCTCCACTGCCAAGATGTGGTTTGTTGAAGGACCATTGTTCGTAACATTGAAGAGTCCCAAGTATCCAGCTGTAATAGCTCTACTGAAGTCCACAGATGGTGAAATGACAAAAGCCATGCCGTGGCCTCCAGAATTAGGCATTTCTGGATTTATAGAAAATACAAAACTGGTGGAAAATGAAAGAGATTGAGAAGAAGATGTGTTAAATTTGATTGGTGATGGGTGGAAAGCATGACCAACTTTGAAGTTTGAAGTGTTGGTCAGCTGCCATAGGCCATTTTGATGAATCCTTGCACATCCATCCATATACAGTGTGGCTTCATTGAAACCTTCATAGATAAACTGACCTTTATCTTCAGCTGACACTAAGCAAATCCAGCATACGATGAAAGTTATACGAAAATGAAGTGATAAAAGAGCAGCTGCAGCCATTGAGAAGGTTAGAAACTAGTTTGCTTTCTGCCAAGAGAGAGGGTTCTGCTGGTTTTACTGATATCAAACTCTTAATAAACTGAATTTTCTATTCTAAAGATTCTCTTTCCGAATCAATAATATAAGTTTTAATGTCATTATTCCAATGTTTTTATAGAAGCACGGTAGAGTCAAACTTCTGACTTAGAAATATAATCACTGCACATTTCCAATTTAAGGGTCTAATGTGAATTTTGTACTCTTACTACTTGTCTTGTGTAAAAATTTTCTACAAAGAAATTTCTGCAGGCTGATATCAAATCAATGACCTGGTAAAATTTCATATTCAAATATGAGAATGCGATTTGATTCTGACTCAATAATTGCTTAAATAATGCAGTAGTAGTAATATCTAAGCTTCCAGCATTCATTGAAGTTTCAAATTGACATATAATAATAGAGATAATAAAAAACTAACAGTCCTTCAAGCTTATTATTATATCTCACTTTCACCTAATTTGTGATAAACAAATTTTAATCAATCACTGTAAGAGTTGAATGATTCCAATAGCCGATAAATTCAAACAAGAGCTGATATTTTATGCAGTAAGCATATCCCTAACAGTAGCCGAAATCTAATTTAATATGGAACTTTCTTGTGTAAAAATTTTCTACAAAGAAATTTCTGCAGGCTGATATCAAATCAATGACCTGGTAAAATTTCATATTCAAATATGAGAATGCGATTTGATTCTGACTCAATAATTGCTTAAATAATGCAGTAGTAGTAATATCTAAGCTTCCAGCATTCATTGAAGTTTCAAATTGACATATAATAATAGAGATAATAAAAAACTAACAGTCCTTCAAGCTTATTAATTATTATATCTCACTTTCACCTAATTTGTGATAAACAAATTTTAATCAATCACTGTAAGAGTTGAATGATTCCAATAGCCGATAAATTCAAACAAGAGCTGATATTTTATGCAGTAAGCATATCCCTAACAGTAGCCGAAATCTAATTTAATATGGAACTTTCTTGTGTAAAAATTTTCTACAAAGAAATTTCTGCAGGCTGATATCAAATCAATGACCTGGTAAAATTTCATATTCAAATATGAGAATGCGATTTGATTCTGACTCAATAATTGCTTAAATAATGCAGTAGTAGTAATATCTAAGCTTCCAGCATTCATTGAAGTTTCAAATTGACATATAATAATAGAGATAATAAAAAACTAACAGTCCTTCAAGCTTATTATTATATCTCACTTTCACCTAATTTGTGATAAACAAATTTTAATCAATCACTGTAAGAGTTGAATGATTCCAATAGCCGACAAATTCAAACAAGAGCTGATATTTTATGCAGTAAGCATATCCCTAACAGTAGCCGAAATCTAATTTAATATGGAACTTTCCATCTCTGTAAACACCAGGCCGGCAAGTCAAATATACAGGTACTCTTACTGTAAACGTTACTAAAGACGTTTGATAGAAACACACAGGTGTTTGTCAAAATGACTGAGAGAGAAAGTAGTGTTTGGTAGAAGAGAAAATCTCCATTGGAGAGAGAGTTTTCTGATATATTTCTTTCTTAATATTTCAGTTACAAAGCTCTCAATATATACAGAAAGGTTTTAAGATCACACACATTCTGTGAGAGCATTTCATCAAGAAAGTTTGTTACTAACAGATAACTAACAGCTAACTAACTTTTCATCACATCAGACATTAGGAAGGCTAACGCCTTCCAGTTCAGCCATTATTATATTGAAGCTCTGTTTCGTGCCACTCCTTAGGCTGAGGATTGTCATTACAAACATTCTGGTCTTTGAAGCTGAGTACACTTGTAGGTGTCACTTGAGCGTCAATATATATGTGACTTCCTTACATTCCCCCGCAAACTAAACTGGGGAGAGATCACCAGCTTAAGTTTGGAGCACAGAAACCTGAACCTATCCTTGGTGAAGCTTTTGGTGAATATGTCTGCCACCTGATGTTCAGTTGGCACATATCTGGTTTCAATTTCCCCTGTCATGACTTTCTCACGAATGAAGTGAGTATCTATGTCGATGTGCTTCGTTCGTTGATGAAAAACCGGATTTTGGGAGAGAGAATTGGCCCCAATGTTGTCACACCAGACAACTGAACTTCTAACAAAAGGGATACGCAATTTTGTCAACAAGGAGCGAAGCCAGAGAACATCAGTTGTTACCTGAGCCATCGAGCGATATTCAACCTCCATGCTAGAGCGAGCAACAACACTCTGCTTCTTGGAACTCCAGGAGACTAGATTACCACCAAGCAACAAACAATTTCCACTCGTGGAGCGCCTGTCATCAATGCAGCTAGCTCAATCGGCGTCTGCGAAGGCTTCAAGGGAAAGAGTATCTGCTGGTGCAAAATGAATGCCAAGGTGAGGAGTGCCCCGTAAGTAACGAAGAACACGTTTGCAAGCTTGCCAATGGACCATTGTAGGGGCAGCCAAGAATTGGCTGAGTTTGTTAACAATGAAGGAAATATCCGGACGAGTGTTTGTGAGGTATTGTAGAGCACCAATGGTGCTTCTATAGAGAGTTGGATCCGAGAAACCAACACCATCAGATTTTGAGAGTTTAGTTCCTGCTGCAATTGGAGTGTCACTCGGTTTACAATCACTCATATTGGTTTTGAGCAGCAAGTCAGAGATATATTTGGCCTGAGTAAGGTAAATTCCAGTGGTGTCTCGGAATGCCTCAAAATCAAGGAAATAACCAACTTGACCAAGAGCTTTCAAGGCAAAGGTTTTGTGAAGAGTAGAAATGAGATCCTTGATTAGTCTTGGATCACTCCCTGTGATAAGAATGTCATCTACATACACAAGAAGGAAAATGGACTTAGTACCTGAGAATTTAACAAACAAAGAGGTATCAGAAGTGGAATTCTGAAAACCCCATGACAACAGGGCTGTCCGCAATTTATGAAACTAGCTCCTTGGAGCTTGCTTGAGTCCATATAAGGACTTGTGCAGCTGACAAACGTGAGTGGGTCTGGTAGCATCAACAAACCCCTCTGGCTGTGACATAAAGACCAGTTCGGAGAGATCCCCGTTGAGAAAAGAGTTGTTAATATCGACTTGTTCAATTGACCAACCATAAGAGACATCAATGGTGAAAATAACCCTTATGGTGGAGGCCTTGACCACCGGACTAAAGGTGTCAAGAAAATCTAGGACGGGTGTTTGATGAAACCCCTTCGCGACAAGGCGAGCCTTGTGCTTTAACAAACTCCCATCTTGATTAAACTTGGTTCGAAAAACCCATTTGCAGCCTACCAAGTTCATATCAGAAGAAAATGGAACAAGTGACCAAGTTCTATTGGATTGCAAAGCCCGAAATTCATCATGCATTGCAGCAAGCCATTTCGGATCCTTGAGTGCCACCTTGGCTGAAGTTGGGTCAGACTCAGATAGGTAGCAGTAGAGTGAAGGATTGCCATTCATAGTGGAGGCATAGACCTTTGGTTTAAATATGCCACTCCTAGACCTTGTTTGCATTGGATGCATAGAAGGAACCGAAATGGTAGTAGGTCCAGGATCAACAGGAGCAGCTTCGGTTGGCACCAGTGGCTCAGTTGCTGCTGGCAGGGGAGTTGCAACAGGTGACCTTGAAATGATTGCTGGACTAGGCACATGTGGTAACACACTTTGCACAGCAG
The DNA here is from genome assembly GCA_954870605.1 of Acer campestre. Taxonomy (NCBI): domain Eukaryota; kingdom Viridiplantae; phylum Streptophyta; class Magnoliopsida; order Sapindales; family Sapindaceae; genus Acer; species Acer campestre. Next base: position 58,179,132 of record OX940800.1, on the reverse strand, counting down.
ATACATGCACTGAATTACTAAGACCTGACCGAAGATTGGGAGCATAGGACATCATTCGCTGCACAACAGAAAAAGGAATGCTACTTGGAGAAAACGAGTGTCTAGATGTAGGTTGAGTGGGAAAAAGAGATTCAAAAGGAAACTCTAATTCATTAAACTCAACATGCCTTGACAAATAAACCTTTCCTGATGGATGAAGACATTTGTAGCCCTTGTGTGATTGGCAATATCCAATAAAAAGACACTTAGATGTGTGGAAGTTGAATTTCGATTTTGAGTAATCTCTAAGATAGGGGAAGCAAGAACAGCCGAAGGTTTTGAGGAAATTATAGTTTGGTTTTTTATGGTAAAGCTTTTCAAAGGGAGACACAAAACGAAAATTGGCTAATGGCATGTTATTGATGAGAAATACTGCAGTACTCAGCAAAAGCCTTGTTATCATGTGTAAACTTAGAGATACTAAGCAAATTCTTAGTTATTTGTGGAACATGCAATATTCGATTAAGATGTAGATATTGGACAGGTTGTGTGTGTGACTGGACTAAAGAGTCACCAATGTGAGATATGTGAAGTTGTTCTCCATTACCAACTACAAGTTTATTAGTACCTCTATAGTTTGAGCGCAGTGAGAGGTTGCTGAGATCAGATGTTATATAGTTGGTGGCACCACTATCCACATACCAAGACGGATCATTCACTGATTCAGGTGTGGCCATATAAGCTGACCTTTGATGATAACCGATTTGGGGTGTAGCAATGTAAGCTGAATTCTGATATTGTCCTGAGATTCAATCATTCCAGGACTCATATTTGTTCCAGTTTGCAGCTGATGAAACTGTCCATTGAAGTTGTGTTGTTGCTGTTCATTGAAATTGTGCTGCTGCTGATGAAAATGAGCCTGGTGTTGTTGTTGTTGTGGAGGAGGTCCTTGGAAAGCTTGATCAAACCTATGATAGCATTTTAAAGCACTGTGCCCAGGTTTGTTACAAACCTGACAGTGAATTCTTCCTTTACCACCAAAATGACCACCTCTTCCTCTACCACGTTGATTCTGAACACCTCTGTTATAGTGAGAATATCCATCTCTTTGTCCTCTCTTCTCTTGATTGTTATTGTGCACATAGTGAGCTGAAGCTTGTCTGATTTCAAGAGAAGTTGAAGAATCAAGATGTTCAAGTCTCTGCTCATGAGTTAACAGTAGAAAATGTGCATCATCAAAACTGACAAACCGTTGTTAAGCAGAAATGACTGACACAATAGAGTCAAAATTGTGGCCAACACCATTGATTAAACACATAACAAGATCTCTATCTCTTACATCCTCACCAGCAGCCATCAAGGCATCATCTGCATTCTTGATTTTGAGAACAAAATCACTTACTGAATCATTTCCTTTCTTCATGGAATTCAATTGATTCCTGAGTTGCAAAATTTTAGCTATAGATTGCTGTGAATAGATCCTTTCAAGCCTATTCCAGACTTCAGAAGATGTTTGGCAACCTACTACTTGACCAATAATGGTCTCACTTACTGTTGAATAGATCCATGCCATGAGGATTTTATCTATTCTTTTCCAATTGGAATACTCTTTGCTCATTCTCTTTTCTACATGTTTTTCACCAAATTCATCAATTACTTCAATATTCACAAACTGATTAAAAGGTTGATTACCTCCAATAAGATAATCCTCAAGATCTAGACCGTGAATTACTGGAAGCACTTGCATCTTCCAATAAAGATAGTTAGACTTCGTGAGCTTTATGTGAAGATTAAAGTTCAAGCTCTTGTAAAGAGAAGAAAACTCCATTGCTGATGCTGCTAATGAACGAGAACTTTGAGTATGATCTTCAGTTTGTGGCTGTGACTGTGATTGCGAGAAAGAAGACGTTCCTTCTGTAGGTTGACTCTGGTTCTAGATCGAAGCATTGTTTTGAGGAGCCATGACGTTGGTCAACGAGGCTTTGATACCATGTACACGTTACTAAAGACGTTTGATAGAAACACATAGGTGTTTGTCAAAATGACTGAGAGAGAAAGTAGTGTTTGGTAGAAGAGAAAATCTCCATTGGAGAGAGAGTTTTCTGATATATTTCTTTCTTAATATTTCAGTTACAAAGCTCTCAATATATATAGAAAGGTTTTAAGATCACACACATTCTGTGAGAGCATTTCATCAGGAAAGTTTGTTACTAACAGATAACTAACAGAGTACTAACAGCTAACTAACTTTTCATCACATCAGACATTAGGAAGGCTAACGCCTTCCAGTTCAGCCGTTATTATATTGATGCTCTGTTTCGTGCCACTCCTTAGGCTGAGGATTGTCATTACAAACATTCTGGTCTTTGAAGCTGAGCACACTTGTAGGTGTCACTTGAGCATCAATATGTGACTTCCTTACACTTACATCTCCTCTATTGCAGTCAATTGCATTTCTATGCAAATTCATCTTACAAATTCAATCACGAGTGGTGACTCGAAATGATGTAGCGGAAGCTCTTTCGAGAAAAACCTACGTAAAACGATTAGAAACAACCTACTAACGATCCGTTGATTTGCGCACAAATACCGGACAATTAGGCTTCAATTCGTTGATTCACGAAGAATACCGAAATTGGAATAATTAGAGAAAACTCTCAATTTTATTAATCAAAAACTGAATGGCCAATTCGGCCTACATCTTTATTTAAAGCAAGCAAAACCTAAACCTAATCGAATTCCTTGGAAAGCAAGAAAAACGAATTAAAAACGGAAAATTACCAAAAAAGGCAAAAACGAGATTAAAGCAAAAACTGATTCTACTGAGAATCCTAAACACTCCAGAATTGACGGAAGTCGATTCGGAATTGGGAAACTCAAATTAAAGCAAAAACAAAACTTTCCTAAAATAGCAAAAACACTAATTTAAAGGCCTAAACGACGGAATTTGCCTAAAAAGTGATGTGCTTACATAGCAAAGCTATGTAGTAGTTCCGGAAACGTCGAAACGCATCAGCTGTCAAAATTTCAAATCAATCTGATTCCGTCGCCCGAGTTTGGTCTTACTTGGCTTGTTTCAAATCCCACCCCTCCAAATAATCTAATGCCAGTTGGTCCACTGCTGCCGCATCACGAAACCATGACCATTGGGACAACAAGGCTCTGATAACATTAGAACTAAAAGCTTAAGTTGATAGGAAAGAACCTAACAATAGTATTTAACCACTATCTTCCACAAGAAATTCAAAGGAAGTTGTTCTCAATTCTTGGGTGTCCTTGGTTTTCGCTTTTGTAGCCTTATGGATTTCTTTCCTTGTAGCCCTTCTGGCCTTTTTTCTGATGGAAATTTCGAATTCCGGGAACTGATTATATCTTTGAATTCTTAAGTTTCAGATGGTGAAGGAGTTTATCTGTCACCTTCATAAAAATAGAAACCTGCATTCATCAGATTACTAGATGAGCAGTCAGCTTCAGAATACTTTTTCCAAGCACTAGATTACTTTTTCCAAGCATCATGTTACAGAATTACTAGCCAAACTAGACTGAGGTTATTAGGATAACAATCCAAGAAAAAAAACCTTGCAGGGCAAGTTACAACTTTCAAAGCACGGTGATTAAAGCTTACTACAGATTTGATAATTTATGATTTGGGGACCTAACAGACCGGGATGTTACATGATTTGGACCTTGCAAAAACCTTAATTCACAAATCTTCACGTACAATTAGAATCATCAACAATATATCCACCAAAATACATATCCAAACCTGATACCATCCATTTCATTAAAATCTCTAAAGTCTAAAGTAATTACAACATTAAATAAATTGATTCCTTACAACACGTACACACATGAAATTAAATCCTCTAGCGATACATATCTCCAATATGTTAATGTAAACCTCATCCATTCTAAAACCAATAACTCATTCTGCAAAATGGTGGTGACGAGAGGTGAGCCGTCAACTCCGTAAGCAAATTCATGCATAACATGTAAAATAAAATAGCCTTTGTAAAGCCTTTATGTTCAAAAACCATGCTTATAAACTTTTCCAAAAATCCCAACAATGTATAATTTAATAAAACCAAAATTAACATTTAATACAATTTACATATTTAATATCAATAAAACGGTTGAAGCAACACTTTAAATCATATTTGTTTATATTCTTCAATCATAAAACATTTCATAAAATAGTATAACAATATTAAATCAAAAAATCATTTAATAATCATAATTGAAATCACTATAATTTTATGGAAGTAAATGATATAGATCAATCACTTTATAAAACGGTAACAAATAATTTTACAGGATAAACGGTATGTATTAATCATTTTGGTAAATTGGCAAACTCATGTCTCGTAGTGTCGTAATTACTCGTGTGACATGACAATAACAATAAGTGTGCACACAATATCTCAGGTAAGTCAATAACAATAACGGTAACTACGGAAACACATGTTTAATAAGTTAAATCAAATCAACAAAATGATGAGAGAGAATTTTAGAGAGAGAAGGTCTCGTGCAGTTGGTGTTAGGTCAGGGTTTCGTGTTAAAGCAAGGGGTGATGGAGATAGGAGATCTGGTGGCTTCAGGAGTGATTTCAGAGACAACTTATTCTCAGTGTTTATTGATAACATTAATCCTATGACTGAAGTGGAGTGTTTGTAGGGAGTCTTCAAGGTCTTTGGGAGAGTGAGAGATATCTTTCTATCAGCCAAGATCAGTTCTAGGAGAAGCAGGTATGCTTTTATTCATTTTGGCTCTAAGGAAGAAGCTATTAAGGTGGCTAAGGCTGTTCATAGGATGCATGTGTATGGTTGGCCAATCAATGCTAGTTTGGCAGAACACGATTGAAACAATTGGAGAAGTGGTGTTAGGCAAAGAGAGCAAAAATGGTCAGAAGCGTGTTTTAACAGGGGTAGTGACAATCACTTTTCTTCGAAGGCATCTAAGAGTCAGTCTTATGTAGAAGCTGTTATAGGGAAGAAGGAGGCGTTCAGAGGTGGAGGGAGTGGTCATCACCTGGCGATGACTTGGAAAACCCATAAGCAGTCTAAGGACTGGCTTGCAAGATGTGCGATCGGGTTACTGAAGGATTTCTCCTCTGTTTCTAGAGTTAACAAGAGACTAAACGATAGAGATTTTTCTTTCTCTTCTTCTTATGCGGGAGAAAGGTATATCCTATGGTGCTTTGAGCCAGTGATTGAAAGAGAAGGTTTTATCCAAAACCGATTCTTTTGGGATGACTGTTTCTGTTCTATGTTAAGTTGGTCCGAGAAGTGGTCATCAAAAAGGAAGCTTGCCTGGGTTAATACGTCTGGAGTTCCTTTGAATTGTTGGGAAGAGCCCTTTTTCATGAACCTTGGGAGATTAGTGGGGGATCCTTTGTGGGTTTATGAAGAAACATCGTCTAGAATGAGATTGGATAGAGGCAAAATTTTGATGGCGATTTCTGAAACATGGGAGCTCTATAAGGAAATTTCTATCACAACAGAACAGGCTTCGTTCAAGGTGAAACTAGAAGTTGACCCGATTCCGGTGGATTTGGGGTGGTTGAATAGCTTTCTGGATTTGGGGATTTTTTCATCTAAGGAAGGAGCTCCGGCTGTGCCGGGTTTTTCGTCGGAGGACGATGGTGTGGCTGGTGCTGTCAATGAACAGTTTCCTACTGCATTTCAAAATGATAGGATGGCAGGAGCAGGTGGTGTCAGGAGTCAGCATCACCAAGTTGGCAAAAAGGCTACCTCCAAGCCTAAGGCTGACAAGGGTTGGAGGGGAGTTGATTGTTCTCTTACAAAGTCAGTAAGACTTCTTAAGCACGGGGTAGGGGAGATTGCGGCTAAAGGAGACAAAGGCAAAAAGATATGGTCACGGATACCGAGGTCTAAAGCTAGTCCTTGTCTTGATCGCAACGCCAAACTGGTGATAGGAGATAATCTGAAGCAATGTAACAATAGAGATATGGTTGGGGATTCTAGTTCGACCTCAACTGATTCGGAAAGAAGTTGGGGAGAGTTTTCTGGTGATAACAGAATTCAAGGGGAGTGTTCTTATAAGTTTGATGCTGGTGGGCCAACTCAAGTTGGGCCTTTGGTGGATGGGCCTGGACAAGAGAGGGCTGCACTTTCGAGTCAGAGAGGTAGGCCTATTCATAATATCTCTGGTATCACTATTGTATTAGGTGGGGATAATATGTTTGAGGCCCAAGGGGATCAGCCCATGAAGGTACCAATTATTATTGAGGCTATGCCTTCCACGGGAGAGCTGTCTTCGTCCCCTGTAGGAAACAACAGCAAATCAGATTCGTTGGAATCAGGGACTCAGTCTAGTGAAGGTGCGGGCAACCATGAACAAGATAAGAATGAAGCTCAGATTCCGCCTAAGACTCCGAAGAAAAGAGGGGGTAAGAAATTACAAGTTTCGAAAAGCCATGCTATGAAGACAAGGAATTCCAGCAGGGCTTCGGTAGTCTCGGAAGAAGGGGGAAGCAGTGATAAATCGTGGAACCTAGAGGTCGAAATTACTACACTTGGGACATGACACAAATCTTCAGTCCCTACAACTCTCTCAAACATAAAGTGGTTCTCCAATAAAAAATAATAATTTTAAAATGGATTTTTAACGAAAAATGGAGTTTGATTTCGAAAAAACCAAGAAGAGAAAAGAAGTAGGAAAGACAAAGAATAGTAAGAGAATTAAAGGTAACAACAAAATTTGAAATAATAATAAAATTGATTAAATAACATAATAATAGTCATAGGTGGTGTGTACTTACAAAAATACAATATAGTATAATTAAGAAATGGTATTTTTGGCATTAAGTGAGTTTTATTTACAAATTAGAGATTTTTTTTAAAAATTTTGATAGGTGTGATTACAAAAGAGGTATAGATACAGTTTTTGAAAAGTGTCGTTATTGCTACTCTTAAAAAAAATGGTTAACACGAAAAACTAAGCCATGGTTCCTAATATAGCCCGCATAATTGAATATCTATGCACATTGGGAGCTCATTCTCCATCTTCTTTATCTCCATCTCCACAAGATATCATAGTTTTTTTTTTATTTTTTTTTTTTTTTATTGGGTCTTCACAAACCCTAAAACATTTATTTTTCAATATCATAAAAATTTTATTTGATCCTGAAGTGATGAGAAAGATATACAAAAAAAAAAAAAAAAACAATTTTTTTAAAGTGTTGATTTTGGTAGTTTTTATTTATTTATTTATATTTTTTTTATGAAACAAGCAATAATATAAATCTTCATGCGGATTTTTTTTTTTTTTTTTTATACTTTTAGAATTGTTTTTTAAATTTAGGCCCCGTCTCTTGTAGCTGTTTTTCAGCCCATTTTCGTTTTTATTTCCAAAAACGATTTCGAATTCACGTTCGTTAACCCTTTTTCATTTTATTTATATATAAAAAAAAAATGAAAAACAAAACTAGTGTTAACAGTGAAATATTTGAAAAACACACAATACTTGTTTTCTTTGTTTTTGTTTTTGTTTTTCAAAAAAATTAACTAAGTTTTTTTTTTCTTTTATCTCTTGAACCAGAGTTCTTCTTCTTTACATTACTTCATCACTACTTCTCTTCCCATCTTCATCTTCTTTTTCATCTTCTTTCTTCCTTCAATGATAGCTCTTCCTCCTCCTTCAGGCTCACCGATCTGCAGCTCGCCGCCCTCGATCTGCTCTGCTTCGTCGCTCGCCTCTGCCGATATGCTCTTCTTCTTCAGCAGCTGGTCTTCAGCCCGTCTTCTTCTTCTTCTTCTTCTTCTTCTTCTTCTTCTTCTTCTTCTTTTCTTTTACTTCTCGATATGGTTCTCTTCTTCCTTTCTTTTTCTTCTTTTCTATTTTTTATTATATTTTTTTATTGTTATTTAATATTATTAAAATGAATATTTATTTATAATTTAATAGTTTTGTTTTGATTAATTGATTTTTTGATATGTTTTTTTTTTGAAGTAATCTGTGAAGTGTTTACTTTTGTTTAATTTATAAATTACAATAAAAAAATTATATTGGTTAATTATTTAATCAATTTATTTATAATTGTTATAATATTAAACAAAATGTAAAACTTGATATTTCAATTTTTGATATTTTCGGATAACCTACCAGACGCGTTTTTCCCGTTTTCATTTTTAAAATACAAATTTCAGTATATTCTACCAGATATGTTTTCGGATTTCGAAACTGAAACCAAAAACATTGTTTTCATTTTCATTTTTTTTTCGAAAAACGCTTACAGGACGGCCCCTTAAGGCTTTAGGATGGAGTGTTTTAAAAAAAGGAGTGTTAAAAGAAGGAAAAAAAAAAAAAAAACTAATTTTGGAATAAAATAAAGTGTCTTCAAAATTTTTTAAAATCTAAGTTTTCAAGATAGATTGTCTTTAAAAAAAGGAGTGCATGTGTAAAGATAAAATTGGATTGAAAAGAGAATATCTCTTTTTCAAATTTACTTATAACCTTATTGCATTTAAGTTTGACTAGCTTTGACTGACTGAAGGATTAAAGTGATGTATTTTTTAGAAAAAGGGACTAAATTTGCTAATATATCAAAGATGTTTAAAAATGTGATATTTCACATAAAAATTAGGAGCTCAGTGAAATTCCAAAAAAAAAAAAAACCCCTAAGTTATGTGTTGCCTGAAATTTAAACATTTGGAGTCCGCAGTTGATCCCTCACCATCACTGTCGCTGTCCTCGTCCCGTCGTGCAGCTCGCCATAAGCAAAAATTCAGGTACTCTTTGATAACCTTTACTTATTTTAGTCATGATGCCTATTTGATTTTCAAAACTCTGCCATCAAAAAAATAAAAAAAAATCCCAGATGTTTGGCTATATGGGTTGTAATGAACATTGGATTTGTATCCTTCCTTAAAAATCTTGTATTAATAATGCTTAGCCTTCAAAATATCAAAACACTGCTTTGCTTCACTGATGCTCAATTCGGTTGCTAAAAAGAAAGGGAAAATCAGCAATGGATCCATAAGTAAACACAGTATGAAGGATAGAAAATCTGGTATAATTGAGTAAGAAGTGTCAAAAGTGATGGAAGTTGGAAATTTGCTAGGTCTTGATTTCACTGGTATAGAGCAGGAGATGTCAGAAGTCATTGCAAGTAGAGAAGTGATCGGACGATTTATATACCTATTTGAGGTCCCCATTCCCTATCGTTTGTTCTCGTTTTCGAGCATGTTTTTGTATATAATGGGTTTTGTGAGCCATGTGTAGGTACATATTCCCTACAATAAGGTTTTGAGCTTAAAGTTAAGTTTGGGAGGCGAAATCGAGCAAACAATGAGAATTGGAAGCCATTCAGAGTTGTCGCGGCCTCGCCGTTGACCCAAACCGCGGCGTGATTCATGGTCAACCACGGCAAGCAAAACCATGTTTCCGTGGTGGATCCGCCGTTGTACTAGAACGCGACACTGAGACCGCGGCACTGGTCAACTCTGATTTCCAAAGGTTGATGGGCTGAAATTATAAGATGCCCATGCAGAACATACATATTTCGGGGTCCATATCTTCCTTCTCCTATTGAACTGGTCTTCCTATCATATATTTTCGGAAAGCCCCGGAAGTCTTCTTTCCAGCGGTTTTTACGGATCGCAATTCCGGGCTTTCTAGAGGGAGATATGCGCGTTTCCGTAACGGTGCGCGAGACTGGAAACATGACCGCAGCAGAGACGTGGTGCAGAACACCCAACTTTCGGGGGGCATATCTCCCTCCTCAGATCGAACCACGTCAAGCTCTACATATATTCGGAAAGCCCCGGAAGTCTACTTTCCAAGGGTTTTTACGGAATGCAATTCCGGGTTTTCTAGAGAAAGATATACGCGTTTCCGTAACGGTGCGCGAGGCTGGAAAAGTTCACGGTCGCTGCCAAGGTCGCCCCCATCAACAGCCAACATGACAGCGACCTCTTCAGCATCAAAAGGGCAGAGAAGTTCGCCCCCATGCTGGTCGCCGCCACCGACAGCGACCTTGACAGCGACCTTCCGTTTTCAAGCCATTTCAGAGGGGCAAATGTGTCCTTTCACACCCCAATTCGTCCCCAAACTTTCCCTAACTATAAATACACCACTTTCCTCTCTTCTCAAGCACGAACAACACATCAGAAAAACACACCAGCTGCTGCACTTCATCTTCTTCACCAAATCAAGAGAGAGAGAAGCTTCCAAGCTCCCATGGAGGTTCTCCTCCATGGGAAGCTCACCACCACCACTTTCTACCCTTCATCCACCACATTTGGGAGTAGATTGCAAGGAGAAAGGAGAGGTCTTGGACCAATTTCGAGCTAGGATTCATGGAGAACTTTGAGGGATTTCTTCAAGGGTTGTCTCCTTTAACTCTTCTCTTTGTATTTCTTGTTTTCTCTTATGTGTAATCCCCACTTGGGAAATATTGTAAACCTATATTTGTGCTTATTTATGTTATGATTGTTCTTAAATCCATTTGGGTTTTGATTTACTCTTGTTATTATTGCATAATCTCTTATCTTGATATGCTTGTGTGTGGAGATTGGAAATTGATATGTGTTCATTGATGGGATTAGGAGTAGATTAACTTAAATGTAGGAGTAGTTGTAATCAAATATCTCATTTGTGTGTGTATGTCTTTGGAAAATCGAAATACCTTGTTTTGATAGGTTTGAGTGTATGTGGGTTAGGATTGTACTTTCATGGATGACCTTCCGGGTATAGTTTTGACCACTTAGCTCTAAAAGAATGAATGAAACTTGTTTTATGCATGACCGTGCTAGAATAGGTTTTGGCTCAATGTTCTGGTGCTTAATGGGTCTTTGACCTTAAGACACATGCTCTTCCATGACCTTTGGGGGGCAAGAATAGATTTTGGTTTCCTTAATCAACAAATGATTCGTAATAATAGATGATTTGGTTTCGGAACTCCTTAATCGTGAGAACGAGCCCATAACTTGAATTGGATGAACTTAATGTCTAACAATCAACTAGGTGTGCACTTGTATTTGGTGAACTAATAAGTACCTTGTGTGATCATAATCATGCATCTCTCCAAACCACCATTTTATTATTTGTCTCTTTAAACACCATTCTCACCCCTCCATATTCTCTTTGTTTTTATTTGCATTCTTTGCTTTACATTTCCACATACACCACACCGCAATATGCATACACCTCACACACACCATTCTCACCACATCCGTATTCTATTTACATGCTTCCAATAAACACTAGAACTCGATACGGTCGACGGATGACACCTCCCTGTGGACGATACCCTTGCTTGTTGCTATACTAGTCTCTAGTCACTTGCACTAACAAGGTGAACTTTAAATATAAATCTTTTGACATGCAAAACGCCCTTGTCAAAATGGCGCCGCTGCCGGGGAGGTGGCCTATTCGTTGATTGTTTCTTGTTTTAGCTTAGGTTCTGTAAATTTTAGATTTAATTGCTTTGCGGATTGTGTTTAGATATGTTGAAAATAAACACTTGTTTTTTCTTTTTTCTTTATAGCATATGCGTTTAATGTTGTTTGAGTTGTGTTTGTGCAAGGAAAGGGAATTTTCAGGTCATATGGACCACACAACTCTTGAGAACCATATGTGTGCGCTTATCGCACCCAACAACCCCCAAGTGAAACGGCATCGCCACAGCGGACGCGTTGGACGCAGCCACAAGAGGTAATTCCTCTACTTTAAATAGAGTGCTTGTGGATTAGTTGTTGAGTTGGGCGAAAATTGCCCATGAGCTTAATGTTAAAATGCTATGCTTGTAGTGTTGTAACTTTTATTTTTGTTTAGATCTAAGAGTGGATTTGTATTGTGCTTAGATCTTAGGATTTGTTATGTTTTGTTCTTAGCTTTTTATTTTTGTTCTCATCTCCGAATTTTGCTAAGGATTGTCCATATTTTATGATTTGAGTAACATTGAGGACAATGTTGAGTTTAGGTTTGGGGGTGTGGACACTTTCGTTGTTTATTTTGTTTTTATTTTTGTTATGTTTAGAAAATTTTCAAATCTCTGCACAAAACGATCAATTTAAAAAAAAAAAAATTTTGGAAATGAGTCCATTTTGTTGAGTTGTTTTTCTTTGCGTGCCGGTAGAGAATGCATTGCATGCTTTTAGCTCCGTGCGTCGCTTAAATTTGCTTGTACAGTGCCAATCTTTTGATATTGAGGTGGATGAGACTTCTATGCTTGTTTAGCCTAGGAAAATTGTGGAGACTACCCGTGAGCTACACTGTGCCTAAATAACGAAAGTTTGTGGGTTTTGTTTCTACTCTTATACACTCTTCGATTTGTTTTTCTTCATTGTGATCTCATTGTACATCAATTTTGCATTGATTGCCATAGAACTTCATCATGTGGACTGCTTGTTGAGTCTTGTATTCCCTTGGTAGATGGACTTTTAGAAATGATTTTGAGCTTGAGTGTGTGCATAACTACTAAAATAGCCTAAACACTTCCATACCCCTATATTCATTGCAAATTGAAGCCAAACACATATCCACTCCCTAGTTATTGATCATGTTGAGGTGTATAGCTTAGGAGAAGCTAGCTCTAAATTTTGTAAAAGCGTATACTTAGGCAAGCATATGTAAATTGTGCTAGGCAAAGGCTTACAAAAAGAAAAGAAATAAAAAAAGAAAAAAAAAAGAGAAAAAGAAAAAGAAAAAGAAAAAAAAATAGAATAAGTGTTGCAATATAAAACACTTAAGCCTTCTAGTTCTTCAATTGTAAAGTTACTCACTAATAAGGGTACAAATGTAGCACAAAGCCTAGACGCTTGTATTGTAAGGTGTAATAGAGCTAATTTTGTTATAAAGTGTAATGTGTAAACACACCTTAGCATGGTTAATAACTTTATCCTTCCCGCTCCCACCATCTCTTCCATCCCAAACACTACCACAAATCACCTTGGCCCCAATAAAAGTGAGGGAAAGCTCATTTGATCTCTTAGGAAGTCTATCTTGGGAATACGAGTCAATGCATGTCTTTCCACGTTCGTGGCATTTCAATTCCTTCCATGAGATCCATTTTCAGAAAATGTGCGTCATTGGAAAATACTCATATGCGATTATATTTGATTCCATATACCTAAACTCCAAATCGCATATGTTTGCTAGAGAGTGCGCCTAAGTTCTGAGTGAAAATATGACTGAAATCCGGTGAGGATTAGAGTTGAGGCGAATTTTATCTTGGGCATTCGAGCATAGTTGTTTTGTAAACCGAAAACATCCTAAGTTTTGGCATACTTGCATTGTGTGATGCATGTTTATTGAATGGTATAATTTGAGATTCTAGCATGCTCGTGTAATCTTTGCTTGGTATGTGTGGATTGCATCTCACCTCTTTTCTTGCGGAGTATACGTTTGTGGGTGTCGTAGCTGTAAACCCTCAGGAGACTATAACTCCTCCTCTAGGGATCGCCTAGTGGTTTAAAGGCTTGTGGCACATGCTCAGTGCCATCGTGTTTCCTACGAAAGTGGACTAGTTTAGTTTTTATTTTCTTATGTTTTATTATTTGTTTGTTCTTCTTTTTAATTTTGCTCGAGGACGAGCAAAAGATAGGTTTGGGGGTATTTGATCGGACGATTTATATACCTATTTGAGGTCCCCATTCCCTATCGTTTGTTCTCGTTTTCGAGCATGTTTTTGTATATAATGGGTTTTGTGAGCCATGTGTAGGTACATATTCCCTACAATAAGGTTTTGAGCTTAAAGTTAAGTTTGGGAGGCGAAATCGAGCAAACAATGAGAATTGGAAGCCATTCAGAGTTGTCGCGGCCTCGCCGTTGACCCAAACCGCGGCGTGATTCATGGTCAACCACGGCAAGCAAAACCATGTTTCCGTGGTGGATCCGCCGTTGTACTAGAACGCGACACTGAGACCGCGGCACTGGTCAACTCTGATTTCCAAAGGTTGATGGGCTGAAATTATAAGATGCCCATGCAGAACATACATATTTCGGGGTCCATATCTTCCTTCTCCTATTGAACTGGTCTTCCTATCATATATTTTCGGAAAGCCCCGGAAGTCTTCTTTCCAGCGGTTTTTACGGATCGCAATTCCGGGCTTTCTAGAGGGAGATATGCGCGTTTCCGTAACGGTGCGCGAGACTGGAAACATGACCGCAGCAGAGACGTGGTGCAGAACACCCAACTTTCGGGGGGCATATCTCCCTCCTCAGATCGAACCACGTCAAGCTCTACATATATTCGGAAAGCCCCGGAAGTCTACTTTCCAAGGGTTTTTACGGAATGCAATTCCGGGTTTTCTAGAGAAAGATATACGCGTTTCCGTAACGGTGCGCGAGGCTGGAAAAGTTCACGGTCGCTGCCAAGGTCGCCCCCATCAACAGCCAACATGACAGCGACCTCTTCAGCATCAAAAGGGCAGAGAAGTTCGCCCCCATGCTGGTCGCCGCCACCGACAGCGACCTTGACAGCGACCTTCCGTTTTCAAGCCATTTCAGAGGGGCAAATGTGTCCTTTCACACCCCAATTCGTCCCCAAACTTTCCCTAACTATAAATACACCACTTTCCTCTCTTCTCAAGCACGAACAACACATCAGAAAAACACACCAGCTGCTGCACTTCATCTTCTTCACCAAATCAAGAGAGAGAGAAGCTTCCAAGCTCCCATGGAGGTTCTCCTCCATGGGAAGCTCACCACCACCACTTTCTACCCTTCATCCACCACATTTGGGAGTAGATTGCAAGGAGAAAGGAGAGGTCTTGGACCAATTTCGAGCTAGGATTCATGGAGAACTTTGAGGGATTTCTTCAAGGGTTGTCTCCTTTAACTCTTCTCTTTGTATTTCTTGTTTTCTCTTATGTGTAATCCCCACTTGGGAAATATTGTAAACCTATATTTGTGCTTATTTATGTTATGATTGTTCTTAAATCCATTTGGGTTTTGATTTACTCTTGTTATTATTGCATAATCTCTTATCTTGATATGCTTGTGTGTGGAGATTGGAAATTGATATGTGTTCATTGATGGGATTAGGAGTAGATTAACTTAAATGTAGGAGTAGTTGTAATCAAATATCTCATTTGTGTGTGTATGTCTTTGGAAAATCGAAATACCTTGTTTTGATAGGTTTGAGTGTATGTGGGTTAGGATTGTACTTTCATGGATGACCTTCCGGGTATAGTTTTGACCACTTAGCTCTAAAAGAATGAATGAAACTTGTTTTATGCATGACCGTGCTAGAATAGGTTTTGGCTCAATGTTCTGGTGCTTAATGGGTCTTTGACCTTAAGACACATGCTCTTCCATGACCTTTGGGGGGCAAGAATAGATTTTGGTTTCCTTAATCAACAAATGATTCGTAATAATAGATGATTTGGTTTCGGAACTCCTTAATCGTGAGAACGAGCCCATAACTTGAATTGGATGAACTTAATGTCTAACAATCAACTAGGTGTGCACTTGTATTTGGTGAACTAATAAGTACCTTGTGTGATCATAATCATGCATCTCTCCAAACCACCATTTTATTATTTGTCTCTTTAAACACCATTCTCACCCCTCCATATTCTCTTTGTTTTTATTTGCATTCTTTGCTTTACATTTCCACATACACCACACCGCAATATGCATACACCTCACACACACCATTCTCACCACATCCGTATTCTATTTACATGCTTCCAATAAACACTAGAACTCGATACGGTCGACGGATGACACCTCCCTGTGGACGATACCCTTGCTTGTTGCTATACTAGTCTCTAGTCACTTGCACTAACAAGGTGAACTTTAAATATAAATCTTTTGACATGCAAAACGCCCTTGTCAAGAAGCAGAGGATCTAGCCAGGTTCGAAGCTCAGAAAGATCATTAATTTCCCTTTCGTGGTGTTTTGATTAGGTCTTTGGGTGGTCTCTTTGTTCTTTAGGGTGTTTTTTTTGTTTCTGTGGTGTGTGGGTTCTCTGTTCTGGGTCTGTTGTTTGGGTGTTTGTGTTAGCGAACAAACCTTTTCACTATATGCGCGGAAGCGTTGCCGGATAGAACACAAACAAACAACAATAACAAAGAAAAAGATAGATGAAGAGAATTAATCAAAT
This sequence comes from Acer campestre, assembly GCA_954870605.1. Classification (NCBI taxonomy): domain Eukaryota; kingdom Viridiplantae; phylum Streptophyta; class Magnoliopsida; order Sapindales; family Sapindaceae; genus Acer; species Acer campestre. The sequence continues at coordinate 58,163,080 of OX940800.1, read as the reverse complement.
CCAAGCACACACAACACAAGAATTTACTTGGAAACCCAAATCAGGGAAAAAACCACGGCTGTCAGGACGACAAGAGAAAGTTCCAATATATAGTAAATTGTTACAACCACACACTCAAGATCTCTCTCTAAATAATACCCCAAACCCAATTACAACCAATGCTCACTTTGAGATCTCTCTTGTATTTGCTATTATGCTCCACCACTAATAACCTAGTTATTATGGTCTATTTATATGTATTACAGGGAGTTTAAACTAACAAGGAAATCTATCTCCTAGTCATACAAGATTTACTTGTTCCACATAAATACTATTTCCTATTTATGACAAGTCTTTAATTCAAGGAGAAATCCTTTTTCCATTCGAACTCTAGAAGCAACATATTTCCTCTTCCATAAATATTTTCTGATTCAACGCGTGCTTGTGATTAACTACGATTTAAGTTGCAGTTGGCCACCTGCTTCCTAAACCGTTGAACTTGACCACTCAGAAAACCGTGATCCACGCGCCAAACCATGTTGACCGCTGCCGATGTTATAGCGCTCTCGCAGTGCTTCGCACAGCGTGCTCCTCTGTGATAAATACCGCTCTCAAACCGCTGCCGAAAAAATCACAGCGCTCTCGCAGCGCTCTTCCCTGACGCCTGACCGCTGCCTTGCCGCTGTCAAATGCGCAGCGCAATGCGCAGCGGTTGGCCGCTGCACACACGCTGCCATTGCAGCTGCCATTGCAACAGCGTTCTTCACTTTCATTTTTTTCCTCTTTGTTTGACTTTTGCTGTATAATATCACCAACTTTAACAATACAATTTCCTTGGCATATTAATATCATATGAGACAAAAAATAACTTTTATGCTTAATTATGTTTTGTCTTATTTGAAAGGTCTTCATACAATAATCTCATACTTCCAAACGCTCTCACGTTTCCAGGAAGTCTTCGCATTGGTAAATCGTGTTTGGTAATCATTGGTAATTCGAGCCATATCCAACAGTTTGGTTTGTCCTTTTTGGGGTGTTTTTTGTCCTGTTTTGCCTGCCTTGTCTCTGCTGGTTTGGCCTGGTTGTATTGGGTTTTTTGTTTTGTTTTTGTTTTTGTTTTTGGTAGTTTGGGCGTGCACCTTGGTCTCTGGTGGCTTGTGGTCTTCTTGTTCTTTCTGGCTTTGCTTGGCCTTTGTTAATAATATTTGCCTTTCAAAAAAAAAAAAAAAATGTTAGACTCTGATGCAAAATCTTATTGTCTAATATAATGAAAGTTTTATCCATAGAGATTTCTGTGATGCATTTGTTAATTCTAAGAAATTTTAAATGACATTTCATTTAAGTATAATTGTGTTTGTGTAACTTAACCTTATCAGGTTGGTTCGGTGTTAAGTTCATCACACTTGCATCCAAGAGATTGTAGGTTCGAGTCATAACCCTTCCCCAGAAATCAAAATATTTGATTACAATATCTTTTTATATATTTCTTAATTGAAATTCAAATTCAAAAATATATTCAATATTATTTGAACTATTATATTGTAATGCTAGTTTTGATTCTTCATCTAGTAATAGTATATCTTTTGCTTCATTTCTGAATAAACTTTGCATTTGCATTTGCATTTATATATTGTTCATGTAACATGATAGTACATACATAGCTTGATGTAACTGTAACTATGCAATTTTGCCTTTTCAGTTGAATCTTTCGAAACCTGAATGGCAAGCGCAACCTTGAAACTTCTGATCGATGACAAACGTAACAGGGTGGTGTATGCTGAGGCTGGGAAGAATTTTGTTGATTTTCTCTTTGGACTTATGCAAGTACCTCTAGGTTCCATAATGTTTAATTTTGGTAACACCGGCAGGGCTGGTCAGTCAGGTTCTTTGGGTTGTATCTACAAAAGTGTAGCCGAGCTTGATTCAAGCTATCTTCTGAAAAATGTGAATAAAGATTCACTCCTGAGGCCTGACATGTGTTCTTCATCCGCCACTAACACACCTCCATTGCTGCAAAAATTTAAGATAGATACCAGAAATAATTATGGGTATAGCTACAGCACCAGGGACGAGAAAAAGGAAGACGGGTTTGTAAAAGGCACGACACAGTACATGGTGATGGATAATCTGACTGTGAAACTAATGTCTACCATTTCTAGCATCACCATTCTCAATGATTTACGTATCGAAAACATTGGCTCTCTTAAGGAGAAAACTGTTACTGTCGACTTTGCCAAGGTAATTTTCTCTAGCATTCACACTACTAAAAAAAGTGATATTTTGCCGTGGAGAAAATACAATGTCATCCGCGGCAAAAGAGTGTAGCAAATACTGCCCTGGCAAAAAGTTTCTTGTGTATTGTCACACTGTCACTTGCAATTACAAGCTTGTTTTATTAATATGTTTGATCCCGTGTTTGTTGGTTTTTCAGGCTCTGGAGCTGGTAAAGGCCTCGTTTGTGTCCGATACAGTCCTCACATATGTGTTTGTCACTTCAGACACAAAAATGGCTCGCGTAGGATGATTGTAACTTGTAAGCTTAAATATCTAGTTCAGGATCGATAACCGCAGATTTTTATAAATGGCACTCATGGTTTCTCACTTGTGTATGGATTTTTACTTGTTTGCTCCATTGAAGCTTATGATTTTACCTGCTTAATTTTGCTCATGACTTTCATTTTATATAGACAACAAAACTTATTATTTTCTTTTCAGTACATGTTGCTTTCAAGATTTCACATGAAAGAGAGATTTAGACAATTAATAAAACAAGTTCAACACAATTTAGAAACAATTATTTTATTTTATTTTTCTTAATTGAATTTCACATATTCTCTTCCGTGAAGAATCTATACAATTGAATCACCGGGAGTAGTTCATCCAAAACAAAATAATTTCCTCATGGGGATTGATCCTACAATTATCTATATTTTTCTTACTAAAACAAGGTTCCATGGTCTTGGTGGTTGGAGACTTCAAAATGAAGCTTCATCATCGGGGTTTAAACCTGGTATTATAAATATATATGTCCACATTTATCTATTAAATTGTAAAATGTGGGGAGATCTCTCCTTTTAAGCGGAAGTTGAATTCCGAAACATATCAATTCCCAGCAAACTTGACCCATAGTAGTGTCAGCTTTAAAAAAAGAAAAAGAAAAAAAAAAGATGATGGCTATGAAGACAGTAGAAGGTTATAAAAGAGAGGATTACAGGACCATTTTTCTTGAGATATTAAAATATTAAAACCAAAGAAGACATAATATGAAGAGAAAGCCCACGAAATGACTAGAAATTTCACTTGCTTTAACAGTATCTAGAAAATCCTCCCCATGCTCCTATATATATATATAGAGAGAGAGAGAGAGAGCATACTCTTCCCTTTTCATTTTCAACCAGAAATTAATTTGATCATCAAAAGCATTCAAAGCTCTCTTTAATTCTTCTTCAAGATTTTCATTTACCTTCAAAGCATTCAAATATAACGTCTCTCGTTCCTAGCATCTTTGGTGGCCGAAGAACCAACGTGTTCGATCCATTTTCACTAGACATCTGGGATCCTTTTGATGGGTTCTTAAACACCACCTCTGCTGTGACAAATGTGCCTGCCATAGCTCGTGAAACGTCAGCATTTGCCAATGCAAGAATCGACTGGAAACAGACCCCAGAGGCTCACATTTTCAAAGCTGATCTTCCAGGGCTGAAAAAAGAAGAAATCAAAGTTGAGGTTGAAGAAGGAAGGATTCTTCAGATAAGTGGAGAGAGGATGATGCGGCAGCAGTGGACCAACTGGCATTAGATTATTTGGAGGGGTGGGATTTGAAACAAGCCAAGTAAGACCAAACTCGGGCGACGGAATCAGATTGATTTGAAATTTTGACAGCTGATGCGTTTCGACGTTTCCGGAACTACTACAAAGCTTTGCTGTGTAAGCACGTCACTTTTTAGGCAAATTCCGTCGTTTAGGCCTTTAATTTAGTGTTTTTGCTATTTTAGGAAAGTTTTGTTTTTGCTTTAATTTGAGTTTCCCAATTCCGAATCGACTTCCGTCAATTCTGGAGTGTTTAGGATTCTCAGTAGAATCAGTTTTTGCTTTAATCTCGTTTTTGCCTTTTTTGGTAATTTTCCGTTTTTAATTCGTTTTTCTTGCTTTCCAAGGAATTCGATTAGGTTTAGGTTTAGGTTTTGCTTGCTTTAAATAAAGATGTAGGCCGAATTGGCCATTCAGTTTTTGATTAATAAAATTGAGAGTTTTCTCTAATTATTCCAATTTCGGTATTCTTCGTGAATCAACGAATTGAAGCCTAATTGTCCGGTATTTGTGCGCAAATCAACGGATCGTTAGTAGGTTGTTTCTAATCGTTTTACGTAGTTTTTTCTCGAAAGAGCTTCCGCTACATCAGTTTGGTATCAGAGCTAGGTTCGTTCGGGACATTATCATGCCGCCGAGAAGACGACCAAACCAGGTACTCGTAGAAGAAGCCATCGAACGTGACCGCGTGGCACAATTGGAACGACAGGTTGAGCAATTAACGGAGCAGCTTGCGACGATGAGAGCCAACCAAAACCCTTTTCAGAATTTAAATCCTGAAACGGGAGGTGACAGTGACGGAGAGGAAGAAATCCCGCAACCACAGCGCCGACAGCGTCCACCTGAAGCTGATGATAGGGCAGGTGACAGATTTGAAGATATCAGGCGATGGGAGACAGGGATGCGGACTGAAGTTCCAGAATTTCAGGGCAGTATGCTGCCAGAGGAGTTTCTCGAGTGGATAGGAATTGTGGAAGAAATCCTCGAATTCAAGAGGGTTCCGGAAAGAGAGAAGGTGGCGTTGGTAGCCACAAGACTTCGGGGCAGAGCAGCGGCATGGTGGCAACAACTCAAACTCAACAGGAATCGTTCGGGAAAGCAAAAAATTGCTGAATGGGAAAAGATGAAACGGAAGTTGCGTGCTGAATTCTTACCACACAATTTTCAGAGGTTGATGTACCAGAGGTTACAGAATCTGCGACAAGGTATGAGATCAGTTGAGGAATATACCACGGAGTTCTATCAACTGTTGGTGCGAAACGAGATTCAGGAGACGCAAGATCAATTGGTGTCTCGCTACTGTGGAGGGTTGCGAACGCAAATCCTTGATATGGTTAACCTATTTGATCCCATAACGGTGACAGAGGCGCATCAGAGGGCTTTACAATTGGAGAAGACACTGTCGCGAAATTCAACTAGTGGGCTGATTTCGAATTTCGGAGGAGGAGTGCGCAATCGAAACAGAGCAAGTAGTTCCGACGAAAATACTGGAACTCGACCGGGTGCTGGTGCTAGTGGCAGTTCGAATTCTGGTCAGCGAAACCCAACAAATAGCGTCCAAACTCCCAGGACAACCACGGGCGGATTTCGGTGTTTCGGGTGTGGAGAAACGGGTCACAGATTGTCAGAATGTCAGAGGCCAGCCAAGAAGGTGTTATTTATTGACCCTACAGAATTTAATGAGGAGGATGCGGAAATAGGTGATGATTCGCCGTCCGGTGCGGAGGAAGTAAGTGAAGAATTGGTAGATGGTGACATTGGAACGATGTTAATGGTGCGACGTACCTGCCTGGCACCACGGACTGAAGAAAGGGATTGGCTTCGAAATAACATCTTTCAATCAACTTGTACCATTCTTGGTAAAGTGTGTCAATTCGTCATCGATGGGGGAAGTTGTGAGAATATTGTATCAGCCGAGGCGGTGCGAAAATTAGGAGTGAAGACGGAAAAACATCCAAAACCCTATAGACTAGCTTGGCTGCAAAAGGGAGGAGAAGTGACCGTGTCTCAGAGGGCACTAATTTCGTTTTCTATGGGGTCCAACTACAAGGATCAGATGTGGTGCGATGTGGTGGACATGGACGCATGCCACCTACTATTAGGGAGGCCATGGCAATATGACAGGAAGGTTCATCATGATGGTTTCAAAAATACATATTCTTTTGTTTTCCATGAAACTAAAATTGTGCTACTGCCAAGCAGTCCGACTGAAAAGATGAGGGCGCATGGTGATAATACTAACCTGTTATCCTATGCAAAATTTGAGCTGGAGGTAAAGGAAACGGATACAGTATATGTGTTGGTAGGAAAAGAAACAACGGCTGATCTGGAGGTACCTAAAGCGGCAGCTCCTCTGATTTCGGAGTTTGCTGATGTGTTCCCTAATGAATTACCTGAAGGACTACCACCTCTGCGTGACATTCAGCATCAAATCGACTTAGAGCCAGGAGCTGTATTGCCAAATAAACCACATTACCGGATGAGTCCCACCGAGCATGAAGAGTTACGGAGACAGGTAGAAGAGCTACAGTCCAAGGGGCATATTCGAGAGAGTTTAAGTCCATGTGCTGTCCCCGCTTTATTAATTCCAAAGAAAGACGGAACCTGGAGGATGTGTGTCGATAGTCGAGCAATTAATAAGATCACTGTAAGGTATTGCTTTCCAATCCCAAGACTAGATGACTTGTTAGATCAGTTGAGTGGTGCACATGTGTTCACAAAATTGGACTTGAAGAGTGGGTATCATCAGATTCGGATCCGACCTGGTGATGAATGGAAGACAGCGTTCAAGACGCGAGAGGGATTATATGAATGGCTAGTCATGCCGTTTGGGTTGTCAAACGCGCCCAACACCTTTATGAGAGTAATGAATCAAGCCCTTCGACCATTTATCGGTAAGTCTGTCGTTGTCTATTTCGATGATATTTTAATTTACAGTGCCAACCCCGAGCTGCACATTCAGCACATTCGGGAAGTGTTATGTGTGCTTCGTAGAGAGAAATTCGTGGCTGCAGCTAAAAAGTGCGTTTTTATGACGCCAAAGGTGTTATTTTTGGGATATGTTATTTCTGGTGAGGGACTACAGGTGGATCAGTCCAAGATAGAGGCGGTGAGGCAGTGGCCGCAGCCGAAAACAATTACTGAGGTACGGAGCTTCCATGGGTTAGCATCATTCTATCGCAGGTTCATCCCGCACTTTAGTAGCATCATGGCACCTGTTACGGAGTGTATGAAAGGAGTCAAGTTTCAGTGGACGACTGAAGCAGAGGAAGGATTCCAACAAATCAAGGAGAAATTGACAACAGCCCCTGTACTCGTTTTACCTGATTTTTCTCAACCTTTTGAGTTGCATAGTGACGCCTCCAAGGTGGGAATCGGAGCTGTTTTGAGTCAAGGAGGGAAACCAGTGGCATATTTCAGTGAGAAGCTTTCAGGATCTCGGGTAAGATATAGCACCTATGACATAGAGTTTTATGCTGTGGTCCAAGCAGTGAGGCATTGGCGACATTACTTATTCCACCGTGAGTTCATTCTATACACCGATCATGATTCGTTGCGACATCTCCATAGTCAAGAAAAAATTTCGGCCCGGCATGCTTCATGGTCAGCTTACCTTCAACAATTCACCTTTGTTCTGAAGCACAAAGCAGGAATTACGAACCGGGTGGCTGATGCCCTGAGTCGTCGAACCACTCTGTTATCAACAATGACTGTCCAGGTACCAGGTTTTCACTCTTTTCGTGATTTATTGGATTCGGACCCATATTTTTCTGAGGTAGTAGCTGCTGTTCGGGAGAAAAAAATATCAGATTTTGTGCTGGTAGACGGGTTCTTGTTTCGGGGAAATCAGCTTTGTATTCCCGATTGTAGTTTGCGTCTGCAAATTATTAAGGAAATACATGGGGAGGGTCATGTGGGCAGAGATCGCACTCTTCAATTAGTCAAGGCATCGTACTTTTGGCCCACGATTCGGAAAGAGGTAGAGAGATATGTGGAAAGATGTCGGATTTGTCAGGTGTCCAAAGGGAAGGCGACTAATGCCGGTCTGTACATGCCATTACCTATTCCTACCCAACCATGGACGGATTTGAGTATGGATTTTGTTTTGGGACTACCAAGAACCCAGCGAGGATGGGACTCCATCTATGTCGTGGTTGACCGATTTTCCAAGATGGTTCACTTTATTCCGTGCAAAAAAACTACTGATGCGGTCAAGGTCGCCCAATTGTTCTTTCGAGAGATATACCGCCTTCATGGACTACCTTCTTCGATTGTTTCAGATAGGGACACTCGGTTCCTCAGCCACTTCTGGCGAAGTCTGTGGAAAATGGTCAATACAAGGTTGGATTTTAGTAGTGCATATCATCCACAAACAGATGGGCAGACGGAGGTAGTGAACCGAGCGCTCGGAGATTTGCTGAGATGTCTGGTGGGAGAAAACATTCGGTCGTGGGATCTGAAGCTGAGCCAGGCAGAATTTGCCCACAACCATGCTGTCAATAAGAGTACCGGGTTCAGTCCTTTTCAGGTTGTGTATTCAATGGTTCCACGAGGCCCTATAGACCTGATTCCGCTACCTAGCAAAACGAGAGTTCATGGGAAGGCTGAAGATTTCGTTTATGGGTTACAGGAGGTTCATAAGCAGGTGCAGGATAATTTGTTGCAATCGGCAGAGAAATACAAGCTAGCTACAGACAAGAAGAGGCGTCATTTAGAGTTTGATGTAGGTGATTTTGTGTGGGCTGTCCTCACAAAAGACAGGTTTGCGGTGGGAGATTATAACAAACTGGCTGCCAGGAAAATAGGACCGCTCGAAATTGTGGAGAAAATTAATCCAAATGCTTATCGCCTGAAACTTCCTAGCCATATTCGAACTCATGATATTTTTAATGTCAAGCATTTGATTCCATTTCATGGTGACTCCTCTGATGATGATACCGTGGTAAATTCGAGGTCGAATTTTCTCCAACCTGGGGAGAATGATGCGGCAGCAGTGGACCAACTGGCATTAGATTATTTGGAGGGGTGGGATTTGAAACAAGCCAAGTAAGACCAAACTCGGGCGACGGAATCAGATTGATTTGAAATTTTGACAGCTGATGCGTTTCGACGTTTCCGGAACTACTACATAGCTTTGCTATGTAAGCACGTCACTTTTTAGGCAAATTCCGTCGTTTAGGCCTTTAATTTAGTGTTTTTGCTATTTTAGGAAAGTTTTGTTTTTGCTTTAATTTGAGTTTCCCAATTCCGAATCGACTTCCGTCAATTCTGGAGTGTTTAGGATTCTCAGTAGAATCAGTTTTTGCTTTAATCTCGTTTTTGCCTTTTTTGGTAATTTTCCGTTTTTAATTCGTTTTTCTTGCTTTCCAAGGAATTCGATTAGGTTTAGGTTTTGCTTGCTTTAAATAAAGATGTAGGCCGAATTGGCCATTCAGTTTTTGATTAATAAAATTGAGAGTTTTCTCTAATTATTCCAATTTCGGTATTCTTCGTGAATCAACGAATTGAAGCCTAATTGTCCGGTATTTGTGCGCAAATCAACGGATCGTTAGTAGGTTGTTTCTAATCGTTTTACGTAGTTTTTTCTCGAAAGAGCTTCCGCTACATCAGAGGAGCAAAGAGCAAGAAGAGAAAAACGACAAATGGCATCGCATTGAACGTAGCAGCGGCAAGTTCATGAGGAGGTTCAGGTTGCCTGAGAATGCCAAGATTGATCAAGTTAAGGCTAGCATGGAAAATGGTGTGCTCACTGTCACTGTGCCTAAAGAGGTGGAGGAGGAGAAGAAACCTCAAGTTAAGGCTATTGAGATTTCTAGTTAAGTAAAATATATTGTTGTTTACGTGATTTCTCAATAAATTGTTTGAAAAAAAGCTTGAATTTGTATGTGTGTTTGTTTGTTGAGTGATTTATGTTGATCAATTGTTCTGTTCTTGTTTGTAAGAAGCTTTAAAACAAGCTTTTGTAACTGCTGGTTTATAAATAATAAAGTGTGATTTAATTTAATAAATTCAAACATTTGATTCTTATAAATTTTAGATAAATTATGGGCAGAATTTAAAACTACTATTACTATCCCAAGTTTCAAAAGTTGTGTTTTATGTGATTTTATTTTCTTTTCTTCTTTTCCTTTAGTGGAAAGTGGACATTTATGGAAGACAGGAAGAGGCCCTACATGGCTTCTTCATCAATTTCAAAGGAAAAGTCCTCATTAACATGTGTGTCTATATCATCATATCAATCCAATAAATTGTTACAAAGTTATTCACCATATAATATGATAAAAATAAATTTATTTAAGTTGATTTTTGGGTAAATTTGTTGGATTGTATAATTAACTCTTCTGAACAAAAAAAAAAAAAAAAGTTTTAAAAATCAACATCCACCTAAGGTCATGCTAACCATAAAAGATTTGTAATTATACAAAGCATTTGATATTTATTGCATTTCAATTAAAAGGTTCAAAGAAATAAGAAGTTTTTAAAATTAGTATCCACTTAAAGTCATATTAGTGTATAGGGTAAATACATGGAGACCCCTAAAGTTCGACATAAGTTCAACTATAGAGTAAGTATGCATTTATCTACTTAGACATCATCTGTTCTTAAAATTGAACTATTAAAAACACCGAATTGTTTATACAATTATTAAAATTTAAAAATGAAGATAATTCATTTTATTTAAAAAAAAAAAAAAAACAATTATAGTTAATTAATTGAAAATATAAATAAGTAAGCCGTAAAAGAGAGAATGAAGAATTTAAAGTAATAAGGGTTGATTCGTTAAAACAATATTTCAGGTTTCTCTAAATTACATATTTTTTTCTTGATGTTTAATAGTATTAAATGGGTTAGTGGGTTAGTTCAATTCAAACATGATTCATTTATTTAACGAGTTTAACGTGTTGATTCATCAGTGACTCAGTGACTCAAACTCAAAAGACCTAAAACAAACAAACAAATATAGTGTCGAGTCACCGGGTCGTGGTCCATATTACCCATATTGCCCATAATATAGTCACTGGGTTGTGGGGATCCAAGATGCTATACTTACTATTAAAGTGATGGCCATTTTAAGAGCTTGCGATCTCTGTGTCTCTAAATCGGAATTGTATGGCAAAAACATTAAAGTGGTTAGTGATTCGAAGGTCGCCATCTCATGGGTTAACAGTGAAGGGATTGGCGGTGTCAGGCATGTCCAGTACATTTACGACATTCAGAATCATCTCAACATTCTAGGTCAAGCCAGTGTCGTGTTTTGGTCAAGGGCTTTTACATTCCCACAAGCTCTTACACAATTAAATAATCTGATTATTTAATTAACATAATCATTAATATTCATTAATTAAATAATCTCATTATTCAATTAATTCCCGAATAGACACGTATCACTTTCATAACACAATTAATTGGACAATCCAATTAATTAACCGTGACCCTTGTTACCTTAATCAATCGGGCTAGCAAAGGGATCTAATGGACCCACAATATTTTGAACTCCAATAATCCTTAGAAAAAAATTAATTAAACTCTTTAATTAGTATTTCATGATTATCAACTTCGGTGTTATTCCACTAAAAACCCAAAGCTGCACTCTCTCAACTGTAGACGTTTTTACACAAACCAATAACTCTTGGTGTCCATCGATATAGCTATTACATATGTTATAATCCTCCACAAATAGTTCATAATTAGAGTTGAGTCATAATGTCCGTTATACCCCTCTAACTACATCTTTCTATTAAGTACCATTTATTCTCTAATGAACAATAAATCCTACATTCCTTACGGAATTATGAGAGCGCTCATATTGTTCAAGCCCGAATCAACCCTTAAGAGAACTACTATATACTTCTCACAAGAAGGAGTGGATTCTTCTATTGTGTACAAACCTTCACAGCCACAAGCCAAACCGTGATTCCAACATACGAAGTTATTAACCGGGAATACAACTCCGATCTCACCCATGGTATATCAAAAACCACGATCTAACCTGAAGGAGTCGATAAGACACTCATGATTAAGAACACCCATATATAGCCATAATTTGTTGATATATATGAATCTCATATTGTAACGGATCTTGGTGAGAGATTCATATAGATCATGACCCAGTCCTATATTATCATATTATATAAGGTGCTTCCATTCTCATCTCACCATATGAATAGTCTAGGTTAAGACCATTGTACATTACAGAACGGACCGCAGCTGTAGATTAACCACAAATAAAGTACCCAACTCTATTTGCTATCTATGGACTCTTTAGATTGCTCATCTCAAACTGAATACCTCTATATATGACACCCATATACTCAGTTAGAGATTACATCTGGTAATCTTGGATATTAAGTACACATGATATTAATAAATGTACTTGACAATTTGAATGAATAAACTACTTTTTTTATTTATGTTCAATTCACATTTATAAATTACAAGCTTAGGGCAAAAACCCCAACATTTAGACTCAAGAAAGCTTTATATGGTCTCAAACAGGCACCTCGGGCTTGGTTTGAGAAGTTCTCTACTGTTATTACCTCTCTTGTTTTTTCCTCCAGTAATCATGATTCAGCTCTTTTCATAAAGAATACTACTGCAGGTCGTATTATACTTTCATTATATGTTGATGACATGATTATTATTGGTGATGATATTGATGGGATTGCAATGTTGAAGTCAGAATTAGCTAGTCAATTTGAAATGAAGGACTTGGGTTCTTTACGGTATTTTCTAGGAATTGAAGCAGCTTTTTCTCCCTTAGTCTAAGTACACAGCTGAAATCCTTGAGCGTGCTCGTCTTACTAATACTAGGATTGTTGATACTCCTCTAGAGCTTAATGTTCGATATTCTCCTTTTGGTGGTACTCCTCTATCTGATCCTACCTTATATCATACTATTGCTGGCAGCTTGGTATATCTCACTATTACTCGCCCAGACATCGCTTATGCTGTTCACATTGTCAGTCAGTTCGTTGCTTCCCCTACTATAGTTCATTGGACAGCTGTGCTTCGTATTCTACGGTACCTTCGGGGCACCATCTTTTAGAGTCTTTTACTACCATCGACCTCCTCTTTGGAGCTGCGTGCATACTCTGATGCTGATTGGGCCAGTGATCCTGGGATCATAAGTCTATTACTGGTTTTTGTATTTACTTGGGTGATTCTCTTATTTCTTAGAAGAGCAAGAAGTACACTGTTGTTTTCCGATCTTCCACAGAAGCTGAGTATAGTGCTATGACATCTACTACCACAGAGATAGTTTGGTTACGTTGGTTATTTGCAGATATGAGAGTTTTTCTTCCTGATTCCACCCCTATGTATTGTGACAACAAAAGTGCCATTCAGATTGCTCACAACTTGGTTTTTCATGAGCGGACTAAGCACATCGAAATATTATCATCTTACTCGTCACCACCTCAAGCATTGCACCATTACTTTACCTTTTGGTTCTTCTTCCATGCAGATTGCAGACTTGCTTACAAAGTCGCATCCCATTTCGTGTTTTTGCTTTTTAGTTGGCAAACTCTCGATGCTTCTTGCAGCTGCATCGTGAGTTTTAGGGGGGGGGGGGGGGGGTGGTATTAGAGTTATTATAAATATTAGTTTATATATGTGTTGTAAATATATAGTTAAGTTAGGGGTATACTTGTAATTAGGCTATTTTCTTTTGCCTTACCTTTTGTATATATATATATACAGCCTTTCTATTGTCAGTTCGTCCTGACAATAAATATATCAGGACGAAAAATGTGGATCATAGATTATGGAGAAGTTTTGACAAATGCATACATTTTGAGTCAAAGTATGTAAATCTAGTTGTCCACATTCTTCGTCCTGATATATTTATTATCAGAATGAACTGATAATAGAAAATCTGTATATATATATATATATGGGTACAGATATTGATACCCATAAATATAATAAGCACGCCCATATTTATAAGTACACCCATGTCTAAAATTTAAAATTAAAACATTACTAGAAACACCCATCTTAATGCCAATAGTACCCTTATTTAAATGAGTGTTTTCATTTTTATACAATTTATTTATAAACCCTCATAAGTTATTTACACACCCAATTTTGCAAATGCATAGCTGCTACACAAAATTTTAAACATAAATTGACAGATTTTCCTCCATCAAAACCGGATAAAGAACATAAAAATTATACAAAGGAAAGAATAAGAATGGACAGAATACAAGCTACAAGGAAAGAGAGCATCATCAACTAATCGAAAATCGATTAAAGAACAAAGCAAATCCTCAATTTTTTCTTTTGCTACTTCGGCTTTGAAGGCTGGAGAACAGCCTTGATAGCAGCATCAAATACGACCTTAACATTCTGCATTTGCAATACAACATTCATTACCATATGCCCAATTAGCCTTTTCAGGCACTACGTTGATCTTTTGTTCTTCTCCTTCTTAATAAATGATTTTTTTTTTTTTTTGAGAAACATAAAAATTTATTAATAGAGAAGGAATCACAAACAAAAACAGATAATTTTTTCATCCCAATCATAGTGAGCAATAGCGCTGTACACAAATTACAGGCACATCATCTTCTTTTCACCCCTTCAAATGCAACTTTAAAACGAAACTCAAAACCCCCCTCTACAAGCAATATAATCTGTTCCAGAAACATAAACACCTTTTATAATTATTCCTCGTTTATTGTATCATTTGAAATGGTTAGTCAAATGAAAACAAGCGGCAGTTTCTCAATAAAGTTTAGGGGTTAAAAAAAAAAAATAGAATTAGGGTTTAATACTTTAATTAAGGTTTTTTTTTTCTTTAAATTTTTTTTTAACAGGGTGATGTAGTTGAAGATATGGGTGTAATTAATGGGTGTAAATAGTAATTTTTTTAAAAAACTAATTTGTCCTTATGGGTAAATTCCTATTAGAATATTTTTGTAATTAAAATTTTCATTAAAATATAGGTGTTCTTAACATTTTTATGGGTGTCAATATCGGCTCCCTCTCTATATATATATATATATATAGCAACTCTTGGCTGCCGATTTAACACAACAAAATAGCAGCCTTTGCAATTTGCAATATTTGGCCTTTTATGGCATTTCAATATAAAGAAACCTTAGCTACCACTTCTCTCATATCTTTGGTTATTTGATTTTGCATTGAATAATTCACACATTTAACATCACTCTCCCAGCAATAATGGAGCACCCACTTATTAATAAAACAAAGCACTAACTCTGACCGTGTCTCTCAAATGGTTGAACTGCATGACCTGCGTACCTAACAATCTTGTCGGTAAGGATGAAGTTTGGATAGGATTTAGAGAAACGCCTGTGATTCTCCCATGTTGCATCTTCTACCGAAGATCCAGCCCATTTAACCAGGATTTCTGTTTTCGGACAGTAATGTCCTTTGCGAATAACTCGGCTGTCCAAGATAGTCTCAGGCTGAGGAAGGATAACCGAGTCAGCTGTAACTGGTGGAATAGTTGGGGAGACTGAAGTGATCGGACCCAGCTGTTTCTTTAGAAGGCTCACATGAAAAACGTTAGTGAATTTGGGAGCCAACAGGTAAGTCTAATTTATATGCAACCGGTCCCACTCTTGCTAGAATTTTGTAAGGGCCGAAGAATCTTAGCTATTATTTACGGTGAATGCAATTTCTTATTCTCAAATTAGTACTAAGCATGAAACCAACAGGTGAACCATCCTCAAAGTGGATCAATCCCATCATATTAAAGTATATTTTAGTCTTTTGGAAAATGAATAGCTCTCTTTGCATTATTGATGTGAAGAGAAAAGGACTGAAAATACACTAAAGCAATAATTGGTTTTTGTACAGTTTCTGTATCTCTAAAGTAAGAAATTATTGCTCAGAAGTTTGAGAGCAAGTCAAGGCAGATTACTTCCTTCTTTCTTCAATGGCTGCAGCTCTCAGATTTTTTTATTTTTGTATAATTTTCATTGTATCCTGCTTTTCATTGGCCTTGGCTGAAGATGATAGCCAGTTCATCTACAATGGGTTCGCTGGAGCTGAACTGCAACTATTTGGAGCTTTTGTCCATGACAACGGTCTATTGCATCTAACCAACACTAGTCAGCTAAATATAGGCCGTGCTTTCTGTAGATTCCCAATCAAATTCAACACATCTTCCTCCCAATCACTTTACTTTTCTACGACTTTCGTATTTGCCATGGTGCCTGGATTCGATCATTTTGGTGGCACTGGTATCGCTTTTGTCATCTCACCGTCTATTGGCTTCAGTGGAGCTGATTCAGGTTCATATTTGGGACTCTTCAATATTTCAAACAATGGCCTGTCTACAAACCACATCATGGCGGTTGAGCTTGATACTGTAGAAACCCCTGAATTTCAAGACATCGATGGTAATCATGTGGGAATTGATGTGAATAGCCTGATCTCTAATGATTCAGCTGCAGCAGCTTATTTTGCTGATAAACAAGGGAAGAATATAAGCTTGGAGCTTGCAAGTGGAAATCCAATACAGATGTGGATAGACTACAATGGAGCAGAAAAGTTAATCAATGTAACACTAGCTCCAATGAGAATTCCAAAACCTAGCAGGCCTCTCTTGTCGACCTCTATTGATCTTTCTCAAATTCTGTTGGATACGATGTATGTTGGTTTCTCCGCTGCAACTGGTACACGTGTTAGTGACCACTACATTCTCGGATGGAGCTTCAACAAAACTGGACAAGCACAAAACCTTAATATTAAAGATCTTCCTTCGCTTCCCAAGCGTGGTGACAACACAAAACTCAGCCTACCATTCATTGTTTTGATAGTAGCAGCAGTGGTTGTGCTGACAACCATAGTTGCAGCTGTTTACTTTGTGAGGAAGAAAAAATATGAAGAAATATATGAGGACTGGGAAAGAGAACATGGTCCTCAGAGGTTCTCCTACAAGAATCTCTACAAAGCAACCAAAGGTTTCAAAGACTCAGAGATTATCGGAAAAGGAGGTTTCGGAAAGGTTTATAAAGGTGTACTTCCTACTTCTAATCTTCAAATTGCAGTCAAGAGAATCTCTCATGATTCGAAGCAAGGGATGAAGGAATTCGTAGCTGAGATAGTAAGCATTGGAAAGCTCAGGCATAGAAATTTGGTGCAACTCCGCGGCTATTGCAGGCTAAGGGGAGAACTTCTTTTAGTCTATGACTATATGCCTAATGGAAGCCTTGATAAACTCCTATACAGCAACAAGAAATCAAACCTTGATTGGTTTCAACGATTCCGGATTCTCAGAGGAGTAGCTTCAGGACTTCTTTACCTTCATGAGGAGTGGGAACAAGTTGTTCTGCATAGAGATATAAAACCTGGAAATGTTCTTTTAGATGCGGATTTAAATGGAAAGTTAGGAGATTTTGGCCTTGCTAGATTGCATGATCATGGTAGCAATCCACAAACCACCAAACTGGTTGGAACTATTGGTTATATAGCTCCAGAGTTTCCTACAACAGGAAAGGCGTCTACTAGCACCGATGTATATGCCTTTGGAGTTTTTATGCTTGAGGTGGCTAGTGGAAAGAGGCCTATGGAGCAACGAGGATTTGTCATTGATAGTTGGAGAGGAGGAGCTATTCTTGATGCTAGTGATCCGAAATTAGATGGTACCTACGCAGAGGATCAAATGGAGCTGGTTCTTAAACTAGGCTTGTTTTGTTCACATTTTAACCCAAATGCTAGGCCTAGCATGAGGCAGGTGATGCAGTATCTTGATGGTGATGCCAAGTTGCCAGATATACCATTTGATAATGTGATTGATTTCTTCTCAGCAACTAATCAAAGTGCTGATTCGGTGTTATTTACTTCATTTTCGGGCTCCAATTCTTCTCAGATCATGTCTACTACCGTTGATTCAATCCTCGTAGAAGGTCATTGAATTTTAAGTCAGTGGGTGCTTTCTTGGGTCCAATCTCGGTACACATAATGCTTTTGGCTTTTTTGAATGTCGAAGAGGTGAATTTCTAAAACTAGTACCGCTTGTTTTATGCTTAAATCAGTAAGACTAGTACTGTGTACAATAATTTGATTTTGTGAGCTTATGTATATGGATTCTGAATGTAGCAATTTGCATTAAAAAAATAACGGCTAGGCTGTAGGTATCTCTTTGCCAGCCTAATAGTAATACAGCTTGCTAGTTGTTTCAATACACCTATCTTCATCTGAGATGCTAGTTGATATCTTGTTATTCTAGCTAAACTTAATCTTAACAAATGTGGCTGGTTATAGCTTTAATGTCTTATGTTTGATATTGAAAACAAGGAATCAATTGAGCTTTGAAGATATTCATTTAATTTGTCCAGAATTTGTAAACAATATCATGGACATTTTTTTATTTTATTTTTTATTTTTGAAGAGGCTGGCATGTATGTTTTCTTCCAGGTTTGAGAGTATATCATGTAGTTCAAAATATTTCCATCACTATATTTCAGTATAGCGGCAGATAGATATATGAAATGATCAGAACAATTAAGCATGACATGTAACAAACAAGATTGGATAATGGAGAAGGGTTCTTTAAAGTTTTGTTTTTCATTTTTTCTTCAATCTTGTTATAAATCAATTAATCTCTTATGAGATCTTTTGGTGTTGCAATTGTTGACGAAGAAAACCATGGAAGAATACTTCAAGTCAACTGAAAGATTAATAATCTGCTTTTGCAAATCAAGGAGATAAACTTTTATCTCATCATCTTAAATCTTTGATTACATAGAACTCTGAAATTAAGCATGTTTGGGCTAGAGCAGTAGATGTGGAGGGGGATTCCATAGGGTACAAAATCAATCTCTTTTTCTTTCATGATTTTAATTTACAATCAAAAAATAATAATAATAAATAATTTTCTATTATTTCATGCATTATTGTCTAGTCTATTATACATTATTATTTAATGTATTTTCATGGTAAAAAGCTAAATAAATATTGGAGGTTTACTATCTTATTCTACAGTCAAATTTTCTATGATGAGCATACTTATAGCATAAGTGTCACCTTTGTTGTAAGAAAAATCTAAACGCACAGATAATATGAAAGCAATAAGAAGAAAAAGACGACACCAAAGATTTTACGTGGTTCAGCAATTTGCCTACGTCCACGGAGCGCACCGCACTCAATCCACTACTTTCAGAGTTGATTACAATCTCTCAGTCTCTCTACAATTTGCTCTCTATCTCACTAGCATTTTTTTTTCACCTATTAGGGTTTACATAATGGTGGTATTTATATGGGAGCACTAGGGTTGGCCAAATCCTAATTGGGATCTATTTCCTTTTTCCTCTTTCTTTACTGTGCAAAATCTTATTGCATTTATGCGTGACCGCTGTAGGTGTCACAGCGTACACCTCTGTGACAACACTGCTCTCAAAGCCGCTGTAGAAATTCATAGCACAACACACAGCGTGAAGCACTGATGTCTGACCGCTGTCCAATCCCTATCAAAAATACACAGTGCAATGCGCAGCGCTCACCAAAATCCGGACTACTCTCACACCACTGTGAAAGACACAACGTGAGGCAATTTCATTTCAATGCTTAAGCCACTTTTGTTGACTTGCAATTCAACACACAAAATCCCAAGTTTTACTTTGCCTCTTAATTTCACAAAAGACGACGACGACGACAACAACAACAACAACAAAATTACTTTGCTTAATTCAGTTGTTGACTTTGAAGTCTTCATAAATAATTCCAACACTTTTTATATTATCAATCATTGCTGGTTGTATGCACATGACTAAAAGTGATGTGGTGACACTTTTGATATAAGTATGCTCGTATTTATGTGCAGGGACGGACCTTGGGCTGATCCACCCTAGCCTTTTAATTTTTTGTTTGAAAAGTTAAAAAAAGAAAAGAATTAATGATAAATATCAATGAAAACCATATAGGACTAGGAAGTAGGAATGTAGGCAACAGATATATATATATATATATATAAATAGTTTTTTTAATGATAAACTTTCACAGTTGAAGCGTTTCGGCGAGAGGGGAGATAATGAATAGCTTTGTTGTTGTGGTATACCCTTTTTTAGCCGAATTCCATCGTTTAGGTCCCGAAAAGGCCGTTTTTACCATTTTAGGAAAGTTTCGTTTTTGTAATAAATTGAGATTTCCAAGTCCGAATTGACTTCCATCAATTCTAGTCTTCTTAGGATTATCAGACTATCAGTAGTAGTAGTTTCCGCTTTAATCTCAATTTTGCATTTTTTAGTAATTTTCGTAATTTTTATAATTATGCTCGTTTTTCTTGTTCTGCAAGGATTACGATTAGGGTTAGGATTTCTTTGCTTTAAATAATCCTGTAAGACGAAAGGCAATTCAGTTTTTTATTTATAAAATTTAGAGTTTCTCTAATTATCTCCTAATTTTGGTATTCCTTGTGAATTAACGAACTTGAAGCCTAATCTTCCGGTATTCGTGCGCGAATCAATGGAACTTTAGTAGGTTGTTTTCGATTTGTTTCTTGCAGGTTTTTCTCGACAGAGCTTTCGCTAAATCACTTTGCCAAGGTATTTTCTATAGCATTCTCATCACACTACAAAAAACAAAAACAACAACAACAACAACAACAACAACAAAAACAAAAAAACATCCGCGGCAAAAGAGTGTCACACTATCACTTACAATTACAAGCTTGTTTTATTGGATTGAGATCTCATACCCATCTTTTTTTTGCTTATCTTTCAAGTATCCGCTGATATATGGCAAACAAGCAAACGAATGGTTAAGATTGATTTATCTTTTTTTTTTCTCTCTCCACCTAATAAATGACACCGTATTAATCAAAAAGTTAAAAAAAAAATTCATTTTATCTCTCCTCTCTCATTACCATCCTCTTCTCTCTTTTCTTTCTCTCTCTCTCTCTCTCTCTCTCTCTCTCTCTCTCT
The DNA here is from genome assembly GCA_954870605.1 of Acer campestre. NCBI lineage: Eukaryota > Viridiplantae > Streptophyta > Magnoliopsida > Sapindales > Sapindaceae > Acer > Acer campestre. The sequence goes on along the minus strand of OX940800.1, from coordinate 58,142,396 downwards.
CTCTCCTCTCTCTTGATTCTCCTCTCTATCTCCAACTCAATCTCTCATCTCCACCTCAAAAATTTTTAAAATAAAAAGGGTTTGGTTGTTGTAGTTTGAATTTGACGGTGTTTGTGGTGGGTGGTTTGGCTTTTGTGTTTAGGTGGATGGCGGTTTGGTGGTGGTAGTGGTGATTGATTTTGTTGATTTTTTGGGTTTGACTATTTGTTTGGATTTCGATGGGGTTGGGGTCGATTTCGGTTGGGATTTTTGGGGTTTGTAACTGTGATTTTTGGTTTGATTTTGGGAAAATCTCACTTAGAAGCAAAACTGAAAAAAAAAAAAAAAAAAAAAAAGTTGGACTTTAGATCAGCTTATTAGCTGAAAAAAAAAAAAAAAGTAAACAACTATCTTTGAAATGGAGAGTGTATGAAGAATTATGAAACAAACAAGTAGAAAAAAAAAGTTTTGAAGTGATGGGAGATGAGAGAGAGAGAGAGAGAGAGAGAGAGAGAGAGAGAGAGAGAAAGAGAGACGGTGATGAGAGAGGAGAGAAAAAAAAATTAACTTTTTAATTAATATGGTGTTGATTGTTAGGTGGAGAGAGAAAAAAAATAAAATAAATCAATCATAACCATTTGTTTGCTTGTTGGCCACATATCAACAGATGCTTGAAAGATAGAGCAAAAAAAAGACATTGATCAGACAGATGCTTAATGTGTTTTGTTGGTTTTCAGGCTCTGGAGCTGGTAAAGGCCTCGTTTGTGTCGGATACAGTCCTCACAGATGTGTTTGTCACTTCAGACACAAAAATGGCTTGTGTAGGATGATTGTTTGTAAGCTTAAATATCTAGCTCAGGATCGATAGACGCAGATTTTTATAAATGGCACTGATGGTTTCTCACTTGTGTAAGTATTTTTGCCTGTTTGCTCCATTGAAGCTTATGATTTTACCTGCTTAATTTTGCTCGTGACTTTCATTTTATTTATTGACCACAAAACTTATTATTTTCTTTTCAGTACATGTTGTTTTCAAGATTTTTGCAGTAAATTCATATGAAATAGAGCTAAAACAAGACATTGATCAGAGATTTTGACTATTAATAAAACAGGTTCAACACACGTTAGAAACAATTTTTTTTGTTATTATTATTTTGATTTTATTTTTCTTAATTGAATTTCACATATTCTCTTCCATGAAGAATCTACACAATTGAATCACCAGGAGTAGTTCATCCAAAACAAAATAATTTCCTCTTGGGGATGGATCCTACAATTATCTATAGTTTTCTTACTAAAACAAGGTTCCATTGTTTTGGTGGTTGGAGACTTCAAAATGAACTCCATCATCAAGATTCAAACCTGGTATTGTAAATATATATGTCCACATTTGTCCATTAAATCGTAAAATGTGGGGAGATCTCTCCCTTTAAGAAGAAGTTGAATTCTGAATTGTATCAATTCCTGGCAAACCAGACCCACGTACAGTAGTGTCAGCTTTAAAAAAAATTAAAAATAAATAGAAGATGGCTCTGAAGACAGTTGAAGGTTATAGAAGAGAGGATTAGAGGACCATTTTTCTTGAGACATTAAAATATTAAAACCAAAGAAGATATAATATGAAGAGAAAGCCCACGAAATGACTAGAAATTTCACTTGCTTTAACAGTATCTAGAAAATTCTCCCCATGCGCCTATATATATAGCATACTCTTCCGTTTTCATTTTCAACCAAAAATTAATTTGATCACCAAAAGCATTCAAAGCTCTCTTTAATTCTTCTTCAAGATTTTCATTTACCTTCTAAGCACTCAAATATAATGTCTCTCGTTCCTAGCATCTTTGGTGGCCGAAGAACCAACGTGTTCGATCCATTTTCACTAGACATCTGGGATCCTTTTGATGGGTTCTTAAACCCCACCTCTGCTGTGGCCAATGTGCCTGCCACAGCTCGTGAAACGTCAGCATTTGCAAATGCAAGAATCGACTGGAAAGAGACCCCAGAGGCTCACATTTTCAAAGCTGATCTTCCAGGGCTGAAAAAAGAAGAAATCAAAGTTGAGGTTGAAGAAGGAAGAATTCTTCAGATAAGTGGAGAGAGGAGCAAAGAGCAAGAAGAGAAAAACGACAAATGGCATCGCGTTGAACGTAGCAGCGGCAAGTTCATGAGGAGGTTCAGGTTGCCTGAGAATGCCAAGATTGATCAAGTTAAGGCTAGCATGGAAAATGGTGTGCTCACTGTCACTGTGCCTAAAGAGGTGGAGGAGGAAAAGAAACCTCAAGTTAAGGCTGTTGAGATTTCTAGTTAAGTAAAATATATTGTTGTTTACGTGATTTCTCAATAAATTGTTTTTAAAAAAGCTTGAATTTGTATGTGTGTTTGTTTGTTGAGTGATTTATGTTGATCAATTCTTCTGTTCTTTTTTTTTTTTTTTTTTTTTTTTAAAGGCAAAGGGATTTTATAAAGGGGACTAAGCCCAAAAGACCAAGCACAAAAAGGGGATTCTTCTGTTCTTGTTTGTAAGAAGCTTTAAAACAAGCTTTTGTAACTGCTGGTTTATAAATAATAAAGTGTGATTTAATTTAATAAATTCAAACATGCTATAAAATAGTGGTTTCCACCATTCACTTGAAGATCCCACTTGATGGACAAATGTCACTATTAAATCACTCACACTTGAATATGTGTCATCAACTCATTACACACGTGGAGAAGAAGCAATCACTCATTTCTAGCTTAATGCCTAAGTCTTTGGTGTGAAATTACAATAAGCCCCCCTTTAATTGTTTGCCTATATATATGGCATTTTATTGTAAACGTTTGGTTGTTGAATCAATGATTTAATATCAATACAAAATTAAAGCTTTCTCTTTCGTGTTCTCTTTTTTCTCATCTCATCTCTTATGTTCATTAATTGTTCTTCATGTTCTTCTCTCGTCTCTCACTCTTTTATTATTTAGTTATTTCATTTATTTTACAACACGTTATCAGCACGATGCTGTTATTTCTAGAATCTAAAGTTCTAAATTTATTACTACTGGAACCTGAAGTTCCTAGATTTATTACCATAACTTGAAGTTCTGAATTTATTATTACTAGAGCCTGAAACTTCTAGATTTTATTTATTAATACCAGAACCTGTGGTTCTGAATTTACTTTCTCGCATTTTACTTTTACGCAATTTACTTTCCTGCATTTTATTTATTTTTACGCGATTTACTTTCTCGCATTTATTTATTTATACGCTTTTATGAGATTGGCTATGCCAACCTACCAGAACCTGCAGTTCTGGATTTACTGTTTTGCATTTATTATTATGTATGATTTTTATTTAAACAATTTAGTTACCCATCCAGAACCTGAAGTTCATGGATTTATTTATCATTGCCGGAATCTAAAATTTCTGGATTTATTCCTTTATATATTTGAAGATTTAAATTCCTCGAATTTTTATTAGACCAAAAGTTCTGACTTCAATTGTGATTTTCAGATAACCAAAGCTGTAATAATGTCAAAGCTTGCAAGTTTAAAATTTGCTGCACTAGAAGTGTCTGGGGACAATTACATTTCCTGGGTTATTAATGTCAGATTACTCCTAAAATCAGAAGGCCTGTATTACGATATTGAAAATGGGGCTGAGGCATATGAGCAAGACAAATCTACAATCATGGTTATTATTCGTCACCATTTGCATGAAGATCTAAAAGCCTAATACCTAACTGTCACAGAACCAGAAGTTTTATGGCAAGAACTAAAAAACCAATTTGATAACCAACCCGATGTTGCATTACCAAATGCTAGGTATTAGTGGCAACATTTATGTTTTCAAGGCTTTGGATCAGTCTCTAAGTATAATACTGCTTTATTCAAAATCACTACACAGCTGAAATTGTGTGGTCAAGATGTAATCCGAAATCATCAATAAAAGCAAACAATAAATTTTCTCCCTCTTCACTTTCTCTCATACTATTATTATCTCGTTCTTCTTCATCTTATTTCTGTTATATTATCTATTATTTTAATTTCATGCATCTATTTAATTTTATGCAATTTATGTATCTGAGTATGCCAACTAACCAGAACCTGAAGTTTCTGGATTTATATAAATTATGTGTTGAGCCTAACTAGGTCAATCGTTAAGTTTCTGGAATTTAAACCAAACTCGGCTAGACCGACTAACCAGAATCTGAAGTTTCTGGATTTATCATTATAATATTTAAGTTGGCGCGGTTTTACAAACCGATCAGAATCTGAAGTTCTAATTTTGAATACGAAGTATTGAATCTGAACTTGAAGTTCTTAAGTTTTGAATATAAAGTTCTAATCAGACTTGAAGCTCTGAATTCAATTTGAATTGTGATATTAAAACTTTTATGTCAAAGTTTATTAGAACCAGAAATTCTGAATTGAATCAAGTGACGATTCTTTCATCTAGAAAGTCAATTTGTAATTTCTATTTAGAACCTGAAGTATTCTGAATTTTATGAATCTACAGTTCATGGTCGAATCGGAAATTCAAAAAATCAATATGATTCATGATTTTATTTTATGAAGTGATATATTTTAATATCTTTATGTTTATACTTTTGATTACTTTATCTAATATCCACTTTATTTTTCTTTGTGAATAAATATGTCTTTAAATGATAAGTTGAGTGATATTGAAAAGCAAGATACATAAGATATATGCCTAGCCGATAGTGCAACGTCGCATAAGACTCTGCGGAATCAGAAATACTTTCTAAATTTAATCTTGTTCAAAGCAAATGTCAATACAATATCAGGTCCAGCAGATCTGATAGAAGGTTCTGGTAGAGCCATGATATTTTTACCAAACAGTACTAAAATATGGCTATCACATAGAAACTATAAATGATGAGAATATTGAATATCTATGTATTACTTCTCATGATTCAGGCCAAAAACTCATTATGGAAAGGCTGAGTACTTTATCATCTGAATTATATTACACTCTTATAAGAGGTGTAGGAGTTTATACAATTTTAAACCAAAAGTTCTTAGGCCAATGCAGTTATGAACCAGAAGTTCTCATACCCAAAAATATTTATGCTTTGGCATAACCATCTTAGTCACCTGGGATCTACAATGATGTATAGAATCATTGAAAATTCTTATGGACATCTATTAAAGAACTAGAAGATTCTTTTATCCCATGAAAATTTATGTACTGCGTGTTCACAATGGAAATTGGTAATAAAACCATCCCATTCTAAAGTTGGCTTTGAATCCTCATCATTCCTACAAAGGATTCAAGGGGACACATATGGACCTATTCATCCACCAAGTTGACTGTTCTGCTATTTTATGGTCCTAGTTGATGCATCCATCAGATGGTCGCACGTTTGCTTATTTGATGAATATTGCAGATCAGTTGGGATTGATGTTGAACATCCAATTCCACATGTTCATACTCAGAATGAATTAGCAAAATCACTCATCAAGCATCTCCAGGTAATTGCGAGAACTTTATTATTTCGATACAATTATCAATTTCTATATGGAGACATTATATTCATCTATGACCCACTGCTTATCATTATTACTTGCCATTACAACTTGTAATTGGTCATAGACATGTTCATTTTTAAGATAATTGATCATAAGATAATTATTAATTAGTTACTTGATATATTAAAAGTGACAAAATTTTATAAGTTGCTATCTCATAAACCCTGGCCAGATGATTGTTCTTGAAGAAAGATATGAGTAAAATGCAACAAATAAATCATCTGATACATATTATAAGTTTGTAAACCTTTTATTTCGAAATGTATTGTTTCCAGAAGAGAAAAATAAATTATCAGGATCCTAATGTAAACAAGACTCGAGTTATGAATAAATCCACTTTCTCTAAATCAACTCTATAAGAGTTAGATATATCTAAAGAGACACAAAGTCCCTGCAGTGACTAAATCCATTAAAATGGAAGAAATCTCAACAGAGATTCAAGTATATTGAAATTGAGAAAATTTTTATAAATCATACATGAGAAATGTGGAATAGTGAAGAAACAATCATCAGTGATACATTTTCAAATACAGTAGCTACTGAAATAATGATTATTAAATTCATAGTATCAATAATTGTAGACAAAGGCATGATTGGCCTAAATGAAAAGAAGCAATTCAAGAAGAATTGACTTCATAAGCTAAACATAAAATATTTAGACCAATAATTCTCTAGACACCTAAAGATGTCAAACTAGTTGGATACTAAAAGGTCTTTATACGGAAACGTAATGAGAAAAACGAGATCGTAAGATATAAGACACGACTTGTAGTACAAGATTTCTCACAGAAACTTGGTATTCAATAGTGATGAATATTATTACATTTTGAATTTTTGATAAATTTGGCTGCCTTTAAAAGGCTTGAAATACGTCTTCTAAATTTAGTAATCATTTATCTATATGATTTATTCAATGCAGATATTTATAATCCTGGAAAGATTTAAAATGCCAGAAGCATGTAAACCGAGATCTCGTAATCTGTATTTGATGAAGTTATAAAAATCCTTATATGGATTAAAAACAATCTAGACGGATGTGGTGTAACCGTCTCAATAAATATATGATAAAATAAGGATATAATAATTATATTATACACCCATGTGTTCTTTATAAAGAAAGCAGAATCTGGATTTGCTATTATAGTAGTTTATGTTGATGATATGAATTTGATTGGAACTCCTGGAGAGCTCCTGAAAACTACTGAATATTTGAAAAGGGAATTTGAAGTGAAAGACCTGGGAAAGACAAAATATTGTCTCGGTCTGGAGATTGAGCATAAATCAAACAAAATATTTACCTATAAATCAACATATGTTGAAAAGATTCTGAAAAGATTCCATATGGATAATGCTCACCCATTAAGTACTTTTATGATTATTAGAACACTTGATCCTAAGAAAGATCCATTCCGACCACTTGAAGATGGTGAAAAGATACTTGGTCCTGAAGTACCATATCTCAATGCAATTGATGCTTTATTATATCTGGCTTAATGTACTAGACCAGAGATTGCATTTTCAGTAAATTTACTTACTATATTCAGTTCAGCACCAACTCGAAAACATTGGAATGAGATCAAACATCTTTTTCGTTATCTTTGTGGAACAAAAGATTTAGGGTTATATTTTTCAAAATCTAACAACTTTTCAGGTTTACTTGGTTATGCTGATGCCGGGTATCTATCTGATCCCCACAAAACTCGTTCACAAACAGGATATGTTTTTACCTATAATGGCACAGCAATCTCCTAGCGCTCCACAAAGCAAACTTTTGTTGCTACATCCTCTAATCATTCTGAGATCCTTGCACTTCATGAAACAAGCCGAGAATGTGTATGGCTAATCATATTCAAAATACATATGGATTTTCATTATCTACAGGAATGCCGACACCAATATTTGAAGATACTACGGCTTATATTGCTCAAATTAGAGGAGGCTATATCAAAGGAGATAGAACCAAACATATTTCTCCTAAATTTTTCTATACTCATGAACTTTAACAGAGCCGACAGATTGATGTTAAACAAATACAGTATACAGATAATCTGGCAGATCTGTTTACCAAAACATTTCCTACATCAACTTTTGAGAAACTGGTATATGGATTGGCATGCATCGACTCTGCAAATTACATGATTGATATTGAAGTTTCATTCAGGGGGAGCAAAATTTTGAATGGATATATGTGGACTGTACTCTTTTTCCTTTTACCGGATTTTGTCCCACTGAGTTTTACCGGAAATGTTTTAATGAGGCAGTTCTGAACACATCCATAGTTCCACACCACTTGATCCAAAAGATCATTGTATATATTTTACTAAGGTTTTTGTCCTACTGGGTTTTTCCTAACAAATTAAAATACAAATGGTGGAATCCAAGGGGGAGTGTTATAAAATAGTGGCTTCCACCATTCACTTGAAGATCCCACTTGGTGGACAAATGTCACTATTAAATCACTCACACTTGAATATGTGTCATCAACTCATCACACACGTGGAGAAGAAGCAATCACTCATTTCTAGCTTAATGCCTAAGTCTTTGGTGTGAAATTACAATAAGCCCCCCTTTGATTATTTGCCTATATATATGGCATTCTATTTTAAACGTTTGGTTGTTGAACCAATGATTTAATATCAATACAAAATTAAAGCTTTCTCTCTCGTGTCCTCTCTTTTCTCATCTCATCTCATATGTTCATTAATTGTTCTTCATGTTCTTCTCTCGTCTCTCACGCTTTTATTATTTATTTATTTCATTTATTTTACAACAAAACATTTGATTCTTATAAATTTTAGATAAATTATGGGCAGAATTTAAAACTACAATTACTATCCCAAGTTTCAAAAGTTGTGTTTTATGTGATTTTATTTTCTTTTCTTCTTTTCCTTTAGTGGAAAGTGGACATATATAGAAGACAGGAAGAGGCCCTACATGGCTTCTTCATCAATTTCAAAGGAAAAGTCCTCATTAACTTGTGTGTCTATATCATCATATCAATTCAATAAATTGTTACAAAGTTATTAACCTTATAATATGATAAAAATAAATTTATTTAAGTTGATTTTTAGGTAAATTTTTTGGATTGTATAATCAACTCTTCTGAACAAAAAATAGAAAGAAAAAAAAAAGTTTTAAAAATCAACATCCATCTAAGGTCATGCTAACCATAAAAGATTTGTAATTATATATTTATATAAAGCATTTGATATTTATTGCATTTCAATTAAAAGGTTCAAAGGCTAATATAGGTGTAGCTCAACTGGCAGATAGACGAGCTTGTGGCTTAGGCAAATGACTTCTAGGTCAGCGGCTCGAATCCTACTAATGGCGAAAGCTTTAAAAAAAATACATGATCTCAAATTAATAGATATTGTCAATAAAAAAATAAAATTAAAAGGTTCAAAGAAATAAGAAGTTTTTTTTTTTTTTTTTTTGAAAAGGAGAAATAACAAGTTTTTAAAATTAGTTTCCACCTAAAGTCATATTAGTATTGTATAGGGTAAATACATTGAGACCCCTAAAGTTCGACATAAGACCATCTCCAACCCTGCGCCAAATCACTCTCCATCTTCAGATTGCCGCGAAATCACCGCCAAAACCAGCTCCAACCCATCGCCAAAACTATCGCCATTTGAGGAAGATGAATAGTGCCGCGCAATATATTGCGCGACACTGTTCATCAACGCAAGTACTGTTGTTTTTTTGGTTTTTTTCTGTTTTGACCCTTTAGCTTTTATATAATCATGTTTTTACCCTATTTTTAAAAATAGTTTCTGATTATATCCTTTATTAAAGGGTTTTGTGTATTCACAGTTTTACCCTAATAAATTAAATTTATTCCAATTTGGTCCTTTTTATTATTTAATGATTTTGTTTTGATTTAATTATTATTGATATAATTTTTAATAAACTAAAATGAAGTGTATAATTAAAAAATTTAAAGCCATTTTTTTTTAATAAATCACTTCATTCCTTCATTAATTCATAAGTTTGAAATGCAATTTTTTTGTTAATAAATCACTTCATTCCTACATTAATTAATAAAGCAAAATACATTAATTGATAAAAACATTAAAAATGAAATACAAACTTCATAGTGATAAAATAAATTACCACTATTAATTGGAATACTCTAAAATTAAGGAAAAATACAACATAAATTATTTTTAAGATTTAGTAGTCTTCAAGACCATTTCCAGATCCTCCGATATTATTGAAAAAATCACCAAAAGGCTTAGATGAACTACCGGATCCATAGTCTTGTTGCCGAGCATGTTTCGCCATAATTTTTCTTTGTTGTTGATCCACAAACTCGCGCTTTCTTAGATCTTTTATGGAATCCAAATCCATCATTACTATTTTGGTTTCCAATTTTCTCTCCAAAATATCATTAGTTCTTTGTCTCTCCAGATTGTTTTTTTCAAAAACTTCCATGAGTTTATCTTGTCCTTCTGTAAAAGTGGCAACAATTGATGCATTATCTTCCGTAGCCCTCTTTTTCAGTTTTGCTTTTTTCACCCCAATGGGTCGTTGAGATGAACTACCCCCGGGGTCATCACTAGATATATTCAGAGAAAATGAAGATATCCCGGGAGATGCCATTGTTGGAGACTCTGGAGTTGGAGAGTCTTCTTGTGATGATACATTATGGCCACGTGGCCTTCGCGAGGTTGATGTTGCACTATCATTATCTGAAAATTTCTGCATATCCTTGAGAATGGGCCACACATGGTCAAACTTGAAACCCCTTTTGTATTTTTTATCTTGGGATAATAAGACTTTTGCTCGGTTCATCTGCAAAATGATTCAAATAAATTTATTGGAATAATTTTATTTTAAATATAATTTTTTTCTACAACTGTAATTTTAACAAATACTCACTATATCAACTTTAGAGGCACCACTAGGATTCAAACTTTCGATTTTTCGTTGGCATGACCGTAGTTTCACAATTGCGGGAAGGATAATCCCCATACGACACTGCAAACTTCGCCAGGTACGATGTTCAGTTATAAAATCTGGTCTGGTGTTGTTATATTCACCCTCAATTCAAGCCTAGAACATTTCCATGGATTGGTAATCCCCTATGATCGGATTTTGGGAAACATCCAAATATACGTGACACAGGTGTGTGTCTTTTGCAAACGTGTATGAAGAACTTCGGCTTGAAGTCATTTTTTGGGAAAAAGTGATTTGAAGGGAGAAATTGATTTCAAGAGATATGGGATTCGAAGGGGTAAGAGATTTTAAGGGATAAGTTTAATTTAGTGTGAGTTGATATTTATAGGCACTAGGAGGCATTCTTTTCAGATTTAATCCTACGGTTTAGAAAGTGAGGAAATCTATCCATTGGTTGGATTTGATGATGAGCAAATTTCTTATCTTCAGGTTTTGGGAAAGGTGAAGATAAGAATTATTTGAATCGATTTAATCCTACGGTTCAAAATGTGAGGAAATCCATCCATTGGTTGGATTTGTTGATGTGTAAATTTCTTATCTTCGGATTTTGGGAAAGGTGAAGATAAGAATTATTTGAATCGATTTAATCCTACGGTTCAGAATGTGAGGAAATCCATCCATTGGTTGGCATTGAATAGCCCAGATATCTTATCTTCTTATTTTGGGAAAAGTGAAGAACAGTTTTCTGGACAAGTTGAGAATGGGCCCCATAACGAGTACTGGATGTCTAGGTTCAATGAATCTGGTTCAAGCATTGGTTATTTTTTTTTTGAATTAAAGTGTTTTTGTCACTATCTACTATTTCCACGTGGGCTTGTAGCTATTGTCGGCCATGTTCTAAGCTAGATACATCTTTCATCTACTCCCATGTTCTAAGTTGTGTAACCAGCTGGATATAGCTGTCATCCACTCCCACGAAGTGATATGTTAACCAGCTGGATATAGCTGTCATCCACTAGCTATTCTAGAAGCACGTGTTCAGAAAGATAAATACCCTACACCAAAGTCTGCTAAAACTCATTCAATTCAACTCCAAGTGATAATGAATTTCAATATCGGAGGTCCATCTAATTTCTCATATTCATCTTCCGACGATGATGAAAAGCAATTTCTGGCAAATCTTGAAGAGAATGAGTCGGAACAAGATGCGATTATTGCCCAACATATGAACATCTAACGAGCCATGTCTCAGTATCTCAATCAACAAAACAATCTAGTGACCCGTGGAGGCTCAATTCATGGTCATAGAGTGATCAATCGAGATCAGGAAAGTGCTGATCATCGTTTGTTCTACGACTATTTTGTTGAGAGCCCACGATATAATGATCAAATGTTTCGTCGACGCTTTCGAATGAGTAGAAGTTTATTCCTTCGTATTGTTGAAAAAGTGGAAGCTCGTGACAACTATTTTGTGCAACGAAGAGATAGTGTGGGTAGACTGGGTTTGTTCGCTCTTCAAAAAATAACAGCAGTATTTCGGATGTTGGCATATAGTCTACCAGAGGATGCTACTGACGAGTATATTCAAATAGGAGAGTCTACAATAATTGAAAGTTTGAAGAGATTTTGTCGTGCTGTTGTGGATGAATTTAAATATGAGTATCTACGATCACCTAACACTACTGACATTGCCAGACTACTCCGTATTGGTAAAGAGAGAGGTTTTCCAGGAATGCTGGGTAGTCTAGATTGTATGCACTGGAAGTAGAAAAATTGTCCAACGGCTTAGGTAGGACAATATGCTGGTCTTAGTGGATCCCCAACTATTATTCTAGAGGTTGTAGCTGATTATGATCTGTGGATATGGCATGCCTATTTTGGTTTGCCGGGTACGAACAATGATATTAATGTGTTGGAGGCATCCCATCTTTTTGCCAACCTCGCTCAAGGTATTGCTCCTCCAGCTCATTATGTCATTCAAGGACAAGAATTTAATATGGGTTATTATTTAGCTGATGGTATATACCCTAACAGGTCTACGATTGTAAAAACTATTCACGATCTACATGGTCCGAAGAATAAATTATTTGCAATGAAACAAGAAGGATGTAGAAAAGACGTTCAACGTGCATTTGGAGTTCTCCAATCACGGTTTGCAATTGTGGCAGGACCGGCGTGTTTTTGACATAAACATGTTTTACATGATATAATGACTACGTGCATTATTATGCACAACATGATAATCGAGGATGAGCGTGATGTTGATGTAGCAATTGAGGATCATACGGAAGCACCAACTCTGGAAGTTGAGATGGTGTTAGATGAAAATACCCGATTTCGAGAATTCCTAGCTCGACATAGAAGAATGCGGGATAATCATGCTCACGATGCACTCTGAAATGCCTTAATAAATCATTTGTGGGAAGAATATACTAATTCAGATGATTCGATGATGATCAATATGTACTTTTATTTTTATGCTTTTTCTTTTTTATTTTACGAAATGTAATGTTTAAGTTATTTTAATAAAAATTGTAATATTTTACCGAATTAAATTGAATTTCTATTAATGTATTAATTTTATAATTTCGTATTATATTGCAATATTATGTTAATTATGGGGTGAAATGTTAATTGTGGAGAAATATCTAAAAAAGGGAAAGAAATGGAATATTCCTGGGAATATTCCTTATAGAGATAAATTTGAAGTAGTGGGTTGGAGATGGAATAGTGAAATAGAGTGACTGTTGAGCTATTTTAGTGCAAAACTTGCACCAAATTAGAGATTTGGGTTGGAGTTGCTCTAAGTGTAACTATAGAGTAAATATACATTTATCTACTCGGATCCTTTGTTCTTAAAATTGAACTATTAAAAAGCCTGAATTACTTATATAATTGTTAAAATTTAAAAATGAAGATAATTTTTTTATTAAAAAATAATTAGAGTGAATTAACTGAAAATATAAATAAGCCGTAAAAGAGTGATTGAAGAATTTAAAGTATTAAAAGGGTTTATTTGTTAAAATAATATTTAAGGTTTCTCTAAATTACATTTTTTTTTCTTATACACTAATTTAATCATATTAAATGGATTAGCTAGTTAGGATTGAAGGGGTTCAACTAGACTCGACGCTAGTTCGGTTCGAACCGCCGAACCGAACAGTAAAAATTGGAACTGGAGGAGGGTGGTTCCAGTTCCGATTCCAATTTTCAAGGAACCGCCCGGTTCGAACTAGACTGGAACCAACGATTCCAGTTCGGTTCGAACTGATGGTTCTTGTCTTTTTTTATTTATTTATAAAACTCATCACTCATCTCTGATCTCTCTCTCTCTCTTTTTCCCTCTCTCTCTCTCATCTCATCTCATCTCAGAATCTAGATTCTCACTTCTCACTTTCTTAGTCTCTTTCTCTTTTGAAAACTTGGTCGCTTCTTCATCCCTTCCCCGGCGATCGACGGATGCCGGACGGTTGCCCTCTTCGATCTCCTCTTCGACCTCTGCCTTCTTCTTCTTCTTCTTCTTCTTCTTCTTCTTCTTCTTCTTCTTCTTCTTCACGATCTCTGATTCTCTATGCTTTTTTTTTGGGTGTTTGTTTGATGAGAAAGTTGTGGAAAATGATGGATTAGGTTAGGGTTTCCAGATCGATGATGGAAAATGACGCAGCTTTCTAATTGTGTTTTAAATTGAAGGATTAGGTTAGGGTTTGGGTCATTGTGATGGTCTGTAGGTCTAGTACTCTGGTGGAGTCGTGGAGAAGATGATGAATTGATGATCATGTGAATTGTGAGTTGTGAGTTGTGATTGGAAAAAAGAAAAGGTTCAGAATCGTCGGAACCAGAATCGTCATAGGTCGATTCTGATTCCGGTTCCCCTAAAGTCGAAACCGAAACCGAACCGGAACTAGCATCAGGTCTAGGTTCTACTCAAACACACTTAACAGGTTTAATGTGTTGATTCTTTAGTGACTCAAATCCAATAAAACCTAACACAAACATGCAAATATAGTATCGGAGTGACGATAATGGCACCCCTCAAAAACTGTATCTACACTCCTTTCGTAATCACACCCATCAAAATTTAAAAAAAAAACATCTAATTTGTAAATAAACCTCACTTAATGTCAAAAATACCCTTTCTTTAATTATAATGTATTGTATTTTTGTAAGTACACACCACCAATGACTATTATTATGTTATTTAATCAACTTTATTATTATTTCAAATTTTGTTGTTACCTTTAATTCTCTTACTATTCTTTCTCTTCCCTACTTCTTTTGTCTTTCTTTTTTTTTTCAAAATCAAACTCCATTTTCGTTATTTATTTTTCGTTAAAAATCCATTTTAAGATTTTTTATATTTTTTTTATTGGATAATTAACCACTTTTTGTTTGAGAGAGTTATAGGGATGCAAGATTTGTGTCATGTCCCAATTGATGTGGAAGTAGATAGGTGTTAAATGATATTTTAAAAAATATATATAGATGTTCGATGAAATTGAAGAACATCTAATATATTTTTTTGACAAAAAAGAATATATAATATTGTTAAATAATAAAGAAAGCCTAAAGTGTTTGAAAGGAAAAAAAAAAAATAGATAATATAATTAACTTAAGAGAGAAATTCAAAAGTAGCCATAGGAAACATTAAACTTCTGTTAATAACCACTTTCAAAATTTTAATTGTTAATAACCACTTTTTTTAAAAAAATTCAGTGTATGTCCATAAATTACAAGATTACCCCTGAAATTAGTTTTCTTTTTTTTAAACCTTGAAACTTGAAATCATGCCTAAATTGAAAATATTGAAACTTGAAATATAGACTAAATTGAAATTACGCTTAGGTTTTTTTTTCCCCTTGTTCTTCTTCCTTTTCTTCTTCCTCAAATTAAATTAGGTTTAGGTTTTATTGATTACTCTTTTTTGTTTTTTTTTTTTTTTTTGAAAAGCAACCTTTATTCAAGAGGCACAAAGCCAAAGAAAAACAAAACACAGACAAAAGCCGCACCACCCAACAAACGTCGAAACAACTGCGATAGGGGATTACTCTTTTTTGTTGCAAATGCTGTCGCCGTCGCCGAAGATCTGGACCAGCAGACCACCGGCCGTCGCCTGGACCAGCCACGGTGACGACCAGCAGCGCATGAAGGCACGCACTGGTTCGTGCGACGACTAGGCGGTGCCTTCGTGCACCGCTAGTCGTCACTGTCCGGCCATCCAAGTGACCCAGGCGTCGTCCCGAGAGAGAGCAGAGGGAGAGAGTGCAGAGATAGCAGATCGGAGAGAGCAGCAGATCGGGAGAGAGAGCAGAGGAGAGAGAAGGAGAAAGAGAGAAAAGAAGGAGAGAGAGAGAGAGAGTTTTGGGGAGGTTTTTATATAAGGGTTTTTTTTAGTAATTTCTCAAAAAAGTGGTTATTAATAAATAAAAGTTCATTTGTGGTTAAAAAAAAATTTTCACCTAATACTTGTGGTCATTCTGGGTAATTTCCACTTAATTTAAAAGTCTGTTTATATACATAATGATTTTGTTCTTCTAATAAAAATTAATTTAAAACTTTACTTTTTCACAATCAAATTTGTCTCATGATTTTGATTTATTTTCCATACTTAGCAATCAATTTATATTTCCTTAAAAAAAGTTAAAAATATATTTAAAAGAGAATCTAGGGTTTATTAAAATGGAAAGAGTTTTTATGATATATGTTAATATCAAACCATTAATAGTAAAAAAAACATTACAAAAGATTAAAATAGGAAACTAATTAATAATTATTTGTGGGGTGTATTAACAAACAATTAGTCCTCTTAATAGTAATTTTATTTAAGGGTATTATTGGATTTTTAAAAATATACTAATTTAGTGTGTACATACGGTTTTTATAAGGGGTGCAAATATCGTCACTCATGGTATCGTGTTACGGGTCAGATCATGGCCCATTTTGCCAACCTTCCCTAATTTATTTTTGCCAAACTTGTACTTCTTCAAACACGGCACCACTAAATGTCTCGTTGACATAAACGACACCATCGAGTCTCACTAAGGAACTGTAACTATTTATATTCTCGAGCCTTGTCATTGTTCTCTCAAGTCCCAATTATTAATTTCCTGCAGTGGCCTGAAATTGGTAGTTCTCTCTTCCGAATTTAAAATTTCTGACTTTCATTTTGTGTTTATTTTCTCTTTTGTAACTCACTTCTTATGACACTTGGGTCTCTTGCCAATGTGGTTGGACCCTCCCCTGGGAGCCTTCACCACCACGGTTCAACGCCCAATGTGTACATGTATATATTTATATTATTTGTCCCCCTTGGCTATTAATCCCAAGGTTAGGTGTTGTCCTACCAACAGTTGTTGTATATTAAAAAAAAATAAAAAAAATAAAAATAAAAAAAATAAAATAAAATAAAAACTCACTTCTTATGATTCTTGAACTTGTGATTTTGTGATTAAGATTCTCATATCTTTTTAGTAGAAAAAAAAATAGTTTTTATTGTTGTTATTATTTGGATGAGTTGATACAAAGCATGGTGTTTACTTAATTAGATGAACAATTTGGTGTAGTAGTGCCTGTATAAAATTGAAAAATAGGGCAGTTTTTTTTTTTTTTTTTTTTTTTTTAATTTTTAAATACCAAGTTATAAATTATAGATATCTAATATTTGGTTTAGGCATATGAAGTGTTCTCAAGATGGTAGTTAGTTCATATACTTATTACTGGGATTATTTTAGCTTGTGCAGTTGTGCTCTTACAACAGTTGCTTACCTGAGTTTTGAGTATAGATAACATTTGCACGAATTCGCATGTGGTTTTTCTTTTTTGGGTATAAGGGGAAAACCCTCCATGACCAATGCCGTAGCTGGCTCCATAATCGGCCTTGTGAGTTTTAATCCAGGCCCGGATCAGAGTATAGTTGCACACAATCGCACTTTGTGGTAAACCTAGGGTATAAAGCCAGGCTCGTAGACCTTACACCGGATGAATATAGATTTTAAATCTGTGTGGAATCGAACCTAGGAGTCGAGACCATGCACACTTCACCACACAGCCCCAAGCATTCCCTTACCACTTTGTTTTTATTTAAACTGTTTCTGGATATTGTTGTGGGCATACATTAAGAGGAAATTTATTCTTATAAAAAATGTCGCACTTTTCTCATTTTTATCCTGTGGGGAATCGAACCCAGGAGTCGGGACCATGCACCACACAGCCCCAAGTGTGCCCTTACCAATTTGTTTTTATTTAAACTGTTTCTGGTGTTGTGGGCATTCATTAAGAGGAACTTTATTCTTATAAAACTTGTTGCATTTTTTCTCTTCGTTTCGTTTATCAATTGATATTTCATCATAGCGGAGCGCCATATACTGTCGAACATGGTTTGAATGTAACTAACTGTAAAATCTCTTTACATCTTCCTTGATTCAAAACAGATCCCTATGGCTGCAACAACAAAAATAACAACATTGAAACTTCTCATTGACAAAAAAAGTAAGAGAGTGGTGTATGCTGAGGCTGGAAAAGATTTTGTTGACTTCCTCTTTGGACTTATGCAAGTACCTCTAGGTACTATAATGGGAAGTCTTTTAGAAAATTACATGCCTGGGTCAGGATCTTTGGGTAGAATATATGGGTTTGTAATAAACCTGAGTTCTAGCTATCTTCAACCAAATGTAAGCAAAGATGTCGTCTTGATGCCGAAGCTGTCTTCTTCATCCACCATTGACAGTGTTCCATTGTTGAAAAACTTTGTATCTAAGAGGAAGTATGAGAGTAGTTATGATCAGTATGGCACTTATGGTTCTGCAAAAGCCGCAAAGGTCTACCCTTCTTCATCTAAAAGTGGGCAGGGATTTGTGAGAGGTTGGTGAAGTACATTGTGATGGACAGTCTGGTTGTGATGCCACTTTCTACCTTTACTGTTATGTCTCTTCTCAATCAGTATCCTGTCAAAGATTTCAGCTCTCAGGAGGAGAAAACTGTCGTCATTAACTTCGACAAGGTGCTTCTAATTGAAACCTCTCTTTTACTTATTATCACTCTCCGATTCTGACTATATATGGTATGTTTTGATTGTTTCAGGGTTTGGAGCTGGTTAAGGCTTCATTTGCGTCAGACACAGTCCTCACTGATGTATTCGTCGGAATCACCAGGTACCAGTAGAAGAAACTGTGACTGTGAATCTATTTTGTTGGACTTCATGAGAGAAGCCATTTCTGACTGATGCAAAGTAGCTTAATGCTTTACTAGCTAGTTACTTGTAAGTTGAATTAAAAGCATAGCCATTTCTTTTGTTATAATCTATAGCTATTTCTTTTGTCTCCTTTTGTATGGATGGCCCTGCTCTTTTGGTCTGTCAATGTATATGCTAATGCTACCTTTATGTTCCATGGTGTGTAAATATTTATATATATCTACTTGAATCTTTGCTTCGCAATTCCTCTAGATTTTCATTAGCTTAAAAAGCTTTCAAGCATGTCTCTCATTCAATTCATTTTCACTGGACATCTGGGGACCTCTGCTGAGGCCACTATGCCTACTTCAACGTGTGAAACATCCACATCCGCATTTGCGGATACAAGAATAGACTAGAAACAGACCAACATTTTCAAGGCTGATCTTCAAGGCCTGAAAAAAGAAGTGAAAGTTGAGATTAATGAAGGAAGAATTCTACATATCAGTGGATAGGGGCAAAGAGCTAGAAGAGAGAATCCACAATTGCAATTTCAGTTTGAAACCGAAACAATCGGATTTGCCGAAACTAGGGTTCAGCTGAAAATGTTTCAGCCAGTTAGGTTGCGAAATTGAGTTTTAATTCGATTATAATACAAGTTTTGATCAATATCTAAGTAACAAAAATGATTCAAAATCAGTATTTTCTAACATTTATTACAAAAATAATCCATTTTTTGTGCTTTTGACAGTTTCGGTTTTAAATCGAAATGATTGGACACGTTGAAACTTAGTTTCGGCTTGTCTGTGTACACTAAAAACACAATTTTGACCAAGTTATAAGCAACAAAAATGACTAAACCAATAATACCTAACCTTTATAACAACTAAAACCCAATTTTCTGGTTTCAGTTTGAAACCGAAATGATTGAATTCGCCAAAACTTGTATTCGCCGGTGGATGTGTGGTTAGGTTTCAAAAGTGGGTTTTAACTCAAAAAAACAAAACAAGTTTGATCAAGTTACAGACATGAGTAAATCAATAATTCCTAACATTTAATGAATAACATGTTTGTAAGGGAAGTAAAGATGAGAGAGAAAACTAGAGAGAGAGGCTCTATGGCTTTTGGTGGTAGGGATTATGGTTGTGGGGAAGATTTCAGAAGTAAACTTGTTTCGGTCCACTTAGACAACCTTAATCCAGTCATAGATCAGCTAGGTTTATGGAGCATCTTCAAACCTTTCAGAAGGGTTCGGGATGTGTATCTATCGCCAAAAAACAACTCTAGGAAAAGCTTGTTTGCGTTCATTCGTTTTGAAACCATGGAAGAAGCTGTCAAGGTGGTAAGATTAACGAATGGTATGCACGTTTACGGTTGGCCGATAGTCTCCAAGGTGGCGTCCTATGGGTGGAACAACAGGAGAGGCAGAGAGAGCTCTAGATTTCAGACTAGAGCAGAAAATATGGCAAGAGTAGACAACTCGACGCACTCAGATCAAAGTCATAAGGACTTCAGGTCTTATGCCAAAATCTTGACAGACACCAAGGTTTCAAAGGGAGAGCAAAACAGGAAATGGAATGGAGATTCAGAGACTGAACGGGGAAGCAAGAAGGAGCGGACTATGTTTTGGAATAGCCATCAAAGAGAGGATCTTTGGCTAAGCAGATGTGCAGTGGGGGTTCTCAAATCATTCTCCAAACTGGACGTTGTCAACGACAGGTTGAAGTCCAGGGGTTTTAATTTTTCTTCGCATTTTGTGGGGACTAGAAGTGTCTTATGGTGTTTTGGATCAGAGCTGGACAAGGAAGGTTTCATCAATAACCCGTTTTTTTGGGAGGATCGATTTGGATCAATGCGAAACTGGTCTGATGGTCCAATCTCCGATATGCGCATGGCTTGGGTCAGCTGTACAGGTATTCCGTTAAGTTACTAGAGCTCGGATTTCTTCTTAAAACTGGGCTGGGTGATTGGAAAACCTATGCTGGTTGATGATGATATTATTTCGAGGAGAAGGCTGGATAGGGGAAGAATCATGGTCCTAGTCCGTAAGGAAGAAGTCATTCCAGCCAAGGTGAGAGTTGAAATGGGGAAGGACTCATTCTCAGTTTCAGTGAAGGAAGATGCTATGGAGGTTGATGGTGAATGGATTGAAAGTTATCTGGGGTTGCAGAAGGAAGGGTCAGGTGTGAACGAGTGGAGTGAGGGAGAAGAAGGAGAGAGAGATGGTGTCAGAGTAGGTACGAGATGTCAGGCTACAACAGCAGACATCGAGTTTCAAGAAAAGGATAGGGGGCGGGTCAGAAGCGGTCAGAATAGAAGAAGGAAAGGTGCTAGCAGGAAAAATAGGGTGGCAGATACTCCTATTCTTGAGGCGTCAGAGGAGGGGAGTGGTTTTTCAAATTTCCCTAGAAAGGAAAGTCATGACAAAGGGAAAAAGATATGGGTTCCGATTCCAAGAAAATCTGTTCAGAGGAGAGCAAGTGGCAATTTGATAATTCGGGAGAAAGAGGATTTGAATGGAAAGGATTTTGGATCTGACAACACGTCAGAGTCAGAGGAAGAGGGCCTGTTTTCTGAATTTGTCAAGTGGAAGGGAGAGAGGGGTGAGAAGGGACAATGCTCAAGACCTAAAAGTCTTTTGGAAAAGAAGGATATCAGAGGTGTCTCTCGGGAACCACATTGTGGGCTTCAGAATGGGCTTCAGAATGCTGACTTCTCTAGGAGTGCTTCTTTAAGTGGGCTTGTGAAGGATTATCTGGAGAAAGTAGAGAGGGGCTGTGGGTTGGATAGGACAGACAAAGCTCATGGGCTGAAAGAGGGGCTATTTCTAGAAGTCAATCCTTAAATGGAACCCTCAAAGAGTATTTGGACAAATTAGAATATGCCTTCATTAGGGCCAAACTCGATAAGACCAATCCTGCCAACATGAACTCGTTTCAAGTGCTGGAGAAGGAGGAGAACCAAATTCTGGGGGGTCCTGTTGAGGAGAACAATATTGAAAGCTCAGGGTCTTATGTTAAAGAAACCAAAGATTCTGCTGTCAGCATTGCCTCGGAGGAAGAACAAGTTTCGGATGTTGGAAGTTTTGACTCTATTCCGCCTACATTTGGAGGAGATAATTCGGATCCTATGGTGGAGTCTCAAAGGTTTGATCAAGCTAAAGGGTCTGAGCGTTTGAAAAGGCAGAGGAAGAAGGTTAAGGCTGCTAACAGGGGGACGGAAGAGTTAAAGGAAATAAGCTGGCATGAGGATGAAGAAGTGCTTCTGGTCATGGATATTGGAGTTAAGTTGGGTATTGATTTCAAGGGAAAGGAAAGTGAGGTGGCTGAGTTCATCCGTCAAAGGGAAAGGGAGGACAACGACCGAATGGGTCGGAATGGTGGTCAATGACTACTGTGTGTGTGTGGTTGCGTTGTCTGGGTCTCAGATTTTTTATGTTAGGTCTGTCATGGAATATTAGAGGTCTTGGGATGAGGGAGAAGAGGTCGGTGGTGAAGAAGATGGTCTTTAAATTGAAGCCTATGATTTTGTTTCTTCAAGAAACCAAGCTGGGCTGCTTTGATAGTGGCATAATTCGGTCTCTAGGAGGAGGTTGGTTGTCAAGAGGTGTGGGGGTTGATGCTGAGGATGCTTCGGGAGGTCTTATTTCGCTTTGGAATGAGGATCTCTTTTCGGTTACAAATTGCATAACTAACAATAGGTGTATTATTTTGGTAGGGAAATTGTTGAGTAAGAATGTTGAGGTGGTGTTTTGTAACATTTATGCTGCCAACATCGAGAGGGATCGTAAGCTCTTATGGGATTTTATTCTTCAAGTGCAACAATCTTTTCCGTTGCCGTGGTGTTTGGGAGGGGATTTTAATACGGTTCTCTGTGCTTCGGAAAGAAGAGGTGGCGAGGGGAATGGTATTTCAATGAGGAATTTCAGCAGATTTATGTCTTAGGCTGGCGTGGTCAACATCCCGATGGTGGGGCTTTCTTTTACTTGGACGAATAACAGGGAATCGGCTTCTTGGGCTCACTTAGATAGGTTTCTATTATCTCCTTGGTTCCTTTCAGCTTTCCCCCATTTGATTCAAAAGGGCCTTCCGAAA
The DNA here is from genome assembly GCA_954870605.1 of Acer campestre. Lineage (NCBI taxonomy): Eukaryota > Viridiplantae > Streptophyta > Magnoliopsida > Sapindales > Sapindaceae > Acer > Acer campestre. The sequence continues at coordinate 58,119,725 of OX940800.1, read as the reverse complement.
AGTGTTTCAGACCATAACGCCATCTCTTTAGGAGAGTGTAAAGTGGACTGGGGTCCCTCTCCTTTTCGGTTCGTTAATTCTTGGCTTGAGGAGAAAGAGGTGATGAGACAAGCCATGGATGGCTGGAAGGATTGCAAGGTTGCTGGTCCGGCCGGCTGGAGGCTTTGTTCCAAAATTAAGGCTTCAAGGGTTAGGTTGAAGCAATGGGCTGCTGTCAAGAAAAATGGGGCCGACAAGGTGCTTTTACGTGAGAAAAGTCTGGATGAAATCGATCGGAAAGCTTCTTTGAATGGTTGGTCTGAGGAGCTGCGAAAAGAGAGGATTGAAATGTTGTCAGAATTATGGAAGGAAATCAGAAAGGAAGAACAGCTGTGGAGGCAAAAGTCTAGAATAAAATGGTTAGTTTATGGGGATAGGAATTCAAAATTTTTTCAGGCCATGGCAAACGGTAGAAGGAGGAGGAATTTTGTAGGGGAGATTTTCATCAATGGCCAGAAATTTTCGGATCCTCCTTCCATTCGGTCAGGGATCCTGAATTTTTTCTCCAATCACTTTAAGAAAGCCTCCTGGAAGCGCCCAAAGGTAAACGGTTTAAATTTTCAGCAACTTTCGATTGATGATATTTCCATGCTTGAGAGGCCTTTTTGTCATGATGAGGTGTGGGAAGCTTTGTGTCAATGTGATGGTAATAAAGCGCCTGGACCGGATGGCTTAAACATTAATTTTATCAAAGCCAATTGGGATGTTATTAAGGATGATTACATGAGCTTTCTGTTTGAGTTTCATAATGACAGCTCTATTGTTAAGGATTTAAACAATACTTTTATTGCTTTAATTCCTAAATGTTGTAATCCTGAGAAGATTTCAGATTTTAGACCTATAAGCTTGGTGGGATGTCTGTATAAGATTTTGGCTAAGATTTTGGCCATCCGTCTCAAGGGTGTTATGGATAAGATTATAGGGGAAACTCAGATGGCTTTCGTTAAAGATCGTCAGATTCTGGACAGTTTTGTTATCGCGGATGAAATTATCCACTTCTGGAAGGGTGAGGTCGAAAGGGGTTTGGTGGTGAAGTTAGATTTTGAGAAGGCTTACGACACAGTGGATCATGGTTTCTTAGAGTCAACTATGAAGGATATGGGGTTTGGTAGTAAATGGAGGTTTTTGATTAAAAGCTGTATTTCTTCCCCAAAGTTGGCGGTTTTAGTGAATGGCTGCCCAACCTCTCAATTTGGGATTGAAAGGGGTTTGAGGCAGGGAGATCCTCTCTCTCCTTTTATTTTCAATATTGTGACGGAAGCCCTGAGTCGTTTTCTTCAGAAAGCTTTTGAGCTAGGTTTGTTAAAAGGGGCTTCGTTTGGGCCTAATTCTGTTCATGTCTCCCACCTACAGTTTGCGGACGATACTATTCTTTTTTTAAAGCCTAATCGGGAGTTCCTTTTAAATACTAGGAGAATTCTTAGATGTTACGAATTAGTTTCTGGTTTGAAGATTAATTTTCAGAAGTCGAGTGTCACTAGAGTGGGGAAAAATGTGGTGAATTGTGATTCATGGGCTGTTTTGTTTAGGTGCCAAAAGGCCGCCTTTCCTATTTCTTATCTTGGAATGCCGTTGGGTATCAAGAAGCTTTCGAAAGTGGCTTGGGAGCCAATTTTGTCTCGTATTAGGAATATACTTGCTCCATGGAAGAGAAAATTCATCAACAAAGGAGGAAGGTTGGTTCTTATTAAGGCCGTTCTTGCGAGTATTCCGTCGTATTTTATGTCGGTGTTCAAGATTCCCGTGGGAGTGGCCAAGGAAATTGAGAAGTTGCAAAAATCTTTTTTCTGGGGGGACGGGAGTGAGAAAAGAAAGATCCATGCTGTTAGTTGGGATATTTTGTGCAAAAGCAAGAAGAATGGAGGGTTGGGTATTGGGAAAATTCAAGACAAGAATAAAAGCCTCTTCGCCAAGTGGGTTTGGAGATTTAGCAAGGAAGAAGATGCTCTATGGAGAAGGGTTGTTTGCCATAAGTACAAGGTGATATCTTCGTCTCTCTTATGGAATTGGAGCAGTGGTAGTAAGGTTTCTTGCTTTGTCAAAGCCGTTGGTAGTCTTTTCGGAAGTGATTCGTTAGCTTCTAAAATCTTTTCTGATGGGCTGGAGATTTCTGTTGGGAATGGCTGCAGGGCGAGTTTTTGGCATGATCCGTTGGTGATGAACACTCCTCTCAAAAGTGTTTGTCCTAGGATGTTTGCGTTGGCTGTCAACAAAGAGGGTAAGGTGGCTGATTTCGGCTTGTGGTGTGGCTCGATTTGGAAGTGGGAGGTCCCTCTCAGGCGGACTGTTTTTGGGTGGGAAAAAATCCAATGGGACATCCTTATGACTATTCTTGGTTGTTTTAATATGCAGCGGTCGGTTCCGGATGCTGTCAGTTGGGTGTTAAGTCCGGATGGTGTTTTTTCCGTTAAGTCTTTCAGGCTTTCCTTGGAAGGTTTTTCTTCGAAGATTGATGCGGATCATGCCCTGATTTGGAAGAATCTCTACCCTCCGAAAGTGGAAGTTTTCTTGTGGCAATTGTTGCAAGGCAGGATTATGGTTCGTAGTGTTATGCGTAGTTTTGGCTTCGATCCTGGGTCTTCTATGGCTTGCGTGTTGTGTAATTCGGACGAGGAAACGATTGACCACCTTTTCCTCCATTGCCCTTGGTCTAAGGAGATTTGGTGTAGATGCATGAAATTTTGGGGGGTGCAGTGCTGTTTCAATTTTTCGGTGCTGGATTGGGCTAGGGGCTGGTTGGGTTTAATGGTCACGAAAAGATTCCACCATGCTTGGAACACGTTATTTTTTGCTATTGTCTGGACGATTTGGGAGAGTAGAAATAACGTCATTTTCAACAGCAAGCCCGCTTCTATCCCTGTGGCTGCCAACATGGTGATTTTTAGGGTGGTTTGGTGGTTTAAATTCTTGGGAAAATCGATCGCGGACCCGATTACTGTTATGATTAGCAACTTTCCGGACAGTGTTTCTTCTAGTTTTTTGACAAAAGCTGTCTCTTCTAAGCCTGATTGGTCTCTCTCTCTGGACGGCCTTCTCTTTTTCGTTAATGGCTCTTCTAGGGGAAATCCGGGTTCCGCTGGTATTGGTGGTGTTTTGAGATGCAATTCCGGGAAGATTTTGGGTTTGTTTTCTACTCATACTGGTTTTTCTAATGCCCTGGTCGCGGAATCTACTGCTATCCTCAAAGTGTGCCAGTTATGCTACCTTTCGAGGGATTTAAGATTGAAGACGATTTCCATTGTCAGCGATTCCAAGTTGCTGGTCTCTTGGGTGTATGGGGAAGGGGATGCTGAGACTGACGTGTTGCTCATCCTTAATGAGATTAGGAGTTTTCTGGATTTAATGAGAGGTGTTAGGGTGGTGTTTCTGCCCAGAATTAGGAACTCGATGGCTGATTCTTTAGCCAAAAAAGGGTCTGGGTTGCTGGAGGATTTTTTGCTTTGGGATTTTGATTAGTCGTGGTCCTGTTTCTGTCTTTTTGCTCTGTTTCTGTTGTCTTTTTGTGTTCTCGTTTGGGTTTCTTCCCCTATTTGCTCTTGGGTGCGTTTTTGTTGCTCCTTGCTTTGGTCTGTTGTTGTGTTTGGCTTCGTCCTTTTTGGGCGTGTTGGTTCTTGGCTGTGGCCTCTGGTGCCTTTAATAAAGCTCTAATGTTTCAAAAAAAATAAAACTCAATTTTCATGGTTTCAATGGTTTTGGTAAATGATCGGATTCGCCAAAACTAGTGTTCCATTAGTCACCGAAATGATCAATAATTTCTTTATAGTGAAATTTTGTATTTCGAACCGTTTTTATAGAGCCTAATTTTATCGAGTCCCAACTGATTAGGGCCTCATCAGCTTTCAAAGGAAAAAATAAATTAAATTAAAAATTGATCGCAACGACATTTTTTCTTATTTTAATTGAATTTGTTCAGGGAAGATGGTAGAAGGTTATAGAAAAGGTTTATACATTTAAAAAAATTATTAAAGTAATCAGATAAAGAAGATGTAATAAAGAAGAGATGGCCCACAAAAGAACCAGAATCTCAGTCGCTAGAATTTTCCTACTAATCCTATATATATAGCCTCCTCTTCCCTCTTCATTTTTCATTCTGAAATTGATCATCAAACCATTCACAGCTTTCTTTAATTCTTCTGCAAGTTTTCATCACCCTCAAAATTTTCAAACATGTCTCTCGTTCCAAGCTTCTTTGGTGGCCGAAGAACCAACGTGTTTGATCCATTTTCTCTGGACATTTGTGATCCTTTTGATGGGTTCTTCAATACCTCTGCTGTGGCCAATGTGCCAGCTTCAGCACAGGAAACATCAGCATTTGCCAATGCAAGAATCGACTGGAAAGAGACCCCAGAGGCTCACGTTTTCAAAGCTGATCTTCCAGGGCTGAAAAAAGAAGAAGTGAAAGTGGAGGTTGAAGAAGGGAAAATTCTTCAAATCAGTGGAGAGAGGAGCAAAGAGCACGAAGAGAAGAACGATAAGTGGCATCGCATTGAGAGGAGCAGCGGCAAGTTCCTGAGGAAATTCAGGTTGCCTGATAATGCCAAGATTGATCAGGTCAAGGCTAGCATGGAGAATGGTGTGCTTACTGTGACTGTGCCTAAAGTGGAAGTGAAGAAACCTGAGGTCAAGGCAATTGAAATTTCTGGCTGAGTACATGTTTTTATGATGTTTGTTTCCTGGGAAATTGGTGTGAAAATAAATATTTGAATTTGTATGTGTCTAGAGTGGTTTCTGTGTGTTTGTAAGAGCTTGAAAGCATGTCTGTAACTTTTGTTACTATTTTCTAAATAATAAAGTGAGTTTTAATAAACTTTAAACAAAATAATAATTGAATCACTAGGAGTAGGTCATCCAAAACAAAATAATTTCCTCCTGGGGTTGGATCCTACAATTATCTATAGTTTTCTTACTAAAACAATGGATTTTATAAATTCAAGAAATTGTTTTTTCTTGGTTCTTGAATCTCTAAATCATTTGGTTTGGACAGTTGATACAACTCTTTTAGGTTGGTTAGTTGCATATAAAAACAATTGTGGAGAGAGTTTTAGAGGGAGTAGTTAATTAGATTTTCGAGACCGTCCAAATTAAAAAAATAAAAAATTGTTGGCTAGAGAATTATTATGCACTGACTCACAATATTAACAGAAGATGGACAAAGGTTAAATGAAGCTCCATCATCCCGGTATTGACAATTTGAAGGTAATGTCAATTTCTTCCTTTTCGATTTTATCTCTTCTCGACCAGCATATCGTGTTAGGGTTTGGAGCTAGTAAAGGCTTCTTTTGCGTCGGACACAGTCCTCACTGATGTATTTGTCTGAATCACCACCAGGCACCATTAGAAGAAACTGTAACTATGAATCTGTTTTGTTGGACTTCGTGAGAGAAGCCATTTCTGACTGATGCAAAGTAGCTTCCTGCTTTACTAGTTACTTATAAGTTGAATTAAAAGCCAAGTTATAATCTATAGCTATTTCTTGTTTCTTTTTGTATGGATGGCACTGCTCTTTTTCTTTGTCAATGTATATGCTAATGATACCTTTATGTTACCTAATTGCAAAGAGCTATCAGAGAAAATCCATAATTGCGATTTCATTTCGGATTCGCCAAAACTTGGGTTCGGCCGGTCGGCGTGCGGTAAGGTCACGAAAATGAGTTTTTAAGTTTTAACTAATCAACAACAATGACTAAACCAATAATTCCTAACATTTGTAACAAATAACTCAGGTTTTGTGGTTTCGAAGGTTTTGGTATGAAACCAAAATGATTGGATTCATCGAAACTTGTGTTTGGCCAATCTGATATTTATTTCGAATAAAAACACAAGTTTGATAAAATTATAAGCAACAAAATGACCAAATCAATAATTTCTAACGGTAATTACAAATAGAATCCAATTTAAGTGGTTTTGACGGTTTTGGTTTGATACCGAAATGATCGAATGTCACGAAAACGACTTAATTAAGCCTTTACCACAACCGAATCAACTCACCTACAAGCTCCACTTTGCGAGAGAAAAATTTATACTCAAATGTGTTCATAAGCTCCATAAATATACCAACTTGGACAAGGAACACATTCTTCGCCACAAATATTTAAATAAGTTTATGAATAATAAAACTACACATACAAAGAGAAATTTAAATAACAATCTCAAATATATATATATACACACATACTTATCTTTGTTAACTAATGTATTATTCCATAAATTCACAATAAACACCAACATCCATTGCAGGTAAATATGATCTTAAGGTACGTTGTTGGAAAAATTTGAGGAGTAGATGGATGTTGAGAAAATCAATTAAGGTCAAGGTATGTTAAAGCATTATACTTAAGATCAGATTGCATCCCTCCAGGACAATGTCCAAGTACAATCAGTTTAAACGACGCTCTGACCTCCAACATTCAATTATGACTTGTTAATACAGCCGTAAGGGTGCACTCCAATATAGTATTGGAGAACAACTAGAATATATTTACATTCCTCTTGGTCTCTTTTTAGGGTATTCGAAGTTCACGTAAAATGATTTCGAATTCTCTATTTATAATTCGATATCCGACTGTTGCTCATTAATATAATCTTTAACGATACCATTAATTTGAATAATGATAAAATATTTATTGTAATAAAACCGTCGTAATGGTTATATAATTACTCTCATAAACTCACATAAAATCATTATTTGGTGACAACGGTTACAACTTTAAAATTAATAAAATATAATTATTGCATAATTTTAAATAAAACTTCTAACAGATTTATCCTTAATTATTACATAGGTATTATGATGGATTTTTTTAATTTTTTTTATTTTTTTGAAAACTTAAGGCATTTTTTTTTTTTTTGGAGCAAATTGCAACCAACCTCCCTGAAGTTTGGCTTTTGACAACCAGAAACAATTTTATGCTTAATTGACAATGACATCCTTTATTGTTAGTTAAAGTAAAGTCAAACTTAACAAAGATAAGAGTATTTTTATCATTTTAAGCCTTTAAAAAAAATAAATAAATGCTCAAGTTTTCTCAAGTTTTTTTTTTCTTTTCTTCTCAAGTTTTACTAACATGATGAAAAAAAAAAAAAAACATGAAAAAAATGTTGTTGGATTAGATTTAGGTGAGCCGCACTTTTTTTTTTTTTTTTTTTTTTTTTTTAATCTGAAAATCTTGAATCTTAAGAAAAATCAAGAGATACATCAATGGAAGAAGAAAATGTTAGATTAGATTTAGATGAGCCATTTTTTTTTTTTTTTTTTTTTTAGTTTTCATAGATTTATATATTTTTAAAATCAAAATTTTTATTTAGGAACATTTTTTTATTTGTAGCGCCCAAATATGATCAATGGTTAAATTTGATCAGCTTTGACTAATATTAGGGAAGGTCATTGTCAATTGATGATAAAGTTGTTTTTGGTTATTAAAGGCCAAACCTCAAGAAGGTTGGCTGCAATTTTTTTTTTTTTTTTTTTTTTATTGGTTAAAATAAATATTAAAATCTTTCCAAAAATAAAAAATAAAAAAATTGAAAAGAGATAATGGGTTGCAGGCTTGCAGCTAAAAACCCATCAACTTATAAAAACTGTCAAAATATCTCCTTGACATAAATGACACTGTCGAGTCTCACCGAGGAACTATAAATATTTATACTCTCGACAGCCCTGTCATTGTTCTCTCTCAATAGTCAATTCCAATTTGTTAACTTCCCGCCGTGGCCTGAAATTGGTACTTCTCTCTTCTGAAATCTGAAATTAAAAGTTTTGACTTTCATTTTGTGTTTGGATTTGATTTGTTTGATTTTTCTCCTTGTTAACTTACTTCTTATAATTGTAGTTAAGCGTATAAAGTATTCTCAAGATGGTAGCTAGTACTGGAATTATCTTAGCTTGTTGTCACGGGGCTTAAAATTACGCAGTGGATCCCGTGCGGTACTTAGACAACTTTAGGCAATGTTGTTAAGTAAGCATTGCTTGTCACTCTCACACATACAAGAGAGACTAGAGAAAAGGGAATAATTAAGAAGATCTTGGTTGAAAATAAGACAAGTTGTATTGTTAATGGGAAAGCTTTACAATGCTTGAGTGCTTGAAGGCTTGGATTGGCTTGGTTGTCTTACAAATGAGAGAGGTTGGCTATTTATAGTGTGCCACCTCCTCAATGGATGGTTAGGATCAATTTGATACAATGGTGGAGGTTTGGCCTCCAGAATGTTCTATACTTATCTAGAGCTCTCTACTTATCTAGAGTTCTCTACATGTATTTACATGCCTCTAGAATTATGTACAATTATTTACATCATTCTAGATTATTCTACATACATCTAGATAGGTACAAGAACAACCTAGAATGGTTGTGTTGTTAAAGACTTCCAGAAGCATCCGTTGCTAGACTTTTTCGGAGATCTCTAGAATCTTCCTTGTAACTAGAGACTTCCATCCATGCTTCGAGTGAGTGGAAATCTCTAGAGCCTTTTAGGAGCTTGGCCTTGTTTTGGACATGTTGGCTGAGTAGTGCTCCTTGGCTGGAAATCGAACTTTGGTCTTACGGGCCGTGACATTGTGTTCTTAAAACAATTGCTTACTTGAGTTTTGAGTATAGATAAAATTTGTTTGAATGTGGTTTTTTTTTTTTTTTTTTTTTTTTTTTGGGTGCAAGTGGGAGGAAACCCACCATGACCGGTGTTGTAGCTGGCTCCATAATCGGTCCTATGACTTTTAACCAAGATGGGAATGAGAGTCCTGTATCACAGGTCTCACTTAATGGTAAACTTGGGGCGTAAAGCCAAGCTCGTAAACCTTAGACCATCTCCAACCGATCTTTAAATTAAAGTAATCTTCAATTTGTAGCACTGACCCCCTCTCCAACCCAACGGCAAAACAATGCGTCAATTTGAAGAGGTCTACAATGATGCGCCATATATGGCTCAACACTGTAGGGATGAAGTAAATTGCAATATTATGTTAATTAATGTATAATTAAATAATTGGTGAAATGTTAATTGTTGAAAAATAATAAATAAATAAATAAAATAAAATAAAGGGAATATTCTTTTTTGTGTAATATTTGGTGCAATGAATTAGAGATGGAAAAAAGAAATGGCATGAAAGTTACACTATTTTAGTGTAAAAGTGACACCAAATTGAAGTAATAGGTTGAAGATGGCCTAATACCCAATGAATCTGGATTGGATTTTGATCCTCTAGGGAATCGAACCCAAAATTCGGGACCATGCACCTTACCACACGACCCCAAGTGTGCCCTTACCACTTTGTTTTTACTTAAAACTGTTTCTGGTAAGGTCAAGTCAGGTCAGAAAATGACTTTTTAACCGGAATAAAAACACAATTTTAATAACTAAACCAATAATTCCTAACATTTATAACAACTAAAACCTAATTTTCTGGCTTTGGTTTGAAACCGAAATGATTGTATTCATCGAAACTTGTATTCAACCAGTGGATGTGTGGTTAGGTTTCAAAACTAAGTTTTAACTAAAAAATAAAAAATAAAAAAAGTTTGATCAAGTTACAAAAATGAGTAAATCAATAATTCCTAACATTTATAACAAATAAAACCCAATTTTCATGGTTTCAACGGTTTTGGTAAATGATCGGATTCGCCGAAACTAGTGTTCCGTTAGCCACCAAAATGATAAATAATTTCTTTATACTTTATAGTGAAAAGTTGTATTTCGAACCGTTTTTGTAGAGCCTGATTTTATCAGGTCCTGATAACGGCCTTATCAGCTTTCAAAGGAAAAAAAGGAAAAAATTAAAATTGATCGCAACGACATTTTTTCTAATTTTAATTGAATTTGCTCATGGAAGATGGTAGAAGGTTATAGAAAAGGTGATCACAGGACCATGTTTTTTTATACATTTAAAAAAATTATTAAAGTAATCGGATAAAGAAGAGATGGCCCACGAGGCCCACCAAAGGACTAGAAACCTCAATCACTAGAATGTTCCTCCTAATCCTACATATTGCCTCCTCTTCCCTCTTCATTTTTCATCCTGAAATTGATCACCAAACCATTTACAGCTTTCTTTAATTCTTACAGCTTTCTTTAATTCTTCTTCAAGCATTCCATCACCATCAAAATTTTCAAACATGTCTCTCATTCCAAGCTTCTTCGGTGGCCGAAGAACCAACGTGTTTGATCCATTTTCTCTGGACATTTGGGATCCCTTTGATGGGTTCTTAAATACCTCCGCTGTAGCTAAAGTGCCAGCTTCAGCACAGGAAACATCAGCATTTTCCAATGCAAGAATCGACTGGAAAGAGACCCCAGAGGCTCACGTTTTCAAAGCTGATCTTCCGGGGCTGAAAAAAGAAGAAGTGAAAGTGGAGGTTGAAGAAGGGAAAATTCTTCAGATCAGTGGAGAGAGGAGCAAAGAGCACGAAGAGAAGAACGATAAGTGGCATCGCGTTGAGAGGAGTAGCGGTAGGTTCCTGAGGAAATTCAGGTTGCCTGAGAATGCCAAGATTGATCAGGTCAAGGCTAGCATGGAGAATGGTGTGCTTACTGTGACTGTGCCTAAAGAGGAAGTGAAGAAACCTGAGGTCAAGGCCATTGAAATTTCTAGCTAAGTACAAGTTTTTATGATAATGTTTGTTTCCTGGGAAATTGGTGTGAAAAAAATGTTCGAATTTGTATGATAGTATGTGTCTAGAGTGGTTTCTGTGTGTTTGTAAGAGCTTTTAAGCATGTCTGCAACCTCGTTACTTAGTTTCTAAATAATAAAGTGAGTTTTAATAAACTTATGAATATATTTCTTGTGCTTCAGTGGAAACTGGACATGAAAAAGCTCTAGGCGTTCTTGATCAATAACAGATATGGATTGCCTAGACATATTTCCTGATAAAATAAAAAGGGCTAAAGAGAGCTAAAAAAAATGAAAGGCTTCAGAAACTGATATTTTTATCCTCTTAATGCTAAAAAGTCCTTCACATTTTGTAGAATGCCCTTATCATATGGATTCCTAAACATCACCCTAGTAAAGCTTTCTCCTGGATAGGCATATAAAATATGTTATGAATACCATCTGCAAGTATATAGTTACAATTTTTTCGAAAATCTTACCTGGTTCAGAGTAAACAACTTGAAACTCTGGATATTTCCTCCAGTTAATCTGAAAAAAATAAAATAAATAAATAACAGTAAATACTGCTGAGACTTGTTAAAATTCTTCATCTCTTTCTCCACCCTGAATTCTCAATACACTGTTCATAAAAAATTCTTCATCTCTCTCCTATTTCTCTCTCTAAATCTCCCAATCTCTCGCCCCTCGTCTCTCTTTCTTTCTTCTCTTTTCTCCGCTTCCTATCTTGTCAAAATCTTTGTCTCTCCCTTAGCTTAGCCGAGTCTCATTTCTATCTCATATCTCTTCTTTTTTCATTTTTTAACTCAAATGTGATGGGCTTGGTAATGGGCCGAACTTGGTTTGGGTCTGATAAGCTTTTGTTTGAATTTGGGCTTAGGTTTGGGCTTCGATACTGGGCTTGGGACCTTACAAATAGTCACAAAGACGTAAGCATGAAACCCATTGGAAAGAAAAAGCCGAACAACGTGGAGGCAGAAAGTTTAGATACCAAAGTTACTGATGTTGCTAGAAAAACATTTAAAATAGAACTTGGACAAGGAACACATTCTTCGCCACAAATATTCAAATAAGTTTATGAATAATAAAACTACACATACCAAGAGAAATTTAAATAACAATCTCAAATATAAAAAAGAAAAGAAAAGAAATACTTATCTTTGTATACAGATGTATTATGTATTATTCCATAAATTCGCAATAAACACCAACATCCATTGGAAGTAAATATGATCCTAAGATTGTTGGAAAATTTTGAGTGGATGGATGTTGTGAAAATCAACTAAGGTCAATGTGTGCTAAATCACTGTACTTAAGACTAGATTAGGCCCCTTTGGAACAATGTCCCGGTGCAATAAATTTAAACGATACTTTGACTTTCAGCATTCAATGACCTGTTAATATCGCAAGGGTGCACTCCCAATATAGTATTCTAGAACAATCATAATATATTTACATTCCTTTTGATAGCTTTTTAGGGGATTCGAAATTCACGTAAAATGATTCAAATTCTCTATTTATAATTCAAAATCTGACTGTTGCATATTAATATCATCTTTAACGATATCATTAATTTTGAATAATAATACAATATTTATTGTAATAAAACCGTCGTAACTGTCATTTAATTGCTCACATAAACTCACATAAATTCATCATTTGGTGACAACTGTTACAACTTTAAAATTAATAAAATATAATTATTGTATTTAGAAATTTTAAATAAAATTTTCAACAGATTTATCCTTATTAGTCATTACATAGGTATCATGATGGAATTTATTTTTATTTTTTAAAAAAAAAACTTAAGATAATTTCTTTTTTATTATGTAGCATTATTATTGGTTAAAATAAATATTAAAATCTTTCAAAAATAAATAAATAAAATATCGTTGCAGCTAAAAACCCAGGCACTTAAAAAACTGCCAAAATGTCTCCTTGACATAAACGACACCGTCGAGTCTCACTGAGGAGCTATAACTATTTATACTCTCGACAGCCCTGTCATTGTTCTCTCAATAGTCAATTCCAAATTGTTAACTTCCTGCCGTGGCCTGAAATTGGTACTTCTCTCTTCTGAAATCTGAAATTAAGAATTTTGACTTTCATTTTGTGTTTGGATTTTATTTGTTTGATTTTTTCTTCTTGTTAACTTACTTCTTATTGTAATTTTGTGATTAAAATTGGTTCTTAATTTATTTTTGATTTTATTTAGTTGATTCAAAGCCTAGTGTTTATTTGCATAAACAATTTGTTGTAGGAGTGCATTTACAGAAGTAATTAATTTCTTGTACATGCAATTACCAAGTTACAGATATATCTACAAGCTTCTGTTTTCTCAGCTCTTATATTCTTGAGATTTTGTGCTTCATTTGATATTTTGATGTAGTTAAGCATATAAAGTATTCTCAAAATGGTAGCAAGTACTAGAATTATCTTAGCTTGTTGTCACAAGTTTAGAATTTCGCAGCAGATCCCATGCAGCACTTAAGGCAACTTCTGGGTGAATATTGCTAAGTAAACCTTAAAAGTCTTGTTTATATATCACTCTCAAATACAAAAGAAAGACTAGAGCAAAGGGTTGGAAGATCTTGTGAGAATGTAAAGAAAACTTGTACTGCTTAACAAGAGAACTTTGCAAGGCTTGAAGGCTTTAAGACTTTGATTAGCTTGGATGCCTTACAAATGAAAGGGGTTGACTATTTATAAAGTGTCACATCCTCAATGAATGACTAGGATCACTTTGATCCAATGGTGGAGGTTTTGCCTCCAGAAGAATCCATACTTATGTACAAGTATCTAGAATCTTCCTATTTGTATCTACATATGTGTACATGTTTCTAGATAATTCTATGCCTATCTAAATATGTACAAGAACAACATAAAATGGTTGTATTACTAGAGACTTCCAGAAGCATTCATTGCTCGAAGTGTGTGGAAATCTCTAGAGTCTTCCACCAACTAGAGAATTCTTAGGAGCTTGTAGAAACAAGTAGAACTAGGTAAAAGTCTCTATAATCTTCCAGGAGTTGGGCTTGCTTGTGGCCTTGTTGGGCTCATTGGCTTGGAATTGATCGGACCGTGACATTGTGCTCTTAAAACAATTGCTTACTTTAGTTTTGAGTATAGATAAAATTTGCTTGCGTGTGGTTTTTCTTTTTTCTTTTTTTTGGTACAAAGGAGGAAACCCACCATGACCGGTGTCATAGCTAGCTCTATAATTGGTCCTATGACTTTTAACCCAGATGAGAATGAGAGTCCAATACCACATGGTCTCACTTGGTGGTAAACTTTAGGCGTAAAGCGAGGCCCACAAACCTAGACTATCTCCAACCGATCTTCAAATTAAAGTAATCTTCAATTTGAATCACTGACCCCCCTCTCTAACCCAAAGGCAAAACAATGCATCAATTTGAAGAGGTCTACAGTGCTTTGCCATGTATGGCGCAACACTATAGAGATGAAGTAAATTGCAATATTATGTTAATTAATGTATAATTAAATAATTGGTGAAATGTTAATTGTTGAGAAATAATAAATAAATAAAAAGAAATAAAGGGAATATTCTTTTTAGTGTAATATTTAGTACAATTGATTAGAGATGGAAAAAAGAAATGGTATGAAAATTACACTATTTTAGTTTAAAAGTTACACCAAATTGAAGTAATAGGTTGGAGATGGCCTAATACCGAATGAATCTGGATTGGACTTTGATCCTCTAGGGAATCGAACCCAAAATTCAGGACCATGCACCTTACTACACGACCCCAAGTGTGCCCTTACCACTTTGTTTTTACTTAAAACTGTTTCTGAATGTTGTTGTGGGCATACATTAAGAGGAACTTTATTCTTATAGAATTTGTCGCATTTTTTTCTCTCTTTTTTTTCTTTATTAATCAATTGGTATTTCATCATAGCGGAGCCATTTATGATATATATGTCAAAAATGGTTTGAATGTAAAATCTCTTTTACATCTTCATTGACTCAAAACAGATCACTATGGCTGCAACAACAAAAACAACGTTATTGAAACTTCTCATTGACAAAAAAAGTAAGAGAGTGGTGTATGCTGAGGCTGGAAAAGATTTTGTTGACTTCTTTTTTGGACTTATGCAAGTACCTATAGGTACTATAATGGGAAGTCTTTTAGAAAATTACATGCCTGGGTCAGGATCTTTTGGTAAAATATATGGGAGTATGATGAACCTGAATCCTAGCTATCTTCAATCAAATGTAAGCAAAGATGTCATCTTAAAGCCGAAGACAGCTTCGTCATCCACCATTGACAGCATTCCATTTTTGAAAAATTTTGTATCTAGAAAGAGAAAGCATTGACAGCATTCACCATTGACAGCATTGACAGCATTCGTCATCTCGCCGTTGACCCAAACCGCGGCGTGATTCATGGTCAATGACGGTAAGCAAAACCATGTTTCCGTGGTGGATCCGCCATTGAGCTAGAACGCGACACTGAGACCGCGGCACTGGTCAACTCTATTTTCCAAAGGTTGATGGGCTGAAATTGTAAGATGTCCATGCAGAACACCCATATTTCGGGGTCCATATCTCCCTCCTCATATTAAACTGGGCTTCCTACCATATATTTTCGGAAAGCCCCGGAAATCTACTTTCCAACAGTTTTTACGGACCATGATTCCGAGCTTTTTAGAGGGCGTTATGCGCGTTTCCGTAATGATGCGCGAGGCTGGAAACACGACCTGTGTTCATGGCGAGTAACCATGGCGACTGAACTTACTCACCTCACCCACTCGCCTCAACCTCTGCCCAAACTTCATAATAGCCATGGCAACTGATCATGGCGAGTGAACCACTCGCCTCAACCACTCACCATGACCCTGGAAAGGGCAAACTTGTCTTTTCAAGCCCAAATTCGTCCCCAAACTTACCCTAACTATAAATACAACTCTTTGCCTCTTCTTTCAACAAAGCCCCACAAATTCTTCACCTCTCAACAGCTCCATCTTCATCTTCTTCACAAACCAAGAGAGAGAAAAGCTTCCAAAGCTCCCTGGAGGTTCTCCTCTATGGGAAGCTCACCACCACCACCACTTTCTACCCATCATCCACCACATTTGGAGTAGATTGCAAAGAGAAAGGAGAGGTCTTTGGACCAATTTCGAGCTAGCAAGCATAAAGAACTTGGAGAAGGTTATCTTCAAGGGTTGACTCTTCTAAACTCATCTCTTTATATATCTTGTTTTCTAAATGTGTAACCCCACTTGGGAAATATTGTAAACCTATATTTGTGCTTATTTATGTTATGATTGTTCTAAAATCCATTTGGGTTTTGATTTATTCTTGTTATTATTGCATAATCTCTTATCTTGATATGCATGTATGTGGAGATTGGAAATTGATATGTGTTCATGGATGAGATTAAGAGTAGATTAACTTAATATGTAGGAGTAATTGTAATCAAATATCCCATTTGTGTATATATGTCTTTGGAAGGTCGAAATGCCTTGTTTTGATGGGTTTGAGTGTTTGTGGATTTTTGGTTGTGCCTAGGAGGACCAATCCGGGTACAACCTTAACCACTTAGTTCTAAAGAATGGATGAAACTTGTTTTATGCATGATCGTGCTAAAATAGGTTTTGGCTTATGTTCATATGCTTAATGGTAGGGACTTGAGACACAATTGTTCTAGCCATGACCTTTGGGGAGTGATTTGTGTCTTGAATCCCTTAGTTGAGATTACAAGCACAATTGCTCTAGCCATGACCTTTGGGGAGTGATTTGTGTTTGTGAATCTCTTAATTGAGAGAATATGCCCATAACTTGAATTGGATGTCCTTAAAGCCTAACAACCACTATTTGTGCACTTATGTATGGTAAACCTATTAAACCTTGTGTGATCATTATCATGCATCTCTCCAAACCACCATTTTATTATTTGTCTCTTTAAACACAATTCTCACCCCTCCATATTCCTTTTATTTTTATTAGCATTCCTTTCATTTACATTTCCACATACACCACACCGCAATATGCATACACCTCACACACAACATTCTCACCATTTCCGTATTCTATTTACATTGCTTTCAATAAACACTAGAACTCGATACAGTTGACGGATGACACCTCCCTGTGGACGATACCCTTGCTTGTTGCTATACTAGTCTCTAGTCACTTGCACTAACAAGATGAACTTGAAATATAAATGTTTTGACATGTAAAACGACACTTGTCAAATAACTTTAAGATTGAAATTATAAATATGATGTTTATTTTAAACCAAAATTTAATATTGTAAAATAAAGATTTGAAAAGAAGAAAAAAATGAAAGTAGTGCATATACAATTATTATTGTAACTGAATTTTGAATTTATTTGACATATAAAAAATTTTATTTAATAAAATCAAATAAAAACTGTCATGTCCTGTCTCATATGTCAGTATTATGTGGTAACAAACATTAGACAGGACAAGAAGGGCACTCTGGTCATTTGAACCTCTTGTCCTGTCCTGTCATGTCCTGTCCTGTCCTGTCCCAGCCATACCAAACGCATAACAGTACAGTCCACTGTTCTGTCCCAGACATACCAAACACAATACGGAACAGCTGTCATGTCCTGTCTCGTCCCGTCCTGTCCCGTTTGCTTACCAAACGCACCCTTAGGTTGCGTTTGTTGCGCGGGATAGGATTGAACTATTTTTAAGACATGGGATTGGATTGGATTGGATTGAACTGGATTGGATTAATTATAGTGTTTCCCGTGTTTGGTGCAACATAGGATTGGACTAAAAATAATCTAAACATGTGTTTGGTATGTGATAGGATTGGATAAAAAAAATAATATAAAAATAAATTTTATAATTATCTCCACCCACAAAAAAATCTCTCCACCCAAAAATATCTTATCTCTCTCGATCTAATCCCCCCTCTCACTTATTTTCTTCTTATTTCTCTTTGTTCTTCAACCCCTTTTCAAGACTTGATCTCTCTCTCTCTCTCTCTCTCTCTCTCTCTCTCTCTCTCTCTCTCTCTCTCTCTTAATCTCTTCTTCTTTCTTTGATATGATCCTCTCTCTCTCACTTAATTTCTTCTTCTTTCTATGTTCTTCAACTCTGTTTCCAGATTTCAATTCCTCTCTCTCTCGATTTTATTTTTATTTATTTAAAATTTCGTTTGTAAAAAAAAAGTAAAAAACTTGAAAATACCGTATTATAAGTCATGTGATCAGAAATAAGTTCACTCTTGAAGAAAAAAATTTGATGGTGGGAGGGCTTTGGATTTATGGGTTTTGGGTGATTATGTTCTAGGTTTTTTATTTGGGAGGGTTTTGGATTCTGATGGTGGTTGTGGTGGGGATAGATGATTGATTGGTTTTTCAATTTTTCTTTTCATTTTTCTGGGTTTGACGATTGAAAATCATCTCCTCTTCAAATTATTTTTCTGGGTTTGATTAGAAATCATCTCCCTATTTAATTTTTTTTTTTCAAGTTTTGATATTCGGTGGGTCTCAACAAAAAAAAAAAAAAAAAATTTAAAAAGGCCAGGACTAATTTTTTCTGGTTGGGTGTCAGTTTCTGGGTTTCTATTTCTTGTTGGTGGTGGTGGTTTATGAGAGCTGGTGTCGGAGTTGGGTGATGACTGGTGTTGGTGGTGGTCTGTGTTCATTTGAAATTGTTTTTTGGTTTTGTTTTTTTTAATCCATTGAAGAAGAAGAACAATCAAATTGCAGGGGATAAAATAATCCCGTTGATTTGGAGGGGATTATTTTATCCTCATCTGGTGGGATAAAAATTACTATGGACTAAAAATAGTCCTGGTTGCTGGACATCACCAAACGAGAGATTGGACTAAAAATAGTCCAATCCCAGTCCAATCCTGGCCAACAAACACAGCCTTAAGGTCTAATCTCAAGCCCAATCACGCCATGTACAGCAGAACCCGACCCATAAAGATGCCGGTGTCGGTGTCGGCTTTTTAACACACACAAAAAAAAAAAAAATAATAAAAAGAGTAATAAAACAAAAAAAAAAACAGAAAAATAATGGAAAATAATTTTTTCTTACAAAACTTCGTTTTCACATCAAAATGTATAAACTCCATCGTACAAAATTTCGTTGATACTTTTTTGGTAAAAGAAACAAAAACGAAGTTTTGTACGATGAAGTTAATACTTTTTCTTCCACCAGATCTCATCCGTCTCTGTTTCTTTTCATTTAAAATTACATTCATTTTTTATTTTGTTTTTTAAAATTTAAATTATTTTTAACACTATTAAAATTCAGGAGCGATCGGGGGACACAATTTTTAACACAAAATTTGACACTGATTTTTAAGCCATAGGATTTATGAGATTTGGATGGCTTAGATTTAATTAATTGATTTCTTTTTTTATTTTCTTCTACATTATCTATTATTAATTTCTTTTCTTTTCTCTCTCCTCTCTCATAGATTTACTTTCCTAATTAAAATCTTATTTATATTTTCTCTTCCAATTTATATGTTCCTCTCCCTCTATATTGCATATTAATTTTCTCTTCTCCCTCATGAATCATGATATATAACTTGCATATGATTTCTTTAGTGTACTTTAAACGGTTCTATAATTTGTGTTGAAATAAAGACATTAATTTTTTATGAATGCCTCCGCCACTAAACACTAAATTACATTAGACGGTGACCGATGGTGGATTGAATCTCTTCTTTCACATAAACATGTGGACCACAATTACTTATTCATACAACCACTCATGATCATGGACCTCCCTTGTATAATCCAATTTACGTAATACGTACATAGTCCATAGAAGCCTATTTTATTGTGGACCAAACTTGCCTACCAAGAGAGACTATTCTTTTGTTAACTACACATCTATTATTCATTTTATTTTTCCTCTCTTGTAATATAGGTTAATTAAACAGACGACTAATCAAAATCAGCTTTTTTTTTTTAGACATATTCAAATTGGATTGTAGAAAGCATCATGTGAAAAGAAAAGTACCCATATCTACAATCTTTTGAATAAATGAAAATTTTGTTATTGAAACTTAAGTCATGACTAGAACCACAAATTTTCTTCTGTTAAGCAATTAAACTAAAAATATATATACACAAAAACTACAAGAAAGAACTCATATATCATTATATGAAAGCTAGTAATTAAATTTACCAACTCCATTGCATGCATTTACAAAAATTGAAGGGACGTGTTTTTTGTTCACTTAAAAGGTTGTAAATCTTTTTATTTTCTGAGGAGGCAATATGTGTCTATAAACATGCATTTTCTTCTTCTTTGGTAGTTAGTGACTACTGGTTTGTATGTTTTCGCCAGTATTTGGCAATACATAAGTAGAATATTAATATCTCTTTAAAGAAAAATATTCATAAAAGAAATGTCAATTCAAAGGAAAGTTCAAGCTCAAATGACAATTCTATTCTGAGAAAGACTTACAAAAAAATTGGGACGGCTAAATAGTAAGTCTCTTATCATTGATTTTTATTTTAGAGCTAATTACACAGAACCTCCCTGAGGTTTGCCCCTTTACACCTAAAAACAACTTTATCGAAACTTGACACTCAACCCCCCTGGCGTTAGTGTTTGACCATTAACTTAATGGTTGACCACATCAAAATGCCAAAATGACTTAAATACCCCTGTTACCCTTTATTTAATGAAATTAAAATTTAAAAGGGTAAATTAAATAAAGAAATATTAAATAAAAAATAGATGATCTTCACAATTTTTTAAAAAATAAATAAATTTTTTAAAAATAAAATAAAATTAAATTAAATTAAAACATGTTTTAAAACCAAAAACAAAAAAATAAAAAACAAAAAAATAAAAAAACAAAAAAATAATGGAAAATATTTTTTTCTTACAAAACTTCGTTTTCACATCAAAATGTATCAACTTCATCGTACAAAACTTCGTTGATACTTTTTTTGGTAAAAGAAACAAAAACGAAGTTTTGTACGATGAAATTAATACTTTTTCTTCCACCAGATCTCATCCGTCTCTGTTTCTTTCCATTTAAAATTACATTCATTTTTTATTTTTATTTTTAAATTTAAATTATTTTTAACACAATTTTTAACACAAGATTTGACACTGATTTTTAAGCCATTGGATTTATGAGATTTGGATGGCTTAGATTTAATTAATTGATTTCTTTTTTATTTTCTTCTACATTATCTATTATTAATTTCTTTTCTTTTCTCTCTCCTCTCTCATAGATTTACTTTCCTAATTAAAATCTTATTTATATTTTCTCTTCCAATTTATATTTTCCTCTCCCTCTATATTGCGTATTAATTTTCTCTTCTCCCTCATGAATCATGATATATAACTTGCATATGATTTCTTTATTGTACTTTAAATGGTTCTATAATTTATGTTGAAATAAAGACATTTTTTTTTATGAATGCCTCCACCACTAAACACTAAATTACATTAGACGGTGACTGATGGTGAATTGAATCTCTTCTTTCACATAAACACGTGGACCACAATTACTTATTCATGCAACCACTCATGATCATGGACCTCCCTTGTATAATCCAATTTTGCTACGTAATACGTACATAGTCTGTAGAAGTCTATTTTGTTGTGGACCAAACTTGTCTACCAAGAGAGACTATTCTTTTGTCAACTACACATCTATTATTCATTTTATTTTTCCTCTCTTGTAATATAGGTTAATTAAACAGATGACTAATCAAAATCAGCTTTTTTTTTTAGACATATTCAAATTGGATTGTAGAAAGCATCATGTGAAAAGAAAAGTACCCATATCTACAATCTTTTGAATAAATGAAAATTTTGTTATTGAAACTTAAGTCATGACTAGAACCACAAATTTTCTTCTGTTAAGCAACTAAACTAAAAATATATATACACAAAAACTACAAGAAAGAACTCATATATCATTATATGAAAGATAGTAATTAAATTTACCAACTCCATTGCATGCATTTACAAAAATTGAAGGGACGTGTTTTTTGTTCACTTAAAAGGGTGTAAATCTTTTTTATTTTCTGAGGAGGCAATATGTGTCTATAAACATGCATTTTCTTCTTCTTTGGTAGTTAGTGACTAGTGGTTTGTGTGTTTTCGTCAGTATTTGGCAGTACATAAGTAGAATATTAATATCTCTTTAAAGAAAAATATTCATAAAAGAAATGTCAATTCAAAGGAAAGTTTAAGCTCAAATGACAATTCTATTCTGAGAAAGATTTACAAAAAAATTGGGACGGCTAAATAGTAAGTCTCTTATCATTGATTTTTATTTTAGAGCTAATTACACAAAACCTCCCTGAGGTTTTCCCCTTTACACCAAAAAACAACTTTATCGAAAATTGACACTCAACCCCCCTGGCGTTAGTGTTTGACCGTTAACTTAACGGTTGACCACATCAAAATGCCAAAATGACTTAAATACCCCTATTACCCTTTATTTAATGAAATTAAAATTTAAAAGGGTAAATTAAATAAAGAAATATTAAATAAAAAATAGATGATCTTCACAATTTTTTAAAAAATAAATAAATTTTTAAAAATGGAAAAAATAAGAAAATAAAATTAAAACACGTTTTAAAACCAAAAACAAAACAAAAAAATACAAAAAAAAAACAAAAAAAAAAACAAAAAAATAATGGAAAATAATTTTTTCTTACAAAACTTCGTTTTCACATCAAAATGTATCAACTTCATCATACAAAACTTCGTTGATACTTTTTTTGGTAAAAGAAACAAAAACGAAGTTTTGTACGATGAAGTTGATACTTTTTCTTCCACCAGATCTCATCCGTCTCTGTTTCTTTCCATTTAAAATTACATTCATTTTTTATTTTGTTTTTTAAAATTTAAATTATTTTCCATTATTTTTCTGTTTTTTTTTTTTTTGGTTTTAAAACGTGTTTTAATTTTATTTTCTTATTTTTTCCATTTTTAAATTTTTTTTTATTTTTTAAAAAATTGTGAAGATCATCTATTTTTTATTTAATTTACTCTTTTAAATTTTAATTTCATTAAATAAAGGGTAATAGGGGTATTTAAGTCATTTTGGCATTTTGATGTGGTCAACCGTTAAGTTAACGGTCAAACACTAACGCCAGGGGGGTTAAGTGTCAATTTTCGATAAAGTTGTTTTTTGGTGTAAAGGGGCAAACCTCAGGGAGGTTCTGTGTGATGAGTTTTGATGTTAAAAAGTCTAAAATATCCCTATTTAAACTTTAATTATATGAATTGAACATTATACTTTTTAACTTTTACTAGATAAAAGCATTGTTTGTTAGTCAACAAGACATGTTTCTGAAATAAAATCATATTTATCTAGACATTTAATAATAGTCGAAAGGTGAGAGAATGTTTTGAATATTAAACCCGTGCATTTCATCCATTGATTTCCTTACGTCTTCTTCTTTCTGCTCATTCAACGACTCCAGTCCTGTTTAATTGTTTATTGGTTCATCACCATTATCATTGTACTATTTTCAACTCTATTCACGTTTTAAATATTCCAACCCATTCTCTTGTTTACTCGGTCAATTCAACTCTTCAGAATGGAATGCTCATATATTTAGACACCCATTTCTCTTTGCCAACTTCTTTTCTCTGTTTTCAATCTCTTCTTCAGAATATTCATCTGGGTATATTTTTTTTTTTCATAGATTCAGTGATTTTGACTCTTTTTTTTTTTCAGAGCTATTGAGTTTCATTGAATCACTGGTTATAAGATAGATTTTGTGCTTGTTTTTCTGTTGTTGTCTGACCTGTTTGATACTTGTTCAAACAGGTGTGAGTAGTGAGTTGTGTAATTTAAGATGGCAGCACATCCAAAGTATGCTGAAATGATGTCATTTGGAGGCTCACATCATAGTCAAGGCAATCAAGTTTTGCCATTTGACACCAGTAAAGGGTCTTTAAAAGTTCTGCGTTTACATGGCAATTTAGATATCTGGGTCAAAGAGGCTAAGAACCTCCCAAACATGGACATGTTTCACAAGAAATTAGGAGACATGTTTGGCAAATTCAACATGAAACTGAGCAGTAAAATTGACGGTATGTCTCAGAAAATAACCAGTGATCCTTATGTCACGGTTTCAGTTTCTGGTGCTGTTATTGCGAGGACTTTTGTGATTAACAATAGCGAAAACCCTGCTTGGATGCAGCATTTTAATGTTCCTGTTGCACATTATGCAGCAGAAGTGCATTTCGTTGTTAAAGATAGTGATGTTGTTGGATCCCAAATTATAGGTGCTGTAGGGATTCCAGTAGAACAATTGTACTCAGGTACAAAAATTGAGGGTTTATTCCCTATCTTGAGCTCGAACACGAAGCCTTGTAAGCCTGGAGCTGTATTGAATTTATCAATTCAATACACTCCTATTGAAAAAGTGAGTCTTTATCACAGAGGAGTACGTTCAGGTCCAGATTATGATGGAGTTCCTGGTACATATTTTCCTCTTAGGAGAGCTGGTAAAGTTACACTTTATCAAGATGCTCATGCTCATGGTGGTTGCCTTCCACTTTTGAATCTTGACGGTGGCGAGCCCTTCAATAATTCTAGTTGTTGGCAGGAAATCTATGAAGCTATAAGACAGGCGCGTCGCTTGATTTACATTACAGGGTGGTCTGTCATCCATACAGTGAGACTAATTAGAGATGATGAAAATAGCACATACACATTAGGAGATCTTCTCAAAACTAAGTCACAGGAAGGTGTTCGAGTGCTGCTTCTTGTGTGGGATGATCCTACTTCTAAGAGCATTTTGGGATATAAAACGGTAAGGAACACATACTTTTCCTACATTTGATGCTAGTTCAAAGTTTTATAGCTTAATTTTAGAGGTCATAAATTCATGATTTTTGTTGCATTTTGCTTGTTTTCTTTTTTACCCCCTTAAATCTTACAATGTTCAGTGTTTAATGCTAATTATTGGAGTGATTTACATTTTTACTCATCTTGTATGCAGCATTTTATTCAAGAACACCAGTACCCAACTGCCAACTACTCTGCAGTTGCAGATTTGATCTCTGCCCTGGTGGCTAATACTAAAACTTCAAATAAGAATTCATTCGAGGCAGCATTTAATCTTTGTAGTAGTTGAGAATTCTCGAGTTTACCATGCTTTTCGTTTACTATGATTATTG
Source organism: Acer campestre (assembly GCA_954870605.1). Lineage (NCBI taxonomy): Eukaryota > Viridiplantae > Streptophyta > Magnoliopsida > Sapindales > Sapindaceae > Acer > Acer campestre. The sequence goes on along the minus strand of OX940800.1, from coordinate 58,094,958 downwards.
AGGTTATGAATGTTAGAGTTAAGTACCAAGAAGTATGACTAATACAGTAAGATTTATCTGCATATATTTCATTAATGTCTGATTTCATTGGTTCCTCCTTGCATGGTTCACATAAATAGGGCTTGGGATGAGAAATGTTATCTACTTGGTTGAAACAAGTAACTTGGAAAGGCATTGCATTATGTTTTCTATTTTTTCTTTGTCTATCTTTAGATGTGAGAACTGATATGTGATATTGTTTAATGCTATAAAATGCCATCACACCATCAACTGAAAATTTTCATACTTAAAAAATTGCTCATGCTTCCTCCTCCTTCACTAGGCGCTGATTGACTCTTATGATATGTAGGATGGGAAAATGAACACCGGTGATGAGGAGACTCGTCGTTTCTTCAAAAACTCTTCAGTGCAAGTTATACTTTGCCCTCGATCTGCTGGAAAAGGACATAGCTTTGTCAAAAAGCAGGTTGGATATGGCATGTGGTATAGATCCATGTATTTAACATCTGAAATTTAGTATTTTCTTTGACCCTTTTGTTAAATGATAATTGACTTTCAGGAAGTGGGAATTATCTATACACATCATCAGAAAACAGTGATTGTGGATGCTGATGCAGGACAATCTAGCAGGAAGATCATTGCATTTATTGGAGGTCTTGATTTATGCAAGGGTCGATATGACACTCCAATGCATCCTCTTTTTGGAAAATTAGAAACAGTGTACAAAGATGACTTCTGTAATCCTACATTCACGGTAAATATCTAATCAATGTTTGGTTTGCAAATGTTAGTTTTCGCATCAAATTTACGCCTCATGACCATACTAGTAGCTTCTATATATGGAAATGATTAGAAATCCTATTTTCACTAGCTGAGTAGTAGGGTGCTCTTAAAGATAGAAGAGACAGTGGCTGAGCAAATACAATACAAGTCATATGATTTATTGTAGTCAGTATGCAAAGATTTTTGTTTTTTGTCTTGTTTTTATACTGATATCTGTTGTAATGTAATCAGGAGCCTACTAGTGATGGTCCAAGAGAACCATGGCATGACTTGCATTGTCGAATTGATGGTCCAGCTGCATATGACATCCTTACCAATTTTGAGGAGCGATGGCTAAAGGCTTCTAAGCTTCACGGTCTTCAAAAATTTAAGACTTCACATGATGATGCACTACTCAAGCTTGAAAGAATACCTGAAATTATGGGGATAGCAGAAGCTTGTCGCCTGAATGCGAATGATCCAGAGTCTTGGCATATTCAGGTATATTGGATGATGTTAATCAGCTGTCGGTTTTCAATTTATCCGGTAACTGCCTATCTATTTATATGGTTAAGTTTTGAATACATTTCTCAACAATTGTGTAGGTTTTCCGTTCAATTGATTCAAGTTCTGTGAAAGGCTTTCCAGACGACCCCAAAGATGCTACAAGAATGGTGAGAAATAATTGGCTTTAAGTTTCCATTTCCCATCAATAAGTCATTTGATTTGTTTACAAAGAGTCAACCGTAGTTAATCAACTAACTTGTTAATTGCATTGTAACAGAACCTGGTATGCGGGAAGAATGTTCTCATAGACATGAGTATACATACTGCTTACGTCAATGCAATCCGGGCAGCCCAAAACTTCATTTATATCGAGAATCAGTATTTTCTTGGCTCATCATATAATTGGGATTCTCACAAAGACTTAGGTGAGGAACTATAGCTTTCCCTTTTCTTGGCTCATCAACAAGTACACAGTCAGAAGCTTACCCTTTTGTTATTGCAGGTGCAAACAACTTAATACCGATGGAAATTGCTCTTAAAATTGCCAACAAAATCAGAGCAAACGAGAGATTTTCTGCGTATATTCTTATACCAATGTGGCCAGAAGGTGTTCCTACACAAGTTCCTTTTCAGAGGATTCTCTATTGGCAGGTTGGTTTTGATTTCCATTTACAAGTACTTGAGGCCTTACGCTTTCTTGCTTAGAGACAGAACAGAAAAGTCTTGTTGGACTTATCAGTTTTCCTAGTATGAGATGATTTTGTGATAGAATTTTGTTCACCTAGCTTTAATTGTTATTTGCTGCAGCACAAAACAATGCAAATGATGTATGAGACAATTTACAAGGCTTTGGTGGAGGTTGGACTTGAAAATAAATATGTGCCACAAGACTATTTAAATTTCTTCTGCCTTGGCAATCGCGAGGCATTTAGTTTTCTAGACAGTTATGGTGCTGAGAAGAAGAATTCCACTGCAGCAAATACTTCTCAGGTATCTATCTCCCTTTTCTTCGCAGCTTTTCACTTTGTCAAATATTAATTTCTATAGTTACAGTAGTTTAATATGTGCTATGCTTGGTAATACAGGCACTCTGTCAGAAGAGTAGACGATTTCAGATTTATATTCATTCTAAAGGAATGATAGTGGATGATGAATATGTAATCGTGGGATCGGCAAATATCAACCAGCGCTCTTTAGAAGGCACAAGAGACACTGAAATAGCAATGGGAGCATATCAGCCTCATCATACTTGGGCAAGCAGTCGCTCTAGCCCTCACGGGCAGGTAAGCATAATGATATAGCTGGTTTAATATCCGGATTATAACAACAATCTGAACGTCCTTAATGTGTGCAAGTGCATAGACTAAAATTGTTATTGATGATTCTTGGAAAACGAATTTACTGCCTTTATGGCCTGTGATTGCACTTAAGTTTCTGGTATCCGATTGGTTTGAAGAAATAGGTAAGTATGAGACTGAATGTCATTCGAATGCAGGTCTATGGATATCGAATGTCACTTTGGGCAGAGCACCTTGGAAAACTTGAAGAATGTTTTGAGCGACCAGAGAGTCTCGGATGCATGAGACGAGTAAGGTCCTTGGGTGAAGTCAATTGGAGAGAGTATGCAGCTGATGAGGTAACAGAACTATCGGGTCACCTTCTAAAATATCCGGTTGAAGTTGATCGAACGGGGAAGGTTAAGGCTCTTCCTGGCTGTGAAACATTTCCAGATGTGGGTGGCAACATATTGGGGTCATTGGGGCCATTTACTGCAATTCAAGAAAATCTAACCATTTGAACCACCATTGATCTCACGCACAACTCAACCTTTTGTGCTTAGCTTGATATGTTCTGCTCAATGTTTGATTTTTCATTCTTATTTTTTTGGACTGAGATTCTCTTCTCATCTCATTTGTGCTCAACTTTTTAACATCCAATGACATGTGGCATCCAAACAAATGAATGGCTAAGATTAATTTATCTTTTTTTTATTTTTTCTCTCCCCGCCTAAAAAACGACATCGTATCTCTCAAAACAAAAAAAAAATTATTCTTCTTATTTGTTTCAGATCAAGCTCCATTAAATTTCAAAAAATAAATAAATTCCAGAAAATAAATAAATAAATAAACTAAGGAGATCATCCATCTTTACAATCCCAGATTCATCAACACCTAGAAACCAAAAAATAATTAATAATAATAACCAAAGGATTTCCCTTCTCTTTCATTCATTTTATCAGCAACCAACAAAACAAAAATCCACCCATAAACGAAATCCAATAAAAAAAATTGAAAAAACAAAAAAATAAAATAAAAAAGAACATTGATGGATCTTCAGATCTTCATCAATGGAGAAACAGATGGAACGCCATCAAAATCGTCACTACAAAACGGTCAAACACGAGCACGAAATCGCACCACCACCCAAAAACGAAATCGCACCAATCAACCACCACAAAACACAAACATGAAATCACATGAAATAGGAGAGAAAGAAGGCAACGAGAAGAAGGATCGGAGATTGGAAATGGAGGAGATTGATGGAGTTGGATTCGCGGAGAGAGAGAGTGAGAGTGACGAACCAGATGTGAAAAGAGAGAGAAGACGCGGCGGCGGCGACGGCGGCTAAAGGAAATCGAAAGCGATGCGAAGAGCAGATGCGGCGGCTTTTGAATGGTGGTGGTGGCTAGGGTTTAGGTGTTGGTGTTGGTGGAAGATGATGATGTTGACCGATGAGTGTGGTAGAGTGGTGTCTGGTGGTGTTATTTTTAAAAAAAAAGATTTATTTGTTTTTTTAATAGATTTGTTGACTTTTTATTTTCTGGTTTATGGGGTAATCCTTGGTGGTTATTATTATTATTATTATTATTATTATTATTATTAGGCTAATTGGCACAGATACCTCCTGAACTCTTCAAAACTTTGCACGTTACCCCCTAAACTTTTTTTTTCGGCACTAAACCCTCTAAACTAATTGAAATTTGCAAAAACTGACGGAATGGCAACGGAAGCCACATTCCGTCTGTTTTCTAGTCACATGCGTGTCACGTGACAAGAACTAATTACACCAACCTCCCCTAAGGTTTGCCCTAATACCTTTTTTTTTAATGGCAAATATTTTTTTTTAAGAGGATATAATAATTTTTATTATTATTTTCAATAAATAGTTTTTTTTTTTTAAAAAAAAAAAAGATTGATCTCCACCATCCATCACCATGATGGACGATGGAGATCAAATTAATTTAAAAAAACGAATAAAAAAATTTTAAAAATCATATTATATATATTTGATTAAATTAAAAAAATGAAATTGTTGGACCCAAATGTGTAACATTCAGGAGACATAATCAGTAGAATATACACACACAAATAATATAACACGCAATGATGCGTACACCGCACATACGTGCAAATCACATATAAACTCTATAAATAGCCTATTTTACAACAAAACAAAAGGGGGGATGAATTCCGAATGGCTGGGCGGGCGGGTGGCCAAAAAGCTCTGAGGAGCCTCATTTGACACATTTTTACACTCAACAATTGGCGCTAGAAGGAGGGGCTCCAGAACTAAACTTCGGGGTACCCTAAGTGAACCAGTCACAGCTCACCAACGAGCAGCGGAAGAGCCACCCCGACCGCCACCAGCCGATCGCCGGAAAGGCGGCAAACCGGCCGCCGGAAAACTTGAAGAACAGCCGTCCGGTCAACTGAAGACTGGGCATACGCCGCCGCCACCACCATCTGGAGCGGAATCACCAGATCTACAACTTTCTCTTCTTGGCCGACGACCGTTGACAACCGGAAAGCAGTCAAAATCGCCGGAGAAGAATGGATGAATAGTGGCCGTCTGGTAAACCGGAGAGTGGACTGACACCTCCACCACCATCTGGAGCGGAATCACCAGATCTACAACTTTCTATTCTTGGCCGACGACCGTTGACAACCGAAAAGCAGTCAAAATCGCCGGAGAAGAATGGATGAATAGTGGCCGTCCGGTAAACCGGAGAGTGGACCGACACCTCCACCACCATCTGAACTGGAATTTACCGATCTACAACTTTTCCTTCTTGGCCGATGTCATCCGAACATCAGAAAATGTATCATCATCAACTTTCTTTGATTGTTGAATATATATATATGCATTTATAGTATTTTTATATATACAATCTCTCAGAGGGACAAAGTCCCCAGAAGTTTTACAGAACTGAAGAGTTGAGGGGCTCAGTCCCCGAAAGCGTTACAGAAGTCTCCTACATGGAGCATGAAAAACCTCCTCCGGGAGAACAGAAGTCTCCTACATGGAGCATAAAAAACCTCCTCCGGGAGAAACCTCCTCCGGGAGAACAGAAGTCTCCTACATGGAGCATGAAAAACCTCCTCCGGGAGAGCAGAAGTCTCCTACATGGAGCCTCCTCCGGGAGAACAGAAGTCTCCTACATGGAGCATGAAAAACCTCCTCCGGGAGAAACCTCCTCAGGGAGAACAGAAGTCTCCTACATGGAGCATGAAAAACCTCCTCCGGGAGAAACCTCCTCCGGGAGAACAGAAGTCTCCTATATGGAGCCTCCTCCGGGAGAACAGAAGTCTCCTACATGGAGCATGAAAAACCTCCTCCGGGAGAGCAGAAGTCTCCTACATGGAGCCTCCTCCGGGAGAACAGAAGTCTCCTACATGGAGCATGAAAAACCTCCTCCGGGAGAGCAGAAGTCTCCTACATTGAGCCTCCTCCGGGAGAACAGAAGTCTCCTACATGGAGCATGAAAAACCTCCTCCGGGAGAAACCTCCCCCGGGAGAGCAGAAGTCTCCTACATGGAGCCTCCTCCGGGAGAACAGAAGTCTCCTACATGGAGCATGAAAAACCTCCTCCGGGAGAAACCTCCTCAGGGAGAACAGAAGTCTCCTACATGGAGCATGAAAAACCTCCTCCGGGAGAAACCTCCTCAGGGAGAACAGAAGTCTCCTACATGGAGCCTCCTCCGGGAGAACAGAAGTCTCCTACATGGAGCATGAAAAACCTCCTCCGGGAGAGCAGAAGTCTCCTACATGGAGCCTCCTCCGGGAGAACAGAAGTCTCCTACATGGAGCATGAAAAACCTCCTCCGGGAGAAACCTCCCCCGGGAGAGCAGAAGTCTCCTACATGGAGCCTCCTCCGGGAGAACAGAAGTCTCCTACATGGAGCATGAAAACCTCCTCCGGGAGAACAGAAGTCTCCTACATGGAGCATGAAAAACCTCCTCCGGGAGAAACCTCCTCCGGGAGAGCAGAAGTCTCCTACATGGAGCACGAAAAACCTCCTCCGGGAGAACAGAAGTCTCCTACATGGAGCATGAAAAACCTCCTCCGGGAGAAACCGCCTCCGGGAGATAAACCTCCTCCGGGAGAACGAAAGTCTCCTACATGGAGCATGAAACTCTCCTCCCGGAGATAAACCGCCTCCGGGAGATAAACCTCCTCAAGGAGAACGAAAGTCTCCTACATGGAGTATGAGAAACCGCCTCCGGGAGATAAACCTCCTCCGGGAGAACAAAAGTCTCTTACATGGAGCATGAAACTCTCCTCCTGGAGATAAACCTCCTCCGAGAGAAATCTCCAAATGGAGAAGTTCTATGGAACTAAATCGCCTCCGAGAGGAATCTCCGAATGGAAACCTTTCTAATAAGTACGTTGAGGCTATAATAAGGCTACGATAATTGAAGAGACCGTATTCAACACCGTTCCAAATTTATCTTGAATTGTATAGAGTTATTCAAGTTCCCACCTCTATTACCAAAACCTCCAGAGCTGAGAACTTGAGGGGCTATTGTTGGACCCAAATGTGTAACATTCAGGAGACATAATCAGTAGAATATACACACACAAATAATATAACACGCAATGATGCGTACACCGCACATACGTGCAAATCACATATAAACTCTATAAATAGCCTCTTTTACAACAAAACAAAAGGGGGGATGAATTCCGAATGGCTGGGCGGGCGGGTGGCCAAAAAGCTCTGAGGAGCCTCATTTGACACATTTTTACACTCAACAGAAATTAAAAAAATAAATTAAAAAATAAAGATCATATCATATCTTCTTCATTAATTCATATAATTCAATAATTCCAAACAAAATTAAATCAAAAATCAATTAAAAAAAATCCACAAATCTCATTCAATAATTCATATCTTCTTCCTTCTTCTTCAATCAATTCCAAAAGGAAATCACAAAAATAAAATCCATAAATCTCATCTTCTTCAATCAACTCCAAAAACAAAATAAATGGTGAAAATAATCTTACAAAACCTCTGTCAAGAAAGACATTCAACAATTTCAAACACAAATCTACAAATCTTACAAAACCAACAACAATAACAATTTCACATATAAAACCCAAACCACCACCGCCAACACCAACCCCAGGACCCAGCCGAGGCAACCAAAGCCAACCAAACCATCTCTTCCCGCCGTCAATCTCCTCTTCTCCTTCTCTTTTGGCGGCGGCAATTGGCGACGACGGGGAAGATCGATTTGGTGGTGGGTCGATCTCTTCTGCTGTCGATCTCCTCTTCTCCTTCTCTCTTGGCGGCGGCGGTTGGCAACGACGAGGAAGATAGATTTGGTCGTGGGTCACCGTCGATCTCCTCTTCTTTTTCTCTCTTGGCAACGGCAGCGGTTGGCGACGACGAGGAAGATCAATGGTGAGTTGGGTTTGGATCGATCGATGTTGATGGTTGTAGGTTGAAGAGATCAAACTTTTAAATTTGAGATTTGTTTCTTGGCTTGATGATGATAAATTTTTTATTTGTTTCTTGGCTTGATGATGGATTCGGTGAGATGGGTCTGGCTGTGTGATGGTGATGATGGTGATGAAGGTCTGGTTTTGGTGGTGTGTTGATGGTTATTTTTTGGGTTTGGCAGAGGTTGAAGAGATTTGGGAATGATTTTCTGGGTTTGGAATGATTTTCCAGATTTTTTGGGTTTGGAATGATTTTTCAGATTTGGGAATATATAAATTTAAGTAAAGATATTATTAGAATTTATGTTGAAGAGATTTGAGAATAAATGCACTGGATAGATGGGAATGGTTCCATCAAGAGTATTTGAATGCGAATTTCAAAGAAGTGATCATGGTGTCCTTAAAGAAATTCCATGGCGCGATCCTGATTGTGCTGGTCAATGATGGCCTTACCATTGCCACAAGCACATGGAGAAATAGAAGCCATAGAATTAAGTTCATCCCAGAAAGATTTCAAATGGAAAAAATAATCTGATACTATTGAGTTATGTAAACCCAATTTATAACAACTAAAACCCAATTTCTGGTTTTGGTTTGAAACCGAAATGATTGAATTCGTCGAAACTTGTATTCAGCCAGTTGATATGTGGTTAGGTTTCAAAACTAAGTTTTAACTTAAAGAGAAAAAATAATAATAATAATAATAATAATAAACACACACACACAAGTTTTAGTTACAAAAATGAGTAAATCAATAATTCCTAACATTTATAACAAATAAAACCCAATTTTCATGGTTTCAATGTTTTTGGTAAATGATCGGATTCACCAAAACTAGTGCTCCGTTAGCCACCAAAATGATCAATAATTTCTTTATAATGGAAGTTGTATTTCAAACCGTTTTTGTAGAGCCTCATTTTATTAGGTCTTGACTAAGGGTGTGCATTTTTGTTTTAGTTTGGGTTGAAGCTCAATGTCAAACCAAACCAATATGTATCAGTTTGGTTATATTTCAACCCAAACCAAACCAATGTGATTTGCCAAACCGATTCAAACCAAACCAAAAAAAAAAAAAAAAACGGTTTGGTTTGGGTAGATTTATCAGTTTAGGTTTGAACCCAAAAATCATTTTTTGTATTATTAAAAAAATATATTTAAATATAAAAATATTAAATATAGGTGTTGTTTAATTATTTTAAAAATTATAATATTATATAATTAACAAATTAACAATAACAGGTATCATAACAGAAAAATTAAAATAAAATAAAACAACTCATATTCTAAAATGCTATGAGTAGTGATTATATTTTATGTATTAAAAAAATATAATATATTAAAGAAAGAGGAGTGGTACAATACCAAATGGTTGATATCAATAATAAATAAATATAAATAAAAGTTACAAAACTCCGGAAAAAATGTGAATTTGACTTTTATTAAATATATGGATTGGTTTTTGTGGTATGAATTTTATTTTTAATAATCCAAACCGAACTAATCTTTAATCGGTTTGTTAAATGACAAATCAATTAATAATTTTTTTATATGTGAAACCAAACCAACCCATAAAGTTGGGGTTGGGTTAGGTCTTAGGCAGGTTGGTTCGGTTTGACGGTTTTTTACACATACCTATTCCCGATCGATAAGGGCCTTATCAGCTTTCGAAGAAAAGAAAAATAAAAATAAGTTTGGTCATAATGACATTTTTTCTTATTCTAATTGAATTCGCTCATGGAAGATGGTAGAAGGTTATAGAAAAGCCGAAAAGGTGATCACAAGAGTATACATTTAAAATATTACTAAAGTAATCGGATAAAGAAGAGATGGCCCACGAAGCCCACGAAAGAACCACAAATTTCAGTCACTAGAATTTTCCTCCTAATCCTATATATAGCCTCCTCTTCCCTCTTCATTTTTCATCCTGAAATTGATCACCAAACCATTCACAGCTTTCTTTAATTCTTCTTCAAGTTTTCGTCACCCTCAAAAATTTTCAAACATGTCTCTCATTCCAAGCTTATTCGGTGGCCGAAGAACCAACGTGTTTGATCCATTTTCTCTGGACATTTGGGATCCATTTGATGGGTTATTCAATACCTCCGCTGTAGCTAAAGTGCCAGATTCAGCACATGAAACATCAGCATTTGCCAATGCAAGAATCGACTGGAAAGAGACCCCAGAGGCTCACGTTTTCAAAGCTGATCTTCCGGGGCTGAAAAAAGAAGAAGTGAAAGTGGAGGTTGAAGAAGGGAAAATTCTTCAGATCAGTGGAGAGAGGAGCAAAGAGCACGAAGAGAAGAACGATAAGTGGCATTGCGTTGAGAGGAGCAGCGGCAAGTTCCTGCGGAAATTCAGGTTGCCTGAGAATGCCAAGATTGATCAGGTCAAGGCTAGCATGGAAAATGGTGTGCTTACTGTGACTGTGCCTAAAGAGGAGGCGAAGAAACCTGAGGTCAAGGCCATTGAAATTTCTAGCTAAGTATATGTTTTTATGATGTTTGTTTCCTGGGAAATTGGTGTGAAAAAAATCATTGAATTTGTATATGTCTAGAGTAGTTTCTGTGTGTTTGTAAGAGCTTGAAAGCATGTCTGTTACTTGTTACTAGTTTCTAAATAATAAAGTGAGTTATAATAAACTTTAAAATTGAATTTTACGTATTCTCTTCCGTGTAGAATCTATACAATTGAATCAAAAATAAAAAATAAAAAATAAAAAGTAAAAAAAATTGATGGCTAGAGAATTACAATGCACCAAGGTTCCATTGGTTCGGTGGTCGGAAACATCATCCCGGTATTGACAATTTGAAGGTGATGCTAATTTCTTCCTTTTCAATTATATCTCTTCTCAACCGGTAACGTGTCAATGATTTCAACTCTCATGACAAGAAAACTGTCACCATTAACTTCAACAAGGTTCTTATAATCGAAACCTCTCGTTTTCTTATTTTTTTCTTATCATAATTCTCTGATTCGACTATATATCATATGACTAATGGGGTTTGATTGTTTCAGGGTTTGGAGATGGTACTGATGTATTTGTCTGAATCACCACCAGGCACCATTAGAAGAAACTGTGACAGTGAATCTATTTTGTTGGACTTCAGCCAGTTAGGTTGCGAAATTGAGTTATAATTCGATTAAAATTACAAGATATAAGTAACAAAAATGAAAAAAAAATCACTATTCCCTAACATTTATTACAAAAATAATCCAATTTTTGTGCTTTTGACGGTTAATGATCGGATACGTTGAAACTTAGGTTCGGTCAATCAGCGTATGGTAAGGCCGTGAAATGAGTTTTAACTGGACTAAAAGCACAATTTTGTTCAAGTTATAAGCAACAAAAATGACTAAACCAATAATTCCTAAAATTTTAACTAGACTAAAAACACAATTTTGATCAAGTTATACGCAACAAAAATGACTAAACCAATAATTCCTAACATTTATAACAACTAAAACCCAATTTTCTGGTTTCGGTTTGAAACTGAAATGATTGAATTCATCGAAACTTGTATTTGGTTGGTGGATGTGTGGCTAGGTTTCAAAACTAAGTTTTAACTCAAACAAACAAACAAACAAACAAACGCAAGTTTGATCAAGTTACAAAAATGAGTAAATCAATAATTTATAACAAATAAAACCCAATTTTCATGGTTTCTACGGATTTGGTAAATAATCGGATTCGCCGAAACTTGTGTTCCATTAACCACTGAAATGATCAATAATTTCTTTATAATGAAAGTTGTATTTCGAATTGTTTTTACAAAGCCTAATTTTAGGGCTAATTTAACTAAAGTCCCTTATTGTTTTAAAATACATTACTTTAGTCCATTTAACTAAAATATTAATGGACAACTCTAACTATATATATAAAAGTACAATTTTACCCTTATCAAAATGATTTATTGAGTTTCAAAAATAAATAATATTAAAATGATTTATAAAAATAAATAAACAATAAAAAATTGTTTTCTAAAAAATGAAAAAAATTAATTAAAAAAAAAACTAATGGATTATGGAAAATATAAAGTTAAAATAAATAATAAATTGAAAGTAGTTTCATAAATTTAAAAAACAAAAAAAAAAGTATTTCAAAAAAAAATAAAGGTTTTTTTTTAAGTAAATGGATCTCCACCATTAGATCGATCCAAATCCAACGATGGAGATCCATTTACTTTAAAAATAAAAAAATAATAAAAACTTTTTATTTTTTGAAATAATTTAAAAAAAAAATTTATATACTTTCAATTTATTATTTATTTTAACTTTATAATTTTCATAATTCATTAGTTTTTTAAAAAAAAAATTTTGTAGAAAATAAATTTGTATCATTTATTTATTTTTATAAACGGTAAAATTATACTTTTATATATACATGTAGTTAAAGTTGACCATTAGTATTTTGATCGAATGGACTAAAGTGAGTATTTTTTAAAAACAAAAGACTTAAGTTACTAATATAAAAAAGACGTTTATAACATTTTACTTAAAAAAAAATTGAGGAATTACCCCTAATTTTATTAGGTCCCAACTGATAAGAGCCTTAACAGCTTTCAAAGAAAAAAAAATGTAAATTTGGTCGCAATTGTTATAAATTAATAAATAAAAATCTATGAAAGAAGAAGAGCATGAATAGAAGAAGAGATGAAGAACATGAATAATATATAAACTAATAAAGACGAGAGAAAGATTAGAAGAAAAATGTATCAGACTATCAGCTCATCCAATCTTATTAACAATACAAAAATGCCATATTTATAGGCAAAACACACAAGGGGTAGATATTGCAATTTTTCTTCTAATAACGCCACCTATTTTGCTTAAGTAAGAAGCAATTTAAGACAAGCTTCCATGTGTGTTGGTGGTGGAAAGCCATACAATATACACGTGTTGTAACACTCCCCCTTGGATTTCCACCATTTATATTTTAATTTGCTAGGAAAAACCCAGTGGGACAAAAAACCTTAGCAAAATATATACAATGATCTTCTGGATCAAGTGGGGTGGATGTGTTCAGAACTGCCTCATTAAAACCTTTCCGGTAAAACCCAGTGGGACAAAATCCGGTATAAGGAAAAAGAGTACAGTACACATATATCCATTCAAAAATTTTGCTCATCCTGATTGAACGCTCCCCCTGAATGAAACTTCAATATCAATCCTGTAATTTGCAGAGTCGACGCATGCCAATCCTATATCCCAGTTTCTCAAAAGTTGTTGTAGGCAATGTTTTGGTAAACAAATATGCAAGATTATCTGTAGACCGTATATTTGTCGGCTCTGTTGAAGTTCATGAGTATAGAAGAATTTAGAAGAAATATGTTTTGTTCTGTCTCCTTTGATATATCCTCCTCTAACTTGAGCGATACAAGCCGCATTATCTTCAAATATCGATGTTGGTATTCCTGTAGATAATGAAAATTCACATGAATTTTGAATATAATAAATAACTGACTTTAGCCACACGCATTCTCGGCTTGCTTCATAAAGTGCAAGGATCTCAGAATGATTAGAGGCTGTAGCAACGAGAGTTTGCTTTGTGGAGCGTCAGGAGATTGTTGTGCCATTATAGGTAAAAATATATCCTTTTTGTGAACGAGCTTTATGGGGATCAGATGGATACCCGGCATCAGCATAACCATGTAAACCTGAAAAATTGTTAGATTTTGAAAAATAAAACCTTAAATCTTTCGTTCCACGAAGATAACGGAAAATATGTTTAATCTCATTCCAATGTCTTCGAGTTGGTGTTGAACTGAATCTAGCAAGCAAATTTACTGAAAATGTGATATCTGGTCGAGTACATTTAGCCAGATTTAATAAAGCACCAATTGCATTGAGATATGGTACTTCAGGACCAAGTATCTTTTCACCATCTTCCAGTGGTCGGAATGGATCTTTGTTAGGATCAAGGGTTCTAATAATCATATGGGTACTTAATGAGTGAGCATTGTCTATATTGAATCTTTTCAATATACGCTGATTGATGGACAAATATTCCGTCTAATTTATGCTCAATCTCCAGACCGAGACAATATTTTGTCTTTCCCAGGTCTTTCATTTCAAATTCCCCTTTTCAGATATTCAACAATTTTAGGAGCTCTTCAGGAGTTCCAATTAAATTTATATCGTCAACATAAACTGCTATAATAGCAAATCCGGATTTAGATTTCTTTATGAAGAACACATGGGTGTATAATATAATTATTATACCCTTATTTCATTAGATATTTACTGAGACGGTTACACCACATTCGTCCAGATTGTTTTTAATCCATATAAGGATTTTTGTAGGTTTATCAAATACAGATTACGAGATCTCGGTTTACATGCTTCTGGCATTTTAAATCCTTCTGGGATTATAAAAATCTGCATTGAGTGAATCATATAGATAAATAATTACTAAATTTAGAAGACGTATTTCAAGCCTTTTAAAGGCAGCCAAATTTATCAAAAATTCGGAACGTAATCGTATTCATCACTATTGAATACTAAGTTTCTATGAGAAATCTTGTACTACGAGTCGTGCCTCATATCTTACGATCTCGTTTTTCTCATTACGTTTCCGTATAAAGACCTTTTAGTATCCAACTAGTTTGACATCTTCAGATGTCTATAGAACTATTGGTCTAAATACTATATGTTTGGCTTATAAAGTCAATTCTTCTTGAATTGCTTCTTTTCATTTAGGACAATCATGCCTTTGTCTACAATCATTGATACTATGAGTTTCATAATCATTATCTCAGTAGCTACTGTATTTGAAAATGTATCGCTAATGATTGTTTCTTTACTATTCCACATCTCTCACAGATGATTTATAGAAATTTTCTCAATTTCAATATACTTGAATCTCTGTTGAGATTTCTTCCATTTTAATGGATTTAGTCACTTCAGGGACTTTATGTCTCTTTAGGTATATCTAACTCTTATAGAGTTGATTTAGAGAAAGTGGATGTATTCATAACTCGAGTCTTGTTTACATTAGGATCCTGATAATTTATTTTCCTCTTCTAGGAACAATACATTTCGAAATAAAAGGTTTACAAACCTATGATATACATCAGATGATTTATTTGTTGCATTTTACTCAGATCGTTCTTCAGGAACAATCACCCGGCCGGGGTTTATAAGATAGCAACTTACAAAATTTTGTCACCTTTAATATATCAAAAAAAACTGATTAATAATTATCTAATGATCAATTATCTTAAAAATGAGCATGTCTATAACCAATTACATGTTGTAATGGTAAGTAATAATGATAAGCAGTGAGTTAGAGATGAATAGAATGTCTCCATATAAAAATTGGTAATTGTATCGAAATAATAAAGTTCTCGCAATTACCTGGAGATACTTGATAAGTGATTCTCTAATCCCTTTTGAGGATGAACATGTGGAACTGGATGTTCAACATCAATCCTAACTGATTTGCAATATTCATCAAATGTTTTGGAGGTAAATTCATCAGCATTATCAAGGCGGATTGATTTGATCGGATGATCGGGAAAATGTGCCCGAAGCATGATAATCTGTGCAAGTAATCTTGCAAAAACAACATTGCGTGTTGATAATAAGCAAATGTGTGACCATCTGCTGGATGCGTCAACTAAGACCATAAAATAGCAGAACGGTCCACTTGGTGGATGAATAGGTCCACATATGTCCCCTTGAATCCTTTGTAGGAATGATGGGGATTCAAAACCAACTTTAAAATGGGATGGTTTTATTACCAATTTCCTTTGTGAACATGCAGTACATAAATTTTCATGGGATAAAAGAATCTTCTAGTTCTTTAATGGATGTCCATGAGAATTTTCAATGATTCTACGCATCATTGTAGATCCCGGGTGACCAAGACAGTCATGCCAAAGCATAAATATTTTTGGATCTAGGAACTTCTAGTTCATAACTGCATAAATTTCTACACCTCTTATAAGAGTGTAATATAATCCAGATGATAAACCACGCAGCTTTTCCATAATGAACTTCTGGCCTGAATTATGAGAAGTAATGCACAGATACTCAATATTCTCATCACTTATAGTTTCTATGTGATATCCATTACACCGTATATATTTGAAACTAAGTAAATTTCTTCTGGATCTACTAGAATATAAAGCATCACTAATATATATTTTAGTATCGTTTGGTAACAATATCATGGCTCTACCGGAGCCTTCTATCAGATCTGCTAAACCCGATATTGTATTAACATTTGCTTTGAGCAAGGTCAAATTAAGAAAATATTTCTGATTTCGCAAAATCGTATGCGTCGTTGCATTATCGGCCAGACATATATCTCCTATATCTAGCTTTTCAATATCACTCAACTTATCGTTTAAAGACATATCTATTCACAAAACAAAACGAATATAAATAAAAGTGCATATCAGATAGAGTGATCAAAAGTATAAACATATAGATATGAAAATATATCACTTTATAAAACAAAATCGTGAATCATATTGATTTTTCGAACTTCTGGTTCGACCATGAACTACAGGTTCATAAAATTCTGAAAACTTCAGGTTCTAAATAGAAATTACAAATTGACTTTCTAGATAAAAGAATCGTGACTTGATTCAATTCAGAATTTCTGGTTCTAATAAACTTTGACATAAAATTTTTAATATCATAATTTAAATTGAATTCAGAGCTTCAAGTCTGATTAGAACTTTATGTTCAAAACTTAAGAACTTCAAGTTCAGATTTAATACTTCGTATTCAAAATTAGAACTTCAGGTCTCAAGTATGACATTCATGTACATATTAATGAATTCATACATATTCTAATCGGTTTGTAAAACCGTGTCAACTTAAATATTATAATGATAAATCCAGAAACTTCAGATTCTGGTTAGTCGGTCTAACCGAGCTTGGTTTAAATTTCATAAACTTAACGGTTGACCTAGTTAGGCTCAACACATAATTTATATAAATCCAGAAACTTCAGGTTCCGGTTAGTTTGCATATTCAGATACATAAATTGCATAAAATTAAATAGATGCGTAAAATTAAAATAATAGATAATATAACAGAAATAAGATGAAGAAGAAATAAAAGAATAATAGTATAAGATAAAATGAATAGGGGAGAAAATTTACTATTTTTATTAATGATTTCGGATTACATCCTGACCACACAATTTCAGCTATGTAGTGATTTTGAATAAAGCAGTATTATACTTAGAGACTGATCTAAAGTCTTGAAAACGTAAATGTTGCCACTGATACCTAGCATTTGGTAATGCAACTTCTGGTTGGTTATCAAATCGGTCTTTTTAGTTCTTGCCATAGAACTTCTGGTTCTGTGACCTTTAGGTATTGGGCTTTCAGATCGTAATTGTCCCCAGACACTTCCAGTGCAGCAAATTTCAAATTTACAAGCTTTGACATTATTATAACTTCTGGTTATCCGAAAATCACAATCGGAGTCAGAACTTCTGGTCTGATAAAAATCTGAGGAATTTAAATCTTCAGATATGTAAAGAAATATTTGTAAATAAATAAATCCAGAAGCTTCAGGTTCCGGTAATGATAAATAAATTCATAAACTTCAGGTTCTTGATGGGTAACCAAATTGTTTAAATAAAAATTGTATAAAGTAAAATGCGTAATAACAAATGCGAGAAATAAATAAATAAATCCAGAACTGCAGGTTCTGATTGGTTGGCATAGCCAATCTCATAAAAGCATAAAAATAAATAAATACGGGAAAGTAAATCGCGTAAAATAAAATGCAGGAAAATAAATTGCGTAAAAATAAAAAGCGACAAAATAAATTCAGAACTACAGGTTCTAGTATTAATAAATAAACATTTGGAAACTTCAGGTTTTAATAATAATAAATTCAGAAACTTCAAGTTCTGGAAATAAATCTAAGAACTTCAGGTTCTAGTGGTAATAAATTCAGAAGCTTCAGGTTCTAGAAATAAATCTAGGAACTTCAGGTTCCAATATTAATAAATTCAGAACTTCAGGTTCTAGTAATAAATCTAGGAACTTCAGGTCCCAATAGTAATAAATTCAGAACTTCAAGTTCTAGGAATAACAGCATTCGTGCTGATAACATGTTATAAATTAATAAATAAAAATCTATGAAAGAAGAAGAGCATGAATAGAAGAAGAGATGAAGAACATGAATAATATATAAACTAATAAAGACGAGAGAAAGATTAGAAGAAAAATGTATCAGACTATCAGCTCATCCAATCTTATTAACAATACAAAAATGCCATATTTATAGGCAAAACAAACAAGGGCTAGATATTGCAATTTTTCTTCTAATAACGCCACCTATTTTGCTTAAGTAAGAAGCAATTTAAGACAAGCTTCCATGGAGCTTTACTAAAAGGATCAAAGTCTCTCCTTTAGTTTCTCTCTGAACTAAAGTGTGAGTTTAGTGTTTCAGCCATGAATGCAGAAGATATAGCTTTGTTATGTGGTGGCCTCTCCATCCATGAGAAAGAGAGACCAGTTCGTACTCTAGATGGGATTCTCAAAGATAGAGGGGAGCAGAGGCTAGCTCTCTGTTTAGTAGGGAAAGTTCTCACTACTAAGTTGGTTAACAAGAATGTTTTCATCGATGTAATGAATAAAATTTGGAGAGTCGAAGGAGGAGTGGAGATCGATCAGATTAGAGGTAACACTTTTGAATTCCTTTTCAAATCTTTAAACGATAGACAGAGAGTTCTAAATGGAGGTCTCTGGAGTTTTGATAGGGCAATTCTTGTCTTTGAAAAACCAACAGGCGAAGGAGTGGTTGATGATTTGATGTTCCACTGGGTTGATTTCTGGGTGCGCATCCACAATGTACCATTACTATGTATGACAGAAGAAATTGGTAACTTCTTGGGTAATATGATAGGAGAAGTTAGGGAGTTAGATCTTGAGACTAATTCAGATGGGTCTGGTCGTTTTTTAAGGGTTAGAGTTACGATCAAGGTTAAGGAACCACTTCAGCAAAGCATTAGAGTGGACCTACTTGGAACCGGGAAAGTTACAACTTTGCTCCTTCGTTACGAAAGGCTTCTGGATTTCTGTTTCAAATGCAATCGTCTGGGTCACGTAATGAATGAATGCACAGATAAGAGAGTTATGGGAGTTGTCCTAACGGATGCTAACAGGAGACTTGCAGTCTGGACCAGAGCTGTAAGCCCCCCAAAGAGAACATTCATGGGCTCAGGTAGAGGAAATAATAGGAACAGGGGATACAACAGAGATTTTGGAGGTCACAAACCGGATTCCGGGGAGAACAGACGCAACTATGACAACTGGAGAAACAAGATGCCCCTGCTCAAAGAATCCACCTCTGGTGACCGGGATGCATCGGTTAGCCGGGATGCTTCGGTTACCAACTTGCTTGAGACACAAGGAATAAGGAAAAAACTCGAGTGCATGGAAAGTAACAAGCCAATCAGTCAAGTCACAGTTGGTAGTATTTCTGGAAGAATGGAATTAAACGGCACAAAGCATGGCTCTGGTGGGACTCCCCAAAACCAAGCATTAATGGAGGAACAAGTTGTGGGGGCTGACTCACATCAAGCATTAATGGAAGAGGATACTCTGAGAGCAGAAGATATTGGAAGTAAGAGTGGGTCTGATGGAACTACAAAGGTGGTGATAATACCTAATATTCCAATGGGCCTAACAGGTCCAACCCGACAGGACATTCAGGCCCAACAGGAGGTGGTTTCTAACAAGAATGAGTCTAGTGGGCCTCCAGCTGATTTTCCAACTAATGAATCTCTCCCTCAGCAGGCCCAAACAAATGAGATTATATCCACTGTCTTTCACACCCAGGGCAGCTGGAAACGGGTTAGGAGAGGGAATATTACTGCAACTAAGGGGATAATTTTGAGGGAAAAATTAGGGAAAAGAAAAATTGCAATTACGAAGGAGATTGTTGTTCCAGATAGCAAGAAGCTTAGAATTCTACCCCAATTTCTCTTTGATGGGACTGCAGATTCCATGGCAGCAACAAATTCTTCAGTTCAGGGGGATAATCAAGTGGAAACGCAAAGCTTTCAAGAGGCAGGGTCTGACAGAGGTGTTACCCAAAAGGGGGTTTCGTCAATGGCAGAGGAAGAACAAGACTTAGACATATCGGCCGGCCAGTCTTCACTGGCCCGCCGTTCCCAATGAATACCTTCGTCTGGAATGCTCGCGGACTCCGGAGTTTGCGGGCATTCAATACTCTCCGCTCCTTTAAACAGGAGGTTAATCCTGACCTCATGTTTTTAGTGGAGACAAAATGCGATCATGTGAAGTTGGAAAGCTGGAGAATTAAGCTTGGGTTCAGTGGGAAGCTTGTTGTGGATAGTATTGGCAATTCGGGTGGACTGTGTTTGTTCTGGAATAATTGTGTGGTGGTTGATCTTATTTCTTACTCTCAAGGTCATATAGATACCATTATTAGTGGTCTGGGAGGTAAGCGCTGGAGGTTTACTGGCTTCTATGGCAATCCTGAGCAGAGTCAGAGAAAGAATTCATGGTCCCTGCTTCAGAGGATTGCGGGTATGTCCTCTCTTCCATGGGTGTGTATGGGGGACTTCAACGAGATTCTTTGTGATTCTGAGAAGGTTGGAGGGGTTAAAAAAAACTGGAAAGATCTTTCTGCTTTCCGGGAAGCTTTGGAGGTCTGCAATTTGGAGGATATGGGTTACATAGGACCTAGCTTTACTTGGAGTAACAAAAGGGAAGGTAGCTCTTTGATTATGGAGAGGTTAGATAGGGGTTTCTGCAACAAAGAATGGAGGAGGCTCTTTCCGCAGTTTGTTGTCAGGCATCTCAATTTCTGGGGCTCTGACCACAGACCTCTGGTCTTAGCTATCTCTAAGGATCCTCAGAAGAGAACTAATGGCAGACGGTTCTATTTTGAAGAATGTTGGACAGAGGATGAGGATTGTATTAAAATCGTTGAAGAGGCTTGGAGGAATCCGGTCTGCAGTATCAGCTCTGAGAATGTCCTAAGCAAGATTGATAGGTGTGGGAGAATGCTAAAATTGTGGAATATTCGGAAACGAAGGGATCACCGTCAAGATCTCCACAACAAGAAGGAAGCTTTGAGAAAGGCCTCGATTGATAACATTCCGGTCTCCTGGAAGAAGATCAGAATTTTGGAGTTACAACTTGATGATGCCTTGGTCACTGAGGAGAGATACTGGAGGCAAAGAGCCAAGATTGATTGGCTTAAGAATGGAGACCGCAACACCAGATTCTTCCACTCAAAAGCTTCTGCCAGAAAAGCTAGAAACAGAATCATTGGGCTCCTTGATGAGGGAGGCATATGGAGGGATTCGAAAGGTGATATGGAGAAGGTGGCTTGTGATTATTTTGAAGGTTTGTTCTGTTCTACTTATCCTGATACAGCGGACATTGGGAAAATTGTCGACGGGGTTAGGCCGAGACTGAGCAACAACTCCTCCAGATGCTTGGATGCTATCTTTACAGGAGAGGAGGTTAGGAAGGCCGTCTTTGATATGAACCCGATCAAAGCCCCTGGCAGTGATGGGTTACCGGCCATCTTTTATCAGAAATACTGGGAAGTGATAGGTACAAGCGTTGTTGAGGCTTGCCTTAATGTCCTCAACAATGGGGCTACGGTGGAAGGTATGAATAACACTGTTATTTGCCTGATTCCTAAAATCCAGAATCCTGGGAAAATGGCAGATTTCAGACCTATCAGCCTGTGCAACGTCATCTACAAGATTATTGCTAAGGTGATCACCAGGAGGTTTAGGCTCACTTTAGGTGAAGTTATCTCTGAGAACCAGTGCGCTTTTATTCCGGGCCGTCTGATCTCCGATAACACAATTGTTGGGTTCGAATGTCTTCATAGATTGAAGAGAAGGAAGAGGAAGCACGGTTCCATGGCCATCAAATTGGATATGTCCAAGGCCTTTGACAGAGTGGAATGGACCTTCTTGGAGTGTATGATGAGGAAACTTGGTTACTCTTCTCGTTGGGTCAGTTTGATCATGAGATGCATTTCATCGGTTTCTTACTCTGTTATGATAAATGGGGAGGTTTGCGGCAATATTAACCCAACCAGAGGACTCCGTCAGGGAGATCCCTTGTCGCCCTTCCTCTTCCTTATTTGTGCTGAAGGCCTCACTAGCCTTATCCAAGACAGTCAGAAAAGAGGTTTCATTTCGGGGTTCCAGTGCAGCAGAGGAGGTCCTGTCATCACACACCTTTTTTTCGCTGATGACAGTTTGATTTTCACTAAGGCTAATGAGGAAAATTGCGTGGCTCTCTGCTCCATCCTGGCTGATTATGGGCGTGCTACTGGTCAGTCTATCAATTTCGACAAGTCTGCCATGTGCATTAGTCCATCCTACTCGAATTCTGAAGGGCAGTTCCTGGCATCTAAAATGGGCTTTAAGTTGGTTGATTGCCATGAAAGCTATCTCGGGCTCCCGTGTTTTACTGGTAGAAGTAAGCGGAGACTCTTTGCTAATATTGTGGATAGAGTATGGGGAAAAATCAAGGGGTGGGGTGAAAAGTTGCTGTCAGTTGCTGGTAAAGAGATTCTCGTCAAAGCCGTGGTTCAAGCAGCTCCGACTTATGCTATGAGCATGTTCCGTTTACCTAAGTCCCTTATCCATGAGATCCACAGACTGAGTGCAAGATTCTGGTGGGGTGGCAATGAGAAGAAAAGAAAAATCCATTGGTGTACTTGGAAGCACCTCTGTAAAGCTAAATGCGATGGGGGTCTGGGCTTCCACGATTTAGAGATCAGCAATAGAGCCCTCCTTGCAAAACAGTGCTGGAGACTTCTCAAGAATCCTAACTCTCTGGCTGGGAAAGTTCTGAAGAGCTGCTACTACAAGGACAGTAGTATTTTGGAGGCCAATAAGAAGTCCAATGGCTCTTTTGTGTGGAATAGCCTCATGTGGGGGAAAGGTCTCTTAGATGCTGTTGTTCGGTATAGGGTCGGAGATGGGAAGTCCATTCAAATCTACCATGATAAATGGATTCCCAAGCCTAATACTTTCAAGATTTCCTCTCCTCCCAAGCTGGATAGCAATGCAACTGTGGATCAGCTTATATCTCCCTCCGGCGGTTGGGACAGTCAAAAGATTAAAGGCCTCTTCTCTGCTGAGGACTTCAATCTCATCCTCAAAATTCCTATGGTGGGCACAAACAATTGTGACAGCTCCCTATGGCACTACAATGAGGACGGTAAGTACTCTGTCAAAAGTGGCTACTGGTTGGGGCATAGCTTAGAGAACATCACTGGTCCTTCTAATACTGCCCCTAGAACCTCTTGGTGGAAATCTTTCTGGAAATTAATGATCCCTATGAAAGTGAAAATGTTTATTTGGAAGGCTTGCCAAGATTGGATCCCAACTAAAATCAACATTGGCAGGAGAGGTGTTATTACGAATGGGGTTTGTGAAGCTTGCAAAATCTCAGCAGATGACACTTTACATACTCTCTGGTACTGCAGCAAGCTCCAATGCATTCGTGATGAATGGCGCTGCAATGATATGTCCCTCAGAGACAAGCACAGCAACTTCCTAGACCTGATTTCTGATTGTTTTTCCCCTAGCAACAGGTTAAAGGCTGATCTCTTTTGTATTGTGGTTTGGAGAATTTGGTTCTGCAGGAACTCTACTTTCCATGAAGCAAAACATCACAAGATGACTGAGGTGGTCAACTGGAGCTCTAATTTCCTTCAGGAGTTTCAAACTAGTAAGCCTGTCTTACCTTCTCAGCATAATACTGTTAACAGGCCTTGTAACAGTTGGCAGCCTCCTGCTAACGATGTGTACAAAGCCAACTGTGATGCTGTGCTTGATCTGGAGAATGGTCGGGTGTGTACTGGAATTATTATTCGGAACTCAAGTGGTTTGGTTCTCGCCTCCTGCTCCTTGGTTTCTAGTGGCAATCCGAGTGCCAAAGTGGCAAAACTTATGGCTGTTCTTAATTGTCTTAAGTTTAGCAGTGATTGTGGGTTGGATGTTGGGATTGTTGACACTGATGATGCTGGGGTTGTTAAGTGGATTAATGATGATGGCTATTTGGATGCTGATTTTGGCTCTCTCATCTCTGAAATCAGGAAGTTAAAGGCTCAAATGGGAGAGGTCACTTTCTCTCATACCAGGAAAATTGCCAATGCTGCTGCCAACAATCTGGCTCTCTATGCGTTACGCACCAGTATGGATACCTATTGGATGGAGGATTACCCTCCCTGTATTAGGAATTTGGTGGAGGCTGATATGCCCGCCTAGTCTTGTTGGTTGTTCTGTTTCCTTTTCTTTCTGCTGTTTGTTTTCTATGTTCCTGTTGTCTATTTTATCAACAAAAAAAAAATAAGACAAGCTTCCATGTGTGTTGGTGGTGGAAAGCCATACAATATACACGTGTTGTAACAGCAATGACATTTTTTCTTATTTTAATTGAATTTGCTCATGGAAGATGGTAGAAGGTTATAGAAAAGTACATTTAAAATATAATTAAAGTAATTGGATAAAGAAGATATAATAAGGAAGAGATGGCCCACGAACTCTTATTAACAATACAAAAATGCCATATTTATAGGCAAAACAAACAAGGGGTAGATATTGTAATTTTTCTTCTAATAACGCCACCTATTTTGCTTAAGTAAGAAGCAATTTAAGACAAGCTTCCATGTGTTGGTGGTGGAAAGCCATACAATATACACGTGTTGTAACAGCAATGACATTTTTTCTTATTTTAATTGAATTTGCTCATGGAAGATGGTAGAAGGTTATAGAAAAGTACATTTAAAATATAATTAAAGTAATTGGATAAAGAAGATATAATAAGGAAGAGATGGCCCACGAACTCACGAAGTCCAAGAAAGAACCACAAATTTCAGTCACTAGAATGTTCCTCCTAATCCTCTATATATAGCCTCCTCTTCCTTCTTTATCTTTCATCCAGAAATTGATCACCAAACCATTAACAGTTTTCTTTAATTCTTCTTCAAGTTTTCATCAACCTCAAAATTTTGAACATGTCTATCATTCCAAGCTTCTTCGGTGGCCAAAGAACCAACGTGTTTGATCCATTTTCTCTGGACGTTTGGGATCCTTTTGATGGGTTCTTGAATACCTCTGCCGTTGCTAACGTGCCAGCTTCAGCACGGGAAACATCGGCATTTGCCAATGCGAGAATTGACTGGAAAGAGACCCCAGAAGGTCACGTTTTCAAAGCTGATCTTCCTGGGCTGAAAAAAGAAGAAGTGAAAGTGGAGGTTGAAGAAGGGAAAATTCTTCAGATCAGTGGAGAGAGGAGCAAAGAGCACGAAGAGAAGAACGATAAGTGGCATCGCGTTGAGAGGAGCAGCGGCAAGTTCCTGAGGAGATTCAGGTTGCCTGAGAATGCCAAGGTTGATAAGGTCAAGGCTAGCATGGAGAATGGTGTGCTTACTGTGACTGTGCCTAAAGAGGAGGAGAAGAAACCGGAGGTCAAGGCCATTGAAATTTCTGGCTAAGTACATGTTTTGTTGTTATGATGTTTGTTTCCTGGGAAGTTGGTGTGAAAAAAGTGTTTGAATTTGTATGTCAGTATGTGTCATGAGTGGTTTCTGTGTGTTTGTAAGAGCTTGAAAGCATGTCTGTAACTATGTTAATTACCAGTTTCTATATAGTAAAGTGAGCTTTAATAAACTTAAAAACATCAGATTTTCAATGAATGTACTGCCATCTTTCTTGTGCTTCAGTGGAAACTGGACATGAAAAAGCTCTAGACCTTCTTGATCAATAGCAGATATGGATTGCCTAGACATATTTCCTGATAAATTAAAAAGGGCTAAAGAGAGCTAAAAAAAATGCACTCACAGTGATAAGTAAGCAACACAGCCAAGAGACTGGACTGCCACTAAGAGCAATGCAAGGGAGCCAAACTATGAAAGGCTTCAGAAACTGAATATATGCACAGATATTTTTATCCTTTTAATGCTAAAAAGTCCTTCACATTTTGTAGAATGCCCTTATCATATGGATTCCTAAACATCACCCTAGTAAAGCTTTCTCCTGGATAGGCAAATAAAATATGTTATGAATACCATCTGCAAGTACATAGTTAAAAAAATTTTGAAAATCTTACCTGGCTCAGAGTAAACAACTTGAAACTCTGGATATTTCCTCCAGTTAATCTGAAATAAAAAAATTAAAATTAAAATTAACAGTAAGTACTGCCGAGACTTATCAATATTGAAAGTTGTTTTTGTGTGATCTATTTTAGACAAGATTAAGGGTCCTGGTAGCTTTCTTTTTGTTTCTTGGGACTTACCCACTCATCAGTTCTGACATTGAAGCATATGCAATATACATGCCACATGAGAAACACACCCTACAAACATATAATATATATCTTATTACATGTCTTTACATGGAAAAGTTTCTTATAAAGTAAAAATAAAACAATACATACCTGCCATAGCACTTGGAGAATGGAGAATAGCATGGTACTAATAGCCAAATTTCCAACCAAATTAATCTACAGCAAACAAAAAAGATTAATTACAGGGTTCTGATGGCTTATCTTACATCAATCAAGTGCCAAAATGTACAAGCAACTAACAAGTTGTTGGCAAAGCATGGAGTACTATGACATACCTCTAACCAATTTTGCCCAAAATTCCGATACTTTCTGACAACTGGAAAAAAAATACACAGATGAACAACATGACATGGATAGCATTCTTAAATGGAATTAATGAGTTAACAGGATCGCCAAGCTTAGGCTTGTTGGTCCTCATTCAAATGCTTCAATTACGATTAGCAAATTACAAATGCTTTTAACCATCGAGCAAAATTCAAGAATTTTTTCCTGGTTGAGATGAACAGCGGGTTGATAAAATGATCATTTCAGGTATTACCAAGGCTAAACTTACACTGAGCTGAGCACACAAGGTAAGAAGCTTCAGTGGTAAGAAATCCAACCAGAAGAACCATGAAAAGGGCATAATTATTCTGGCCTGCATAATAATTTTTAAACAAGAGAGTCTAAGGTATACAGTAAGTTTGGAATTATAAAAATAGAGAAGTGGAAGAACAAGGAAAGAATAATCGGAAATGATTTAGAAAAGTACAAGAATTTACAAGGAAATAGTGGCAATTACAACGTCCATTTTCATTACCTACACAGTTCCCAACAGCAGGACAATGGTGGTCAAACCCCCTTATGTATGCCTTGCAGATCTTACAATATCTTATCCTCCTGAGTGAAAGCGAATTCTGAAAGTAGCAGTATTAAAAACAATTAATCATCACAGAGATAGTATGCATGAAACCCATTGGAAAGACGAAACCAAGCAGCATGAAGGCAGAAAGCTAGATTCCAAATTTACTGATGTTGCCAGAAAAACATTTGAAAATAGAAAAATCACAGCTTCAGCTCATAGTAGCAGATAGCGCGAGTAATTGAGCAAAGCAACCCCTTAAACAGGAGCAATATGGCCACAGGACAATATAATTAAAAATGAGCATGCTACATGAAGGAAAGAATATTTTAATTGAAAGCAAGAAGTTTAAGTCCTTAAGCCTTGAATTAAAGTGCAAAATTCAAAACATTTGAGCTGGTAATTTGTACAGATTTGAGTGTATGTGTGAGCATTTTGTCTGTATGGAGATACAACTATGAAACAATTGAAAGTTATCTTCTACCTTCAAGATTGATAAAAATAATAGATACAATCAGACCAAATATGAGGGCAGAAATTCTGTTCTGAGACCTTAAAATGAGAAAACATAAGCAATTCCAGTAAAGAACACATTTTACTTCTTAATGGTTCAATTTTCATTGGGCTAAGGAATCATAACGCGTACTATATCACGTAATTGGTTGGCTTAGTTTAAGTTTACAACCTCATCGAGACTATCAACGCCAAAACTTGAACCTCGAAAAAGCATGTCTGAACTGGGAGTTTCATGCGTTACCAAACCAGGATCCCTTGATTGGATACTGACATCAAGAGCATTCATAATAGTGTAAGAAACAATTGAATAATACAGCTTACAATAACAAAAATCAATCAATATTTCCTTGTATTCAAACAATGTGCAAGCATTAAAGACAGAGTTAAAAGAACACAACCTAATCAAAGCAATTATCATCATGACAACCTCGCTGTTAAACAAACCATCCAGTAACCTTGAAATGGCTGTAAATCAGAAAAATATTCAGTTTTGAACACATCATCTCCACTACAAATCACAAATTTTAAATTCAGTATTCATAATTACTAATTAATACATCCAAGACCTGCATATTTTGAGTAATAAAATGTGTAAATTGTGATCAGTTAATGCAAATCAGAAACTGAAAACATAATCACCTTTTCGCACAACAAAGACATAGAAACTCCAAATGAACAGTATATTAAAGAAAACAAAAGCTGACGCGGACGAGTAGAGTCCAAGAAGCCGCCTGCACCATCTACAGAAACCAAGAACAACAAGTAGCAACAAAGCTGCAATAACAGAAATTTCCAAAAGTACGAATCAATTTTACTTCGAATTCGAAATACAAAATACATAAACATGTTCGTGTATTTATATGTTGAATATATTAAATATATGACCTGAGAGTGCGAGCTGGAGGAGGAATGGAGTGGCGGAGAAGAAGCGAGGAACCAAAGAGAGGGAAAATTGAGTGAGGAAGACGAAGATACATGAGACTGTACAGCGACCGATTAACTTCAATGAACCTAACAGCTTCTTCTCATCATGTAATCGCGCCATTTCCTGTGACGAAAACGGGTTTCAGGCTCCGAAGTTCGGATTATTTGTAAACGAAATTTAGGATCCGGGTTGGTTCCATTCTAATGTATTGGTCAACTGTCAACGGTCGACCTTTTTGTACGTGTTTTTTCTTTTAATTTATTTCCATCGAGTCAAGCTTGCTGATAAGTGACACCAAGCACGGTAACTCTCACGACATTGCAACAATAAATATATATATATATATATATATCAATTCCGATCTGATCAGTGCATCTTAATATAACTTTATCAGGATATTGAATGTGAGCCACTAGTTTTGACAAGTACATACATACTTAAGTCAAAATGTAAAATAAATGGTTTACATTCAATATCCTTACGAAGTTATATCATAATGAACTAACTTGAAAATTTATATATATATATATATCCGATGTACTTATAAAATGTGTAAGATGTAAATGAATGGGCTCTTGGCTCAATATACTTTATTCTTTTTTACAAAGACTCATTTGCCTCTTCTTCTTTTTTTCTTGTTTTTTTCTTTTTTTTTTTTTGGCTAAATAGCCCAAAAAACAGTACTAGACAAGACAACAAACCTAACTAGAAAGAAAGAGCTAGACCATTGACACCATCTTCTAAGGTAGCAAGAACCTTATAAAACAATTGGTGTTGCAGCTTACATCATATCTACGATAAGGAAATGCAGCTGCAGATGGTATGGCTAAGTTAGGTCATTCCTTAGAGTTGGGAATTACGATGTTTGAAGATCCTCCTACTCAAATTTTGAAGATCCTCCTACTCAAATTCTCAACATTTTGAAAGACGATTTTAACGGCCTTGCTACTACTAGGCTTGTTCATATTGCTTAGGTTTTCTCGTTTGGGTTCTTGCCCTCCTTACCAAAAAAAGGTAGCAAGAACCTTTGGATTCTCGGTTTTTTTTTTTTTTTTTTTTGTAGTGTAAATAGGACATGATAAAACTTGAGTAGAAAGTATTTGTTCATTTCACAAGAGCAAGGATATATGGTTAATATCAATCAATAAGTTGGAACAAACTTCGTGAGTACATTTTCGATGTATAAATTGAAGCAATTTTGAAAAGTGTATCATACGGGAATCAATTTTAGGATGATTCTTTGATAGAAAAAAATTGCAAAGGGGGGTGTGTTGACATTTGGCACCATTTTTTGAAAACGAAAGATCACTGAAGTAACGTCTAAACCCAATGATTTTTTACAATTTAACTTTAACTTAAAACGGAGAGGTGCACACAAACTGAGTTAAGTGGAACGTTTGTCTTTCAACATTTTCAATTCCATATTTAAATACTAAAATAGTTCAAAAATAGATAATGATAAATTCTATTTAAATTATTCTTATTGAAATTTGTTTTCAACAAAATAACTTTTTGATGTATTACATAAATTTGAAGGGTTTTTTTACAAGGGGATAACTCAAACCCACAACCTTGTAGTGTAAATGTAAATGATTTACCACTAGATCAATCTCATCTCTTTGCCTTCAACATAAACTTGATGAAAACAATTTGTGTCCTAGCTTAGTGACTATTGTAGTACTGTTGGCAGGCGAATCAGCCGTCGAGGTCTGCATTAATGGGCTACACTTTGTGGGCTAATTTCCCAGATTTAAGGGACAGCCCAATTCGATAATCAATAACCAAAATTTATCATTTATCGACCCAAAAAACACATAATTATTTCTAAAGGCAACTTTAGTAACTCCAACCATTAATATTTGCTTATGCTGTCAAAACAACTTTTGCATTAATAGGTGTAAATTCTTTGGTTTTTTTTTTTTTTTCAGAGTAATATTAGGCTTCCCAAATTAAAAAAATAATAAATAATAAATAAATACTTCTCAAATCATGGTGGTATGTGAGTTGTCAACATAACACCTCTCACCATATAAACTTGTGATTTATAAGATTTTTTTTTAATTTTTTTTTAACAATATTTATTAATTCGGCACCAAATATTTTTTCTAAAAGCTTTCGTCACTGATAGGATTCGAGCCACTAACCTCGAAGTCATTTACTCAAACCCCTATTAATCGAGTTCAAATTGTCCGTCGGATTTAACGAAATCAACCATTACAAGTATAACCCAATACTAAAGAAGATAGAATATTGCAATTCTCACTATTTAATGGACAAATCCTTCCTATCGTTGGAAACTAAAAATGTGAACATGTCTAAACATTCTTCAATTCATCCTCCTATAAAAAAAATGGAATTAAAGAAAGAATCTGTCATTTTTTTTTAATTAATTAGAAAAAGGAAAAAAAATTCTAGAACAAAAAGAAACTTCGACCAGATAATTTCGAAGTCAATAAACATAAAAAATAAAAAATAAAAAATAAAAAACGGAATCGTAATTGGGATGACAAAAACAAAAATTCAACAAACTCTATCACAAAAGCAAGCAGACAATTTGTTTGGATAAAACAGAAACCAAGTTCACGTGTACCACACAGCGTTTTGCAGTTTGCACATCCAATCAAACACGTTACAACGTTACACACGTACAAACCACTTCCATTAACTGTAACTGAATAGTTAATCATACCAACCTCACCGTCTTGTGACGCAATCACTTCTCCAATATTTAACCAAAAATGGCCCCTTCGTGTGCGTTTTTTCGCTAGACACCAAAACTTCGTTTAAGGGTATCTGAGCTGTCCTCAACGGCGGGTCACATGCACCTGCCATCATCCCCTTCTAGCTCTAGGTCCCACACCACCCGATGCCCGATAGGTCCCCACAATCCCAAAAATATTTCGACGGTGGATATAATAGGATTATGTTTTTTGTTTTCCTCATATCGTACGTACAACAACCAATCGGACGGTCCTGATTCGTTCTCAACTCCGATACCGGATCCTTACCCACTACCAAGTTACCAATATCATTGCTAAACATGTAGACCATGTGCGATGTGCCGCCATATCCCTAAAAATAAATTATATAAAAAATAATAATGGGGTTAGTGATTTAGTGACTTTAATTATTTTTTTACCGTTAAATTTATTATTTTTTATATCTGAAATTAAAATAAATAAGTTTCTTTATTTTTTTAGACTTATATTTTGTTTTAAGATATATGTCTTTTAAAAAAAAGTAAATTTTTTTTTTATTAAATTTCTACAAATGTCCTATAACTATTAATATATTTACAATTGTATCAACACTAATAAAACTCTAAAAATCAATTTTCTAAAAATTCTCAAATTTGAAAAAACCCTAACACAACCTAATCAACTCAAGGGGATGATGGCGGCACTGCCTCTTGGGACCAAAGGAGGTCGACCACCATCTTACCATTAATTTTTTTTATTTTTTATTATCAATTTAAAAAATAAAAATTATTTTGTTACAAATATCAAAGGATATTGAAAGGTTATAAATGGAAAAAGTTAAAAACTTTACATTAGTAATATGTCATCCAAAAAGAAAAAACAAACATATCATAGTATCTTAATTTGTAAAACTTTTTCATACGTCTAATAAATTAAGGTCTTAGATAAAAAAAAATAATAAACAGTCCTTAGTGTACCCCCTTCTGCATTAGTGGTGAAGGGTTCGAATCCTAAAATAACTATTTATAAATATGTATGGAGAATTTTCTTTCTAGCTTGTGTGAGTAATTATCTTCTGCTATAGGAGTCTATATTCAGACTACACATATATTGTTTCATGTTAACTGGATGGGCAGTCCAATCCTATAGTAATACTAAAAAAAAATTAAAAATAAAAATGACAGCGGTGGGCCCACTAAAGGAGTCTTTCTCGCTCTTAATTGGCTAAGAGCATCTCCAATGCAAGCGTTGCTTGTGAAAAAAAAAAGATGTCACGTAGGATAAATAGACGTTATATTAACAATTGTGTCTCCAATGCAACCGTGCATATTCAACCTCAAGCTGACGTGGCAAAAAAAGTATTAGACATTGTCAACATGACCGTCCACTTTCAGAAGGTCTGTTGCACACCTATTTTTTAGGTTGACTCAGCAAACATTTAAAACTGACATTAATTTTTAATATATTTTTAGTAAGGAAATAAAATATAAAATAAAAAAGGAAAAAAAAGATGGACACGTCATTAAAAAAATTGTGTTTTAGACGGAAGCATTGGAGACAAAATTTTGAATTGATTGTCTATCAAGTCTATTTTTATGCCACATAAAAAGCAAGCCTCTTGGCATTGTTGCCATGTCAACAATTATTGGTATGCAAACCACTTTTGCATTGGAGATGCTCTAAAAAGGGAAACAAGTGTCGAGCCGGAGTTTAAGGGAAAAATGAAGAAGAGAGCTTGAGCCGATATGAGCCGATGACTGTTTTGTTGAATGAAGACATAAGTCGCTGTCAGGTAGAGGGAAAGTGACGACGTATTTTCCCAAAATCCACTAGGTGCATGTGGGCCACGTGTATCTCTGATTCTGATTGGCCAGACTTGGGTAGTGATCCGACGGCTAAGAACTGAGGGTGTATTGTGTAACTTGTGAATCACGGGACAGTAGGACACTTTCAGTAATGTGAAAAAGTCGAACCATTTCATACCGTAACAGGAGTTTCCTTAATTTAATTATTATTATTTAAGTCAAATTGTACAAACCTCCCACGAAATTGATCTAATTGCAGCTATTGCCTAGCTGGACGCCTGGACCTTTGCACATAAAGGTTTCTCTTTTAATAAAACTTATTGGTACTCGATTTTGTAATGGTAGGCTGGTGTACTTATTATGGATATTTTAGACATTTCATGCAAAACAATTGCTTAACAGTTAATTTGGATAGAAGAGGTTTATGAAATTTCAAATAAATTGTCCACGCAACTACAAATCTGCAATTAGGTCTAAATTGAGGGGAAGTTATAACAATTTGTTCTATTATTTATTTAATGTTGATTAATCATGCCGGGTCCATGATTTAGGCCGTGTGACAGTTGCCTGTCTCGCAATTGCTTAGCTAGCTGTGATTATGTGAATGTGAATATGTGATCAATCATTAAGACTATTCTTGTTCTTCTCATAGGAGTAAAAAAAAATAAAAATAAAAAATAAAAAAATAAATTCCATTCACACTTGTATCAGCATTGTCAATTTGTCATTGAAGTTTCAACCGTTTCGTGTTGGAGTCGTGTTCCCCCTCTTTCGCATTCGGAATTGTTTGTTTTTTTATTTTTATCTTTAAGCATTACATTAAGGATTGCAATAATTTTTAACACCAAACCGTTGAATCAAAGATCTACTGAAATCAAATAGTACATACATGTGAGCAGGGGTGAATGGATGTGGAGGCTGGCCCGGGCTTTAACCAGTACAGTCCTTACAAAAAATAATAATAATAATAATAATAATTAACTAACCAGTATTAATAATAATTCTATTTCTCTCTCTCTCTCTCTCAAGTCCCAAATCTCTTTCTTCTCCATTAATAATTCTCTCATTCTCTTCTCCAAATTCTGAATTATAAAATTGAATATTTATTCAATTCAGTTATTTTTATCGGTTAAAACTTATTTTTTCTAATTAAAAAGTTAGGGTCTTAGATTTGTTATTCATATATTTTATCATTTTTTATATTAATTTATTTTACTACTGTAATTTATTATTTTTAATGTTATATTATAATTTATAAAGTATCACTTTAATCAAATTGTTTAATATTTTTATAGTACCGTCAAAGTTCACTTATTACCAATTTTTTATTATATATATAGTTTTGTTTTAGTCCACCCAAATAAAAAATCATGGATACACCACTGCATGTGAAGTTTTGATATCTATTAGTTTCACAATACCAGATATAAAACTCTTCAAATATGATAGTAGGACTCCAACCTCCACCGCTATATTCGTGGGATGGGAGATGTACTAGTGGTAGAGATGATGGAAGAAAATATCAATAATTGTTTAAAAAAAAAAATTATAAAAAAAAAAAACAGCTATCTATGTTTGTAATATGTAGTAGTTGTCCCTTTCAAAAAAAAAAAAAAAAAAAAAAAATATGTAGTAGTTGCCTTTCCCCACATCACCAATTTTAGACTCCTTTAATTAATTGAAACGAGATCAACCAAGAGTCCCAAAAGTACTCATTTTTCTTCTCTTTATAGTTTTCTTTTCAAAGGAATATTTTATTTACTTTTTTTTTTTTTTAAACATTTAATGAATAAATTTCGTGTCACTATAGCTAAAGAAACCTTAATTTAATCGTATAATATATACTATATAGTTGTCATTCTCATAGCTGTACAATTTCGTTTTCTTTTCTTCAAAGTGTTCTTTATATTATTATTATTATTATTAATATTATTTTCCAATTTTGAGCTTACTCTTCTTCATTTAAAAACTCAAAAATCACATTTGTTTGTTAATCTACAATGACAAGAAAACTTACGCGTGTAGAATTCTATATATAACGTTATTTGACAACTGAAAAGGATGTAGCTAGCAGCAGCCAGCAAGCTACCACAAAAAAAACCAAGTACGACATCTTGCAATTGAGACATATCTGATTTTAGGTCTCAAGTTGGTAAAATATATATTTTTGTCACTATCAACTTATTTGACTTTGTTTTGATATAAACCGAAGTGATAGTTATATTAAACAGTACTTACTACATTGATTGATATACAAATATTGTCCACAATTTTTATTTTTTTGAAGTTTATATTCATTTTTTATTTTTTTTTATTTACATTTTATGTTAAAATTTTCATACTTTTTTAAATTGGCCATAGATTCCAGGAACATTGAAATAAATACAGATCATGATTCTAAAAGATAAATAAGTAAAAAAATTTTACTTGAAATAATTATTTGTTTATAAGTGACAAGTTGGTTTTACTGGAACCAAAAATTACTTAAAAAAAAAATCATCTAACTAATAGTAAATTTCTCACAAAAAAAATCATCTAACTAATAGTAAATTTCTCACATAATTAGTTTGAATCATATCTATCCTCCTTCTCTATAATTTAATTTCGAATTTATATAGTTTATTTTAAACATTAATTTGATATAAATGATTGATTTAAGCTGTATATATTCTTAACCCAACGCATATAAGAAGTTGTTTTAAAGAATCATAAATAAAAAATTTAAAAAAAAAATCTAAAACATCCCTAGCTACAAAAAGTATCTATCAATACTCTCTTTGTTTTTTTTTTTTTTTAAATTCTAACATCGAAGAGGTTAGGGGTCTACCGGGACTTGACGAGATCAAGTACTACTCCACTCCCACAACATTGGGGAGACACTATATATGTTGTCCGAATATCTACTCGCACAACCCTTATATATTGAATTATTGATATCTACTTTCATAAAACCAAGAGCTAATTTACTCCCACAACCGGAAGATATGTACTTTCCACACATACTATTGCAACGACCCGAATCCCCTCCCACTGATGTGGGAGGAGATCATGCACACACACTCCAAGCTAAGATGGATGAGCTAGCATCTATCAATACTCTTATGTACAATTACAAAAACATTTCTCAACACACGTCAAAAATGAATATATATATATATAGGACAACTGGACAAGGATCCTCTCCTTACCTCACCTTATCCTCACCTTACTTAATCTTATGACATATAAACATTGCAATGAATGAATGGTTAAAATGTGATTGACACTTTATTAACAATCAATCACATATGAGAAAAAGGTGAGGAAAAGGTGAGGATGAGGTGAGGTGAGGAGAAGATTCTGATCCATATATATAGTAAATGTTTAGGAATAATATGGAGTGGCATACAATATGGAATTGTCCTAAAGCGAATAATGACCGGCAAGAAGCTGTTGATTAGGTGTATATATGTTCCTTCCACTTTGTGTGGGCACTTAAAGTTGGACCATATATTATGAGATCATCGAAGCCTAACCAGCAGTAGACTCCCAATCTATAATTGCTAGTGATCGATCATCTGCAATCTGCATGCATGCATGCATGGTTCCTATATACAGTATCTTAAGAACAACATTATAGGCAATTTATGAATGCTGTCCCTCTATTTAGCTTAAGTGAGAATTCTGTTTCTTCATTATTTTATGCTTCCCAAAAGATGAAAAATCCACCTTTGGCTTGTTCATTGTTTGTCCACTTTTTTTTCTTTTTCTTTTTTTCAAGCCTTTCCTATTATTCTCTCACAGTCAAACACTATATCGTGCATGTATCTGTTCTGCCTTTTTATCGAATTTTCTTTTCAATTATTATGTCAAGGGTACCCTTTAATTAATTTGGACTTGATATAAGTATATATAAATAGAACTTTATATAAGTATAGCCTACCTAGTAGCTCCGATTTGATATCAATTTTCCTTTTATAATCAAAAAGAAGAAAATGTTGACCTAACGATATGTCTTTAATTTATAACTACATTAATGGAATTGTTTCTTCTTTGTAAAACATAAATTCAAAATAGGGAAATAAAATTCAATTTATACAAATTAAATAGACTTGACTAAAAAATATATTTGACTTAAAATATTGAATGACTTGAACATCCATCCATCAATTTGATTTAAATCCAAGGGTTGTTATTTATTATTCTTCTCCACTATTGGATTTTTAGACCAAATGGATAGATGAATATTTTTTTTTTTTTTTTTTGATGGAAGATAGATGAATATTAAAATTAAAATTTTTAATTGATTTAGCATAACCCGAATTAATCAACTCGGCCAAATTAATATGTCCCACCTAATTAAAGTTAATTTGCCGCCAGTTAAGCTCGTTAAATGGTTAAGCTTTTTATTTTTTGTTAATTAAATTTCAAATCAATTTGCCAATTTGGACATATTTCTCGTGTCAGCTGTCAAAATGATTTTACCATTTGAACAGTTGAAAACTAGCCGACGTCCGCACAATATTTACCGGCGCATTAGTTTAAAGACCGAATCAGCCCCACCCACGGGCCACGACCCGACCAAAATAGTCCGGTAGCAAACTCAAGCCTCAGCCAAGCCCAACCTAATCCAATCCGAGCCGAACAGAGCCGAGCGCGTATTTAACACTCACAAATATTCAGTTTAACTAGCTCTCAGCCGCGCCACCAAAAGAGAGACAACATAATCTCTCTCTCTCTCTCTCTTAAAGTCTCCTCTCTCTCATGTTCATGGAGATGACTCTAGACTAGCCACAACTAAATCAACCTCAAAAACTTCTTCAAATATAGCGCAAATCTGCGAAATTAGAGAAATCTTTCCTTCTAACAAGTACTCAAAACACAGTGCCGTTCGTACAGTGAGATCTGATTTTTTGTTTTGTTTTTGTTTAGTT
Source organism: Acer campestre (assembly GCA_954870605.1). Taxonomy (NCBI): domain Eukaryota; kingdom Viridiplantae; phylum Streptophyta; class Magnoliopsida; order Sapindales; family Sapindaceae; genus Acer; species Acer campestre. Next base: position 58,056,940 of record OX940800.1, on the reverse strand, counting down.
TAGTTTTCAGTTTCATTGCAGTTCAATTTGTAATGGAAGACGATAAAGGAATGCTCGTACAGAGCCTGATCGAGACGGTGAACGAGATTGCTTCATTCTCGGATTACAGATGTACGGTCAAGAAACAGTACTGCAATTTATCGAGGAGATTGAAGCTGTTGACGCCGATGTTTGAAGAGATTAAAGAGAGCAAAGAAGCGCTTCCTGATGAGACCGTTAAAGCTCTCGCTTTGTTGAAGGAGGCTCTTGGTACGGCGAAGGAGGTGCTCAGATTTGGCGGCGAAGGCAGCAAGATTTATCTGGTGTGTATGTATTTGTCGTATAATTAGTAATTTGTCTTATTTTGACTGTTCGATCTGTTTGGTTGACGAGAAAATGAGAGCAAGTAAATGCATTGGAAGACGGTTGTTGTTAGTTAGAGCTTCTTTTGCTGTTTCTACGGCGATTTTTTGGAGCTTTTGATTGGCTATTAACTAAAACAGCAAAATGAATTTGTTGATTTTATGATTTTTTGCGTTGTTTTCATACCTTACAACATGAAATTCTTTAATTCGTTCAAGTCAACTAATGTCTTCTCTTTTTCCAAATTTTATTCGTAGTAGATAATAAGAACTTCCAAATTTAAATTTCTGATATATTTTCTATTGCTGCGTTTTATGGTTTGCGTTGGATTTAGTGATGTAATTGAAATTACTCTTTGATTCTCTTGATAGTTTGGTTATTTTGAGTTACTGATTATTTGAGGAGAAAAGTTACAAAGACATGCTTGTGAAATTTCTTATTGAACTGTTTGTTATTGCTTTCGTGATAAATTGAATTGAATTGAGAAAAGCTGCAAATTACCTTCTTTGAGATTGGTCTTCGAGTTTTGATATTTTCTCTATGATATTCAATAGTTTCACATGAACTTGAATTTTTGAGATCTTCAACTGTCATAGTCAATAAGTTAATAGCAAGCCGAAGTAGAATATCTTACTAAATCCTTGAATGCAATTGGCTTGGCTTCTTTAATATCATTGAAAATTTTGGCTTGGGTTTTACAAGTGTCTTTTTGATGTATGGATCGTAAAATTGGATCATCTTTTATTTTTTATTTTGTCTCCACTGGTTTGTCTTGTCTCGGTCATACCAGGATTTTGTTACTTGGAGTACTACCTTGTATCTTTATGTTTAATACATTTGTCTTTACCTCTGTCTCTGTGTGAAGATTGGCCTTCACTTGAAGTTTTCACTATATTTATCTGTTTGAAAGCATGAGTTACTCTAGTAACTATGATTAAGGTAGTTTTTGGAAGTTAGTTTAGTAATTATAAGTAAGGTAGTTTTTAGAAGACTATAGCAATAAAAAAAGAACGAAAATATTATAAAATTTGGAATATCTTTGGATTGCTTGACCTTGTTCTAAGTAACTACCAGATTATTCTCTTCCAAGTTTTGGTTGTGGAGGTACTATTGTAGTTGTATTGAAACAAAATCTCTACATATGAGTTCTAATTGTTCTGGTGTAATTCTTGATCTTTGAGGTATTTTTGGTGTTCTATCACCCATTAGTGAATCTATATTCACGAGAGTGAAGTGAGGGAGAGAGGGAGGGAAAGATATGTAAGATATGCACATTGTGATTACGAATAATTCAGTGCGTGAATGAATCTTTTTAGGCATTTCATTATGGGACTAGGTAGTTTTTCATATATTACTGAACTGTGCTATATCCTGACGTATATTTAAATCAGAATTCATGTACTTGTTTATAAATTTCTGTAAAATTTGGTCAAAGTCAGACTTCGTTTTATCGTAGGTTTATTCAGTCATATTGACTTAAAAGCTGTTTGTTAGCATTAATAATGTGTAATTATTGGATTTACTATTATCCAACAAATATTTAGGCCATTTTTGGGTTCAGCAGGAATCGAAATACTGTCAAATTATAAAGTTTCTATTCTGTTTTCCTTACTGGCAGGTCCTAGAGAGGGATGAGATTATGAAAAAATTCAATGAGGTGACCGCTCAGTTGGAACAAGCTTTGAGCACGATTTCATATGAAAAGCTCGACATATCAGATGAAGTCAAAGAACAGGTAGGGATTCATCATTAAACAATCGTGATCTCATTTTTTAAGGTCATTATAATTGACAAACTGGATAAGAATTCTCTTTTGTTCTGAATATATTGTCATTTGCTGTGCTCGACCTTAGGGCATAAGTGTTTGGTGAATCCTAATTGTGAAAATAAATGGCTATGATTATGTTTTTGTTTATATTCATTTATTTTTCATTTAGAAGATCTTGAGATTATATTTATGCATACCTGTGCATACACACATGCACAGGCACACACTGAATTAAAGAATATATGTCAGTGACACATAGACTGGCCCTGGCAGAGCTCCTTAGTTCAATCATTTTATCAATATTATTTTTTTCATATGCTGTTTTTACTCTTATGTTATACAGGTTGAACTTGTTCTTGCTCAGTTCAGAAGAGCCAAAGGAAGGGTTGATGCACCCGATGTTGATTTGTATGAGGATCTTTTCTCTCTTTATAACAAGAACAATGATGCAGCTACCGATCCAGCTGTCCTAAGGAGATTGGCTGAAAAGTTACAATTGATGGGAATAACTGACTTAACACAAGAGTCACTGGCTTTGCATGAGATGGCTACTGCAAGTGGTGAAGATCCTGGGGAGAACATTGAGAAGATGTCAATGCTATTGAAAAAAATTAAAGAATTTGTGCAAACAGAGAACCCCGACTTGGATGCTACTTCAAAAGATAAGAATCCCTGTGCAGATGATGGTGGACAAGCATCCGGTGAGAGGAATCACAAGACGCCTGCTATACCTGACGATTTCCGCTGCCCAATATCCCTTGAGTTGATGAAGGATCCTGTCATTGTTTCAACAGGACAGGTAAAGCCATTATGTGTTTGCCAAAACTTAGTAGGACCATAGTTGTCATTTTATTAACCATATTTTGAATTTGGATGACAGATTAAAATTTAGTTGGACCATAGTTGTCATTACTCATTACCAAAACTTAGTTATTGAATTTGTTTGTCACACTGCATCCAATTGTTTTGCTTGTGATTTGATAACTGATGTAGGATTTGTTAGACTATTTGAGTACTATTGTTTGGGATATTATCTAAAAGTTTAACTTTAAGCTTTCCGGTCTAATTGTTATTTAATGTGGTTATTTAATCTAAAAGTTTGAATCCCCTCTAGTAATTATGTAATTGTACTTGTGTTTGGGCATGGGCATGTGGCAAGCTTGTTGGTCATGCACCTAAGTAGATGTGTGTGGTGATTACCTTACAAGATTGCCTAGGCAAGAGTTTGCTTGGGATTAATCTCAATAATTTCTCTATTTACTTTCCTAAGATTGAAAAAAGGGAATTGTCTGGAAGTTGCCATTCTGTTCAAATGCTTATTGATCATTTGATTTTATTTTTCTTCTTTTGACTAAAATATTTTGAACAAAAAGTTACTTGTTCACAAGTCCGGCCTCTGCTCCATGAAAGCAGAAAGAAAACCAGTTTTTATTTCTCGCTTTATTTCTAACATAACTTTTTCTCCTCTGGTGCAGACCTATGAGCGTTCCTGCATTGAGAAGTGGCTGGAAGCAGGGCATGGGACATGTCCAAAGACGCAGCAGTCTCTCAATAGTAATGCACTCACACCCAATTTTGCCCTTCGTAGCCTTATAGCACAGTGGTGTGAGGCAAATGGCATGGAAGCACCAAAACGACCAAGCAGTTCACTACCCAGTAAAACCTCATCTGCCTGCTCACCTGCTGAACGTACCAAGATTGAGATTCTCCTCTGCAAGCTCACATCCAGCAGCCCTGAGGATCAGCGATCTGCTGCTGGTGAAATCCGACTTCTTGCTAAGCGCAATGCAGATAATCGGGTGGCCATTGCTGAAGCTGGTGCAATCCCTCTCCTTGTGGGCCTCCTTTCAACACCTGACTCCCGCATCCAAGAACATGCGGTCACAGCTCTTCTTAATCTTTCCATATGTGAAGAAAACAAAGGAAGCATTGTCTCCTCAGGGGCAGTTCCTGGTATAGTTCATGTGCTCAAGAAAGGGAGCATGGAGGCACGGGAAAATGCAGCAGCCACCCTTTTTAGCCTTTCAGTCATTGATGAAAATAAGGTTACAATTGGTGCTTCTGGGGCCATCCCGCCACTCGTGACACTGCTAAGTGAAGGAACCCAAAGGGGAAAGAAGGATGCTGCAACTGCACTCTTCAATTTGTGCATTTACCAAGGGAACAAAGGAAAGGCTGTGAGGGCTGGAGTTGTGCCCACATTGATGCATTTGTTGACCGAATCAGGAAGCGGGATGGTGGATGAGGCACTGGCCATATTAGCTATACTGTCTAGCCATCCCGAAGGGAAGGCAACCATTGGGGCCGCTGAGGCAGTGCCAGTTTTGGTGGAGGTTATCGGGAATGGATCTCCCAGAAACAGAGAGAACGCAGCTGCAGTTTTGGTTCACCTCTGTGGCGGAGACCAACAATACCTGGCAGATGCTCAGGAACTTGGTATCATGGGTCCTTTGTTGGATTTGGCACAAAATGGCACAGAAAGAGGAAAGCGAAAAGCTGCACTATTGCTTGAGCGTATGAGCAGGTTCCTCGAGCAGCAAAAGCAGGCTCAGGTGCAAACTGAATCTCAGCCTCAGACACAGCAGCCACAGCCATCATCCATGGCAAACACTGTTGATAGCTGAGGTTTTAAGTTTTCCATATTCGTTCATTTGATCCTTTCGTTTTATTTTTATATGTATTGAAAGAGGCAGCTCTGCTGCGGCGGGGGAGGTGGAAGATCACCTACCCAATCTGTAAGTTATTCATTTGTTTGTGTCGAACGAGGACAATACATCCGCGCAATTACTCACAGAACCATCAAATTTAGAACAAAAAAGAGGGGAAAGAAGAAAGAGAAACAAATGAGATGCAATTGACATGTACTGCGATTGTACAACATTGTAACATGTATGACTGTGATCATCCTCGAATTTTAGCGAAGAGATGTTTCCTGTATTAAAAGACCAGTTTATACACAATACAACGGTTTTCGTCCTCGGTTTTTTTTTTTTTTTTAAGAATTTGCATATTTCTTCCTTCCTGCATTCAATTTATGTATGATACCAGTGTTGTGTGTGAAAAGTGGAAAAGAAAGCAATTGCAAGAACTTTTCAATGAGATAGGTATGTTTAATAAGGCATTGTTGTAGGATATAATCACTGTTAAAAGCTGCATAAATATGGTTATTTTTAGTATTTCTGGGCATTTCTGCTTTATTTATGTGATAAGGGTTCAAGTCTCACATTTATTCGTTAAATCGTAAAGTGTGGGTAGATCCCTCTCGATAGTGAGAGTTGTATTCTGAACCGTGCTTACGACCATTAATCTAACCTAATTAGTGTCGGATTAAAAAAACAAAAACATCATGATGATATGGCATGCTCAATTTATTAATAATAATTTTACATCATAAACCTAAAAAGTATCGAAGAGACCTACCTACTTGCATAATGCAACATATCAATTATTGAATTTTGTTTACTATTGCTTTGATTGATAGTATGGGATTCACCGTCTGAGATATATATATATATATATTTGAAATATTACAATAATTTAGGGTTTGAGAGGGAGAAAGAAACCTGAACCACAATCTTTTAATAACATATCACTTGGCTAACCATGTATCGTCTGCGAGACTGCGACCTAAAAGTATCTTGTTTTGAGAGTAACTTAACTACGAGAACTTGCATGTGACTCATGATTTTGTGCGGTAAACAAAAACTTTTGGGGTGCATTTGGCATGGACATGGGACAGGACAGGACAGGACATGACATGTTGTTTTGTATTGTGTTTGGAAGGCTTGAGATAAAATTTTGGATTGTACTATTATGCGTTTAGTATGGCTGGGACATGACAGGACAAGAGGTTTAAATGACCAGAGTACCCCTCTTATATATAACAACATATTATATATTAATATATAATAATATCTATAGGGGGGAGAATGATAATTACCCTATATTATATATATTATTATTATTTGATATTATTATATATTAATATAGAATATTACATGTATTATATATAATAATATGATATATTATATTATTATATATAATAATATATAAGATATATATAGATATATATAATATTAAATATTAGTACATATAGAAAATATAATATATATATATTAATATATATATATATCCTATATATATATTATATTATTATATATAAAAGATATATATATATATATAATATTAAATATTATTACATGTACAATAATATATATATTATTGTATGGGTAATAATATTATTATATACGTAATAATATTTAATATATTATATACTAATAAGATATAATATATATATATATTATATTTATATTACATATATTTTTATATAATATATATATTATTATAATATATATATATATATCATATATATTATGAGTTAATATATATATATTATAATAATATGTTTATATTATAATAATATATATATCTTATATTATTATATTTAATAATGTATAATATATTATAGATTATAATATATATATATATATATCTATATGATATATTGAATATTATTATATATAGGATATATATATATAGATTATTATATTTAATAATATCTAATATATTAAAGATTATAATATATATATATATGATATATTGAATATTATTATATATAGGATATATATATTATTTATATTTTATTTATTATATATTATTATATATAATAGTATAATATAATATATTATTATATTATATTATATATGTAACTATAATATGTATATTATTAATATATATAATATATAATATATTAGACATGATTGTAATTGTTTGAAAATTTAAAGGGTAAATTGGTCTTTTTGACAATTTTCCCATGTCATGGAACAAGTTTTCCTAGAGTCTTGGGTGGGACAATGTTTTGTGATTTTTGTCCTACTTTGTCCCATGCTAAGGACGCACTAAACGTGGGATAAGAACAAATTGTTCCACGTTGTCTTATCCCGTTCCGCGTACCAAAAGCACCCTTGGAGAACAAATATGGGGCCAGTTATGGGCTTTTCAATTTGTTGGAGTTAAGTTAACATTACATCTACTTGAGACTAATTCATTAAAAAATTGTAAATAATAAATAGATTTTTTAACACAAGTTTTTCATTAATACTCAAATAATAAATAATCAAGAAAAAAACATCGGATCAAGAGAGGATCCAAATTGCTATTTTTTTCATTTTTGAAAACCGGCAACCATTGTAGGTCAAGGTCTCTACGAGCACGACCCGAACGCAACTCCTTGACAATTTCCTGAGAGAAAAGTGATGCCAAATCCTATGTCTATAAGATGAGAGAGTTTTGTTTTGAATAAATTTTGGATGAACATATTGGCATCGGTTGTTTCGGTTGTTTCGAGGTTTTTCTCAACACATGGACCCCATATTACGTGGCTCCTTCCTGGCTTCCTGCCATAAAAGCTGAATGGACCACCCCTAATATGCTTAAATGGATAGGCTTTAGTTGGAGATTTTGTATATTTATTAATAATTTTTTTCTTATATATATATATATATATTTTTTATTGGTTTTCGATGAGAATTGTATCGAATCTTGACTAGAAACATTGTATAATATAATTACTACTCTTCACATTCAACTTTTATACACATTTTGTTTGTTGGTTCTTTATTTAATATGTAATTGAGCATATAGATCACATTCACTCTTAGCAAACTAATCGTTTATTTTTCCTTTTATTTATGTGATAAAGGTACGAGTCTCACATTTACCTATTAAATCGTGAAATATTAAAAAACCTCTCTCGTATAATGGAAGTTACATTCTTTTTAATCGTGTTTATAGCGATTAATCCCGTAAGATCTCGATAGACCTCTGACACATTGGATAAATAGATCATTGATCGAGCATTATCAACTTTTTAATACGACAAAAGACTAGCTTTCACTTGAAATCTTGTTGTTCGAAAGAAATTCATCGGTAATTCTTAGAAACTTGTAAGCTTAACTTATTTACTTTCTCCCCATCCGGCCTTTAAAATAATAATTAAAAAAATTAGATGTTGTTCGTTTTTTTTTTTTTTTTTTTTTTTTTTTTTTTTTGAATACAATTAGATGTTGTTCAAGTCTTACAAATTTCAACATAATATAGATCAAACACTTTGAATGATGATGGAATGAGATTTCACATCTAACAAAGTCAACGGTCAATGGAGCTTGTTTGCTGACTATATAAATCTCTTTTCAAGGGAGCAAGTCAAAAATCAGAATAACGTTTAATATTTTACTTTCTAAATCTTTTTTTGTTTTTGTTTTTTTTTGGTTTGTTTTTGTTTGTTTTTGTTTTTGTTTTGTTTTTTTTTCTTTTGAATTATTAACATGGATGGAAAAAGGGTTTATAGTGATTGCTCCTTGTACCTCTTTATATTATATAAAATGTTTTTAGGTTGACCACACTAACTATACTTATAATATATATGCTTAACAAAAATGTAAAATTAGTAATCCATAACAAAAATTAAATTTGGAATCTCAATTGATGTAACAGCTTATAATTATAATTATTATTTAAAATTATAAGATGATATTGTGTGATGTGATAGTCACGGCCTAGTAATTACAACTTACATGTTACCAAATTATTAAACCCTAAAATTTCAGATTTTTTTTCTAATTTTTTTTTTCTCTAGAAGCATATGACTATATCTACAAACTTAAATTTTCAGGTTAAGAAAAACTTCTACCACATATGCATGCCTTATCACATGTAAGATTAATGAATATTAAAGAACTTGTCACGTGAACAAAATTTAAATACATATTTAGATTTACGTACTAAATACCAACGACACATTAATTGGTAGAGTACCATTATATTTAATCAGTAAGTAACCTTGATTTTATAGATTATTTTTACCCTTAATTAATCATAGTCATAAATTGCTGATTCTAGCCGGTAGCCAATCATATGCAATGCTCTAATTCTAGGCTAATCAATATGTATAATCCCTTAAGTCGACCATTTAAGTGCTATTGGACATAATTTTGTGGTTTTCCATTAGCCAACTGTATAAACCTAACCTCTTATACATATATCGATCTATCTCTTTTGATTTGCTTTTTTCTTCTTCTCTTTATTTCAACTTGTCTTGCTATATAGATGACCATAGAATATGATTTGAACTCAAAACTCATGAAAAAAAATGCATTTTTCATGTCATATATATATATATACCATTATTACTGTGCAAATCAAACCACCGCAATGCATGCTAGCAAGAACATGAATCGAGAGAGAAAGATAGAGAAACGATCTAGGAAGTCCAAAAAGCAAAAGCTGTTTGGAAAATCTAAAGTGATAGTAAAACCTACAAACAGAGGAATAAAAAAACAACATTTCACGAGTATCAATATATATAGTCATCATCATCATCATCATTGTCATCATCAACATAAAAATTCACATAAATACTTTTGTTATTTGTACTAGAACTTGGATTTCCGAGCCCTCCCATTGATTGCTCGTTTTCTTAGTACCACCATAACTCACCCAAGTCCCCACCACCACACCAACTGTTTCCACACTCTCTTCTCTTCTCTTCTTTTCTTTTCAATTGCTTTGATCCCTTTATTTATATATAATATATATATATATCCACATGCATCCTCGTATTCGGTATCTTATAAGTTAACTGTTTTTACTGTGTCATAATTCTACTTCCCACGACCGAATTCTGACTATCATGAAGAGAGAGAGAGAGAGAGAGAGAGAGAGTGAGAGTGCTTTTTGGCTACTGTGTCTCTACTCTCTACTACACTTTGATTGCTTTATTCGTTCTTGCAAGGTAGCAGCAGCAGCTTTGGTCCTTGCAAAAGCAAACCCCTTTTCTTTTTAGTAAGACTAGTTGCTACTTATACCCACAGTTGGATTACAATAATATATATATATATAACAATTAATGTTTATGTAATTACTACCATGGAAGATTTTATATATACACATCCTTTTCTTATAAGATATATATAGAGAGAGAGGCAAAGTAAACTAAACAAAACATTCAAAAGCTCTCTCATTTCTTTTGGTTACATATAATTACAAAGAGATTGCATTAATGTATTCTTCCAAGGAGCTAGTACTTCTAGAAAACAACAGTATATTTACTTGGGTTTGGTTGAAAATGGAATAATAATAATATTTTTGCATGGTTTTTGTGTGTGATTTTTGGCGTTTTCTCACTTACTCGCACTCAAACAAATAAGTGTACGTCCCTTCTCAATGATTATTATTACTTCATAATAATTACAAAATCATTGCTAAAACTGTTGGAATAATGTGACCTTGATCTGATCAGATCTTCTCTCATCAGCAATTCTCTCTCTATCTATGTACATTATAAACTGAGAGAACAACCTGGATTTTTGTTTTTTCTTGGGGAAATGATCAAGACTGAAAAGAACTAAAAGACCAAAGAAACCTAAAAAAATGTGAGACCAAGGAAGTTTTGTGGGAATTCAAACTTTGACACTTTCAAAGAAAAAATGTAGAAAAAAGTGGAAATTGAAACCAGTGACCATCACAGGCGTAGACCATGAACAACAATTTGTAACGTTGCTATAGAAAATATTTGAATATATATATCCAAGAAAGAGAGAAAGATCTCACAGCCAGTGTAGAATCAGTCAATAAAAGATATTGTAAATTAATGAGCATGTACTGTGGATATGCCATGCATGTAACTATAATTAACTTCAACTTTTATATAATTTCATGAAGTCAATACATTCAAACACAACAGAAAAGTATTTGCAAGTATACATAAATATGTCGGCAGTACTACAACTAAACAGAGGCAATAATGTTAACCAAAAAAACAAACCATGACAGGTTCTATTAATGATTTGTTCGATCAAGAGTAGTGATGATTGTCGATATCTGTTATATATATAGAATAATCAGGAAATTTTTGTACTATATATCGATCACACGAGTGCATGAACAAGTAAGAAAATAATAATAAGTTTCCATTAAAGATACATATAATTTTCTACAGAAATGATGATCAGCTGATCATCATGTCAGATAACAGATCCCATACATTATAATTCTTCAAACACATTAACATACACTCACACAATCAAGACACTTCTCTTCAAACAAGCCATGCAATACAAGACACCAAAATTATAGATTAAATAAGTTATATAAGAACATACAAAGAAAAAAGAGAGAAAATTAAAAAATAAAATAAAAACAACGAAAATTAAGAAACGCTAAGTGATCTACCAGTCTTTGATCGATGAATCGATGCTTCTTCGTGGATCATGAGGAGAGACAGTTTTGATTTTAATGATCACACGTCCACACTTAACTTCGTGCCATCTACATATCTTTGATTAATAATTAGGTACTTGTAGTCATAAACATATGATCAGATGAAGCTTGAGTGAAGCTTTTCGACTGCTTTCAATGACTGAGATTAATTATATAAGATGATTAGCAGAAGAGGAGTTTAAACCTGATAGATCTGTCCAGGTGTTTCCGCTCCAGTATTGGGTATTATTATTATTCTCCGAAACACCCAAAAATGGTCTAGCTAAATTCAACCCAGCTTGGTTATCTTCCATTTTCACGGGAGCAGCCTCCTGTTGAGAAACCCTAGAGTTTTCACCTACTAATGAAGACGGTGCTGCTTCGATACCTTCTTCACTGTGATGAAAACTGTATCCACCCGTCGATGGCTCAAAGAAATTAGGGAAAATGGCACTACTCATGCTTGAATTGCTTCCAATTTGAAATCCCACATCGTTTTGGCCACCATTACCAACACTTGATGCTGATCCGATTTGATGAGCTTGGAATCCACCAAAGTTCAACCCAAGATTTCCCAGATTGTAGTGATGAGTGAGATTTTGTAGGGGGGACATGAATGGCAATTGAGGGTTTTGTTGTGACAAATTGGGGAGGATTATTTCGGAGGGAAGTGATGAGGAAGGTGTAGTGGAATTATTTGAACCCATTTGGAGCTTCTCAGTGGAACTAGCTGGAGATTTTGAAGTGCTTTTGCTTTTCTTATTTCTTCTACAGCCTCCACCAACCGGGACATTTCTAAGAGCTCCTCCTCTAGTCCAGTAGCGGCGACAAGTCTTACAGAAGTGGCGCGGCTGCGAGAGGCTGTAGTTGTTGAAGTAACAAAACTTGGTGTTGATTGAATCACACCTGGGACACTTGAGTGCTGTCTCCGGTTGTGGTAGCTTGGCTTGGCGAGCACGATCTGCCATCGAACCTGGCCTGACTGATCCACCACCAGCTGGCACACCACCACCACCACCAACATGAGGTGGTGCTGGAGGAAGAGGTGGAAGCAGCTGCTGCTGCTGCTGCTGTTGCTGATGATGTTGATGATGAAGAGAAGGATTTTCATTGCCACCATGTTGGAGATGATGATGATGATGATGATGATTTAATGGTTGCTGCAAAAAAAAAAAAAAATGATCCAACAACAAAAAAATACTAAAAATTTAGATTATAAAAGAAACAAAATATTTGGTATATTCAAGAAGAGATAACAAAAGAATAGGAATATTTATCTTTTCTTTTTTTCTCCTTTTGTAATTGTTTGAAGGGAAAAAAAAATTGAAGAAAAATGTTACCTGATGCCAGTTGGAAGGATCTAAATAGACTGGAACTGATGAAGAGAAAACCATGGTTATTGATCTCTTTTTTTTTTTCTTTTTATAAAGTTAGTTTGATGGGTCTTTAAGGTATGGTGGAGAATCACACCAAGGGAATACCAGAGCAAAGCAAAGCAAAGAAAGAAAAGAGAAAAGGGAAGCTATTAAAGAGAGAAAGAAGAAGAGAGAATTCAATTAAAGATAGGGCAAGAGGCTATTTGCTTTTGTTTAATTATATATAAATTATTTTATTTGCTCTTATATTCTTTCTTCCATTCTCTCTTAACTTTTTGTTTTATTATATTTTTAGGGTTTGAGTGGACGAAGTTTCTTCACCTATAAGCTTTCTTTTTAAGAAGATGCTGTAACCTGTGGACTGGACTGTACATGTTTTATTTTTGTGCTCAAAAGCAGTGTTTTTTTTTTTTTTTTGTGACCCCTCTTGCATGGAAGAAAGATAGAGACACACACACACGATAACATATCTAAAAAAACAATTATCATCACAATTGGTTTGGTCCATTGTGGTGGGATCACCCTCTCTCATTCTCAATAAAATTTTATCATAATTAGTGATATTGATTAGCTCCCATATATAGATCATGACATAATACACTAGCATAATTTATGGTGAATAGCTTCACTAAGGAATCACTTTTTGACTCGGATTTCACTTTTTCAAGAGAATTTTGATTAATTTAATTTATATTATCATAACAAAAAAGTAATAGTTAATTATACTTGTAAATTGCTATAGTTAGTTTAATATCTATCTTTAGAGATTTCAAAGGGTCGAGATTGCAAGTTTGATCAATCAGTACTCAGCACAAACTCACAAATATTTTAGTATTCATGAAAGTGACTAATTTTAAGATTAACATAATTGATTATTATTTATTCTCTAAGCACATACAAAGCTTAATAGATCTTCAATTTTATCGAAGCATACCTAAATTTTAATTAAAAGATCTTTATATATGCACTTTAGGTTTAAGTATATACATATGTACCACATTAAAACAGTGCAATTGATAGAATGGGATTTTTTTTCAACACATGCATGCTCTATCAATTGAATATGTTGAGAGTTTAAACTAACTTATAGGACGAAAAGAACTAATAATTTTGTGCAAAGTAGAAGGAATTACACAAAATCTACATATATAAGGTTTGTTTTTTAACAAATGAAAACGTACAACTCTTCTTAAAACTGAGTTCCTCTGTCTTTAGTCAAACTCAATCAAAGTTAAAGAGTAGGAAGATTATCTTTGTTATTTTCGCGGTGAAGGGAGGCTCGAGCCTCCCATGCATGGAGATCCATCTATTAATCTCCGTGGAGATCTAGAGTTGGATTAGTGAATATCCAAATTCATCCAACTCTCTTATCTTTTTTTCCTTAAAAGAAAAATGAATCTTCACCGTCCATCTTCCATCGAAGATTTGTCTTCATCAATTTTTGATTCTAATAATTATGTATAACATCTTTTTAAATATTTGGATTTTTAAAGAAAATTATGTATAACATCTTTTACCCTTAGCTTTTAACATAGTAAACGGTTAAAGTTAACGGTCAAACATTAAATAAGTTTATCATCTGTTTTCAAAAAAAAAAAAAAAGGTTGTTTATGCTTATAAATAAACAAACCTTATGCAGATTGTGTCATATATTCCTTCATTTAAAGTATAACGGTAGCAGTTACTTTAACTACTAATTTAAACCTTTTTTAACTACTAATTTAAACCTAAAAACGTGACCTTGCATATCACAAATATGACTTACAAATCTTTTGCCTAAGCAAAGTTTACTATAATTAGTAGCTTCTACATGTGCTAATACAAAGTTATTAATTAGTATTTAGTAGTGAGGAGCACATGCAGAAAAAAAAATAAGTTGTCACTGCAGCCACTGCTACTCTTTTTGGCAAAAGAATTATTGTAGAATTTACAATCGAATTAATTTATGGAGGATTTATATATGGGGTGACAAAAGAAAATGTAGAATTTGATTTTCAGGTGAGATGAAACCAACTTCATCAAATTTGGAGGGTCTGGGAGTATCTTTAACGATATCCTCAAAAGTATAGGAGTAATCAAAATTTGATTATTTATCCAAAAAACAACCTCCAACAGAGTCATTCAAGTTTAGCAATAGCTTTAATCAATAATCAAATCGCCTCTTCAATAATCAAATTTAAAGATCAACTTTCAATCACCAAATATAAACTTAACCCAAAATAACTGTGTTGCTACAATTTTGAGGGAAAATTTTATTATGCGTCTGAAATCCAAAACAACAATCAATGTTTAATTTTAGGGCAAAATATTTATTAACTAAGATTTAACTGAGAATATAGTTTTGAATTTTCCTTATGGATTTTTTTTTTTCAATGTATACATGTTCTAGATGAAATAAAAATGAACGGGAATAGTGAAAAATATGTGGCGGGAGTAGATTTTTTATTTAAATAAAATTTACCATTTTGGATTATACAATCATCAATTTTAGCAACCCATGAAAACAAACCTTAAATGTTGAGGTGGCAACTTTTAAAGATTCAAATTTACTTATACCGTTCAAGATACTCTGATAGTTATGATATAAAATTTTAAGTAAAATATAAATATAAAAAATTTGGAGTAAAAATTAGATAAAATATAATTTTATTTTAAAAAAAAAATCTGATTTCTCAAATTCACCATGTTCTGCAGTAATTTTTTTTTTTTTTTTTCCTTCGCTTTTCATTTATAGTTTGAAGTACTATAAAGTCGTGAATTATGAATTTCATGCAACTTTTACAGGACATGATGATGTACCTTATCTACTTTACTCCCAGAAATTTAGGAGTCTTTTTATTTATAATTCAAAAGTAATTTCAAAAATATATATGTTCTAATTTATAACATCTTTTTAAATATTTTTCAGTTTTTTACAGGAATTTATCTAAAAACCATTTTTATATACAATATTACAATGGATAATAATAATATTAGTACCCCCAAGGCCCCAACTCTTTTGAGGCAAAAAAAAAAAAAAAAAAAAAAAAAAAGGCATATACCTATACATTGAATATGGAGAAACATAAAGAAGGGTTTCTTCATGTAATGAGAGAAAGATCTTCTCTTCTCTTCGTTTTTTTTTTTTTTTTTTGTAAGATTAAGGTTTATACCAATAATGCAAGTACGATCCGAAATGCAACTCCCATTATATGGGAAAGATCTCTCTACACTCTGCGATTTAATGGCTTGAATTAAAAATTGAGAAGCTCACGACACTAGCTCAATTATATATATAGTCTTTTTCCTGTTAGTTCGACTTGATATAAAATAATCAGTACATTGTATGTGGGTCATAGATTATGGATAAGCACTGACAAATACATACAAACCGAGTCAAAGCATTTGAATTTAATGATCCACATTCAAGACACTGATGTATTTTACTATTTTATATAGCAAATGCATGCAGACCGAATCAAAACATTTGAAACTATATATATATAGAATAAAATAATAAAATCCATTTTGGTCATTTACGACTTCGAAGCACCGAATCCATCCGTCTTTATCAAACCCTCCTTAGATCCACATAAATCTTCAATTATCTCTCAACTTTTAATGCACAAATAATGCATGTACGTCTTAAAATTGTGAAAATCAATTTGTAATTTGTCTCTCTCTTCTTCTTCTTCTTTTTTCTGTCTTTTCAGTTTTCCTTCTCTTTTTTATTATTATTTATTTCACTCCCTTTTTCCTGTTGAGTTCCTTTTTTGGATTGAGACTGCAAAATGAGTTGTAGAGGATGATGCAAGTCGCTTTGTTTGGAGGAGTGGAAAGTAAAGGAAAAGGAAGGAGAAATTACCATGAAATTGTATTATTAATGCATATCTTCTACAATAAGGAATCTCGTTTCGTCACAAATTTGCAAAACAATAATACTATTCTACCCACAAAATATCATTTATAAGAGTTTTTATGTGGTAGTGTCACTTGTTAACATGTCATGTCATAAAAGAAGGCGGGCGGCAGCCTCCTGTGCTAGAGGCTACCACTGAGGAAGTTGACCTTCAACTTATTTTGAACTTTTACTTATTATGGATATATATAATCGGAAATGATTGGAGGATACAAATTTTTGACACAAATTTTGATTCGATTTTATAGCATTTGGATCAATAATATATTAATGGTTTATATTAATCCATTTATCTCTATTTATTTTTTAGATTTTCTATCTATTCTTTCCTCTCTTTTTCTAAGTTGTTTATCTCCTATTTTATCTATCACTTTCTCTTTATCAATTTTTTCATCTCATATCTCCTACATTCTTTCTTTTCTTATCAATTTTTTTTTTTCTCTTTCCCCATATATCCCTTTTTATGTTTTCTTCTTAAATGCATATTCACTTTAAGAAATTAAATAAGAAAAAAATTTTGATTAAGAAAAAAATAATAATTTTATGTTCATCTACTTATGTTGACTCTTTTTAATGAGAAAATGAAGAAAACATTAAAAGAGAAGTGGGAAAAGGTAAGAGGAAAAAAAAGAACTACAAGAGGTGAAAATCGTAAACAGGAAACAAGAAAAATAGATTAAGGAAGGGAGAAAAAAAAAAGACAGAAGGGAAATGTGAGAGAAACCGATTAAGGAGGAGAAAAAATAAATAAGAGAGAAGACTCAGAAGAGAAACACAATAAAATGTGATGGACGTAGAGAGAGGGGAGAAAAAACAATTAAGGAAATAAATTAAAAAAAGAGAGAGTTGTAACACCCCATAACTCAAAGAGTAATTAAGTACTTTGATATGGAATGTTCTATCATAAACCATGAATTAATTCGCCAAAGAAAATCGATAATTATATTAAAAAAAAATTCCTCCAAATATATCATTCTCCAACGAAAATATATCTCCAAATTAAACCAATAAAAGGGTCCAAAAATATTTCAAAACTTGGTCAATAAACCTAAACATCAGGTTACTAACTCCCCTTGAAATATCAGAATTTTTTCAAACACTTATGGATTTGAAATATTTTTGGACCCTTTTATTGGTTTAATTTGGAGATATATTTTCGTTGGAGAATGATATATTTGGAGGAATTTTTTTTTTTTTTTTTTTTTTTTTTTTTTTTTTTTTATAATTATCGATTTTCTTTGGAGAATTAATTCATGGTTTATGATAGAACATTCCATATCAAAGTACTTAATTACTCTTTGAGTTTTGGGGTGTTACAACTTGGTATCAGAGCCTGGTTCAATTATGCTCCTCCTTGCTTTTAGAGTATATAAGGATGTCATCAATGAATATAATAACAAACTGATCCATAAATAAGAGATACATGGATTAATCTAAACTATTAATATATTATTGGTTTAATGGCTATAAAATCATGTCAAAATTTATGTCAAATATTGTGTTCCCCCGATCCCTCTGGATATATATTTGACATCAATGTTAGAGGTTTTTTTTTTATTATTTTAATAATATCCATTTGTTTTTTTATTATTATTATTAAAAAAAAAAAAATAATTGTCACCAATATGGCAATATAATAGTCTGGGTATTTTTAGTAGTAAAGTGGATATAAAATCAAAAGAGAAAGTAGATTTAGAAACTAAAAGAAGAAGGAAAAAGAGAAAACAAATATAGATTAAAAATAAACGAAAAAGAAAAGAGAGAAATCATATGAAAATAAAAACTAATCACGATTAAATAAAGGGAAAATATCATTTTCGTCCCTATGGTTTACCCTATTATCCATTTTGGTCCTCGTCGTTCCAGTATTAGCCATTTTGATCCTTCTGTTACATTTTCTGTTAAAAGAGATGGTCGGATGGTGAAATGACCATTATGCCCCTTAAAATGTCATTGGGGCTTGCAGGACAATTTTGCCATCAAAAGTTACTGTTGCTTTTCGAGTCAAGTCAAAGTCAGCTTATTAATATATAAAAAACTAATTAAAAATAATAATAATTATTATTATTATTAAATGAATATATTAAAAAAATAATTAATATTACAAATAATTAAAAAAATCTAGACCATCCATGACGATGGAGATCCACCAAATCCATCAGATTATGTGGAGATCCAGAGATCTAGATTGGATCTCACTTTTTCCTAAAGAACAAAAAAAAAAAAAAAATCCCTAAAACTAATTAAATTTAGGGAAATTATTATTCTCCCCCCTGTAGTTTGCCATATTCTCCATTTTTCCCCCTCTAGTTTCAAAATTCTCTAAATTCCCCCCTCCCATGCACAAATACAACCAATTTCATCTTATAAAAATAGGCATGGGAGGGGGGAAATTGGAGAATTTTGAAACTAGAGGGGGAAAATGGAGAATATGGCAAACTATAGGGGAGAGAATGATAATTACCCTTAAATTTAAAAATAAAACAAATTAAATTGATAATTCATTATTAAATTAAACAAATAAAAACAATTACAATAATAATAAGGGTAATTATCATTCTCCCCCCTATAGTTTGTTGTATTCTCCATTTTCCCCCCTCTAGTTTCAAAATTCTCCAATTTCCCCCCTCCCATGCCTATTTTTATAAGCTGAAATTGGTTGTATTTGTGCATGGAAGGGGGGAATTTAGAGAATTTTGAAACTAGAGGGGGGAAAATGGAGAATATGGCAAACTACAGGGGGGAGAATAATAATTTCCCTAATAATAATAATAATTATTAAATGAATTAAAATTAAAAATTAAAAATATATAAAATAAAAACTAATTAAAAAACTAATTTAATATATATATATTAAATCCATTCAAATCAATAAATTAAATTAATAAAATAAAATAAAAATTAATTAAATTAAATAATAAAAAATTAAAAAATCCAACCCATAAATTAATTTTTTTTTTTTCAAAAATAAACTTTAAAAATTAAAAATTAAAAATATATATATATAACTTATCATCTTCCCCACCATCACACTCAGCCACCATCCATACCACCCCCAAACCCTAAATTAAATTTAAACACCAATCACACAGCCACCATCCACCACCACCCCCAAACCCTAAAATCTCTAGCCACCAAACCATCATCATTAACCCTTCAAACCCCGACCACCACCAATTCACTGAACCATCATCTTCATCATCATCCCACAACCATCATCATCTTCATCTTCATCCCACATCCATCTTCATCATCGACCATCACCATCATCGACCGTCATCTTCTCTCTCCTTACTCTGTCGATCTCTCTCTCTCCGACTAATGTGGCTAGGTTTGGGTTTGGGTTTGGGTGGTAAGGGATGTTTTTGTGGTGGTTGTTGGTGGTGACTGATGTTTTTGGGGTGGCATTTGGGTTGTTAGGAAGTTGAAGGCGGTGGCCATGAAGATGGTGGTGGCCGATGGTGATGACAACGATGGTGGTAGTGATGATAGCGTTGGTGAGGGTGGTCTGTTGTTGTGATGATGGTGGAGATTCGATAAGAGATTATAGTTAGGGTTAAATGATTTGTGTTGTATTTAAATTAATAAAAAATATATATATATAATTAATTAAAAATAATATAATGAGGGGAGAGAAATTAACAAAATATATATTTTTAATTGTTTTAATATTATTTTACCATTTTTCCCTTCTTAAATAAGATTCTAGAAGAACGTATGATGATTTTACCATTTTACCCTCGCTCACTTAATAGAAATTTCAAAAACCCTAACGGAATTGGATGGTGGGGACTAAAATAGGGATTAATTGTAACTACGGGATCAAAATGGCTAATACTGGAACGACGATGACTAAAATGGATAATAGGGTAAACCATAGGGACGAAAATGATATTATCCCTTAAATAAATCTAGATTTTAATCGAGACTTAATATTAAATCCCGGCCAATGTCAAGTACCTTTGACCTAAACTTATAACAGTCTTGGCAAAGGCCAAAACTTAAGTCTTGATCTTGGTCTTGGCCAAGTTATTATAAGTCTCAGTCAAACAACTTTTGCTAGGGTTCAGTGAAAGTCTTAACTCGGAGTGTCGACTTAGATTTAGATTTCAATTTTATTTTTTTTAAACAAATTAGTATAGACAATAATGTAACGTTACAGACTTTTTAGTTTGGAAATCATAAAATAAATGTTACCAAAATACAAATAACTAAATTTAAATTAAAGTTGAATAAATGATTAATCTCACAATATGAATGTTTGTCCAGATCTTCAACAATGACAGTATTGTATTAACCAACTAATTTTTTTAATGTCCAACATAAGATATTAGAAGGCCTTTATTTTTTTTTTAAGTTGTTAAAGGGCATTTTTGTTAATTCATCTACTGAATTTAATGCAAAATAATAAGAATAATAAAATTCAAACTATTAAGTTAGTGACAATCGCACATCACCTTTTAGCAGATATTGTTGTACACCTCCCTTCTTCATTGATGGTCAGAAGTTTGAGTCCCGCCATACGCATTTTAGAAACATGTGTAAAAAGTTTTCTCTCAATTTGTGAGAATAGATGTTTTCTCTCGATTTGTGAGAATAGATACTCGAACTACACATGTATTGTCTGATCTTGACATATCACAACAATTATATTGTAATAATCGTAAATTGTAATACTTTTTTTAAATGCAGACTCAATTGGTTATTTGTCATATTTTCTCTGGTTTAGATATACCTAACAACAAAATTCTTGTCTTCTATGTTAGATATGACTTGAATTACCAAATGATTACCAAACACGATTTACCAATGCGGAGACTTTCTTGAGACGCGAGAGCGTTTGAGAGTATGAAGTTATGGTTGAGGGAGGTTTGAAGTCAAAGAAGAACAGGAGAAACACTTTCGGTGAATTACCGCAGCATAGGACCGCCGGGCAGGCACATGCACATGCATTAGCCGCGGCACAAGCAGCGGTAAAACTCCCAGGTTTTACGCGGCATAGGACCGCTACATAGGCAAAGGTACACAGAGCGGTAACAAGCAGCGGTCGATGAGGATGAAGCGCGTGGATCACAGTTTTCTGAGTGATCAAGTTCAACACGGTTTAGGAAGCAGGTGGCCAACTGCAACTTGAATCGTAGTTAATCACAAGCACGCGTTGAATCAAGAAATATGCATGGAAGAGGAAATATGTTGCTTCTAGAGTTCTAAAAGAAAAAGGATTTCTCCTTAAAAGAAGACTTGTCATAAATAGGAAATAGTATTTATGTGGAACAAGTAATTCTTGTACGTATAGGAGTGAGATTTCCATTTAGTCTAAACTCCCTATAATTCATATAAATAGACCATAATAACTAGGTTATTGTGGTGGAGCAAAATAGTAACTACTAGAGAGATTTCAAAGTAAGCATTGGGTGTAATTGGGTTTGAGGTATTATTTAGAGAGAGATCCTGAGTGTGTGGTTGTAACAATTTACTACATATTGGAACTTTCTCTTGTCGTCCTGACAGCAGTGGTTTTTTTCCCTGATTTGGGTTTCCACGTAAATTCTTGTGTTGTGTGTGTGCTTTGATTTAGATTAATTCTCTTCATCTATCTTTTCTTTGTTATTGTGATTGTTTGTGTTCTATCCGGCAACGCTTCCGCGCGTATAAGTGATGTTTGTTCGCTAACATTCTATTTGATCAATCTCAATCGTCACCCTAATTACAAAAACTATTATTAACAGCAAATGAGATAGGTATGCAAAAAGATTTTTCAACTTTCATTCAAAAATAAAAATAAAAATGCAACAAGTGATTATATTCAAACGAGATTGATCCTTACAACCGAGAAATGATCAAGAATGAATAACCACATATATACTTATTGATGAGAATCAATTATCCACAAGACAACCTCTTTACACTTTACAGATAGAAAGATTTCTTTTTTAAAAATATGACATCACAAACATCCTAAATCTCTGTCTCTCTCAATTCATTTAATTCACTATTTTATTTTTAAAGTTACTAGTTTAGTGACTACCACTTTTACTTGATATTCCAATTTCATAATAAAGGTTTTTAAGAGAGCTCACGTCTCTTCTCCAATCACTTGATAATTTCTTCTTATCAAGATCTTGATGCATGTACGTCATTCCGGTCGATCTAAGTTTTTTCAAAATAAAATTTGTAAAATCTACTCAAGGTTTGAATTTTTTTTTTAAATAAAATAAAAAACAACCCTTATATTTTAAATTTAGATTTAAGGGATTTTTTTTTAGTTAAATATATACAATAGAGGAGTTTTACCTTTTTTTTTTAAAAAAAATGGTCAAATTTATGCAAATCTCCATTTTTATTATTAAATTTTTATTTTTCATACAATTTCTTACTGTCTCCACATTAGAATCATTGATTTGGACCCACAAATCCTGCATGGAGAGCGGTTGGGCCCACCGGGCCAGGCTCAGAAATCAACCAGAGCCCAGTCTCTTATGAGCATGAAGAATGGGCCGCCCTGATGCCCATTATAAGAGCCTCATATATGTACGGACAAAGAGGAGAGTCAACATCAATCATATGTCATCAGATGCTAATGGTCGGGGAATCATACTGCCACGTCAGCAATTGTAGGTCCCATTGAAGGAAATCAAATCATATGGAATATTTAGGGCTGATCCGACGGTTGAAAAAGCTTCATTACCTTACTACTAATCTTCCTCGATCTTTCCTCGACTTTTATGTATGTATACATACACTTCCATGATAAATCATTTTTTCTTTGTGTAATTCATTATTTTTAGGGTTTTAATTACCTTTTCCTTTTAATGATAGATATAGGCAACCTATTTGTTTAAGAAAATTAATATTTACATAATTTAGAGAAATCGAAGAGATTCATTTCAAAAACTTGACCAATTGGTCATCTTGAGTTCTTTAATATTATATTTTTGTTGGTTAAAATTTATAAGTAGCTCCCAACTGCTTCAAAAACCAAAATTAATAGGTGAATAATTGTATCAATGGTACAATAACGCCATGTGACACTCCCAATAATGTCATGTCCATCAACCACCAAAACAAAATCAGAAAATGTAAGATCCATTTGACGGAAACAGTCCTTATAGATGAAAGCCATAAGAAACTCTTGATAAGTGAATATACTTAAAAGAGTATATAGGAAAATGTCATTTCAATTATATGCAAAATGAGACTTGTCATGGTAAACAAAACAAATGTCACTCGGAATCCAAATTTCAAGTGACAATAGGGATTGGGCGGAGATGGCTTCTTCGAACTGGAGACGGAAGGCGAAATCTAGGTCGGATTCTAGGGATTGGGCGGCAGTGAGCTCAGCACGCTGCTCGGCAAGTAGGAATTAGAAATCGTCGACTGGGTTAGCATCGTTGATGACGGTGTCTTTTAATTATGAAAAACAAATTAAATCTAAGTATAGAGGACAGTTTCTAAAAGCAGCTAATAGTAGGTAGCAAATTGAGACAATTATCTTTAATATCCGAGGATACTTTAATTAGTTCTTTTATGTGACAACAGGGAACAAATACCTCTTAGAGGCTACGTCTCAATAATTCATTCAAACACCAAATTATATTGTTCGTATCAAATAAAAGATTCAAACTGAATCATTCTCTATTAACAATTCTATGTAATTCTTTAATCTGATATATTTGTAACACGATATTCTTAAATAAATAAAGCGATCAGATTGGGTTTCTTAGTATATTACTCTATAATTATAAAATACTATCAAATAAAGTAAAACGAGTGGGAAAGATTCTGGCCATGCCGGTGCAAATTCCTCTATACAAATAAAAAATTTAAATTCAAGTACGATAAGAAAGAGATAGCTAAAAGCCTAAAAATATACAAGAAGAATATATGAGATGTGTGTAAATATATATATATAATTCAACCATACAGCTTGGCAGCTTGCATGGACGCTGGAGCTAGCTATCTACGACATTGGTATAAATAATTAATTTAATTATTTAATTTTTTATATGATACATATGGATGATTGGATGAAGCATATATCGTGCCAGCTTCAGCTGATCATGTGTAATTATTTCAAACGTGGACGGTTTTATTTGTTTATTAATCTTCAAAGATTCTAAACGAGAGGGTTGGTGGAGATGGAATCTAATTCCTTATCAAAAAAATAAATTATTATTTTCTTTTGACAGAGTACGTACGCGCGGCTTTTTTGGTTCTAATTTTCATGCCAAAAAGCGACTCTCTGCATCATTTTATAAAGATTTCTAGTTGGAATGGAAAGGAAAGAGAGATTGGCAGCCTTAACACATTCACTTGTCTCCTTTCTCAGAGATGGCAAAACGTTTTTTTTTTTTCGAAAATTGACACCGTCACGGGCTAGGAATATGTCTGGACCTATCAAAATTAAGTTCCACGAGAGCAGTCTTGAAAGCATGCATCTCTCACTCTAGGTAGGGTAAAGCCAGGATTTTGTTTATAGAGAGCGTTGTGTCATGAAATAATTAGTTAAATCATATTGATATATATTTTAAAGGTTATGTTAAAGAAAATCTTAATTAAAAAATAATATTTATATTTTAAAACATTATAAAAAAAAATTAATAATTGTTAAATCCATAATCTTATGGTGTAGGTGCGAGGGTAGACAATTTAATCTATATAAATGTGACATGTGAAATAAATCATAATTAATATATATCAATTTGTCAATTGACACATCACTAGTTAGAATATAAAGTTAACGGCAAGTCTAGCATTATTCTAAAAATAATATATACTAAAATGTATGGTCATTAATTCAAGATTCAATAATAGTGTTTAAGAGTTAGAAAACACACACACACACAGAGATATATATATATATATATATCAAGAGTTAGACAACAAATTGAAATTTAAATTGTACTTCTAATATTTTTCTGATATCCAAAAACTGTTAAATTGTTAAAAATTATATAACTTTGTTTGATAAAATTTATTAATAATTAAACATAAATATTGTCTATGTTTACCGTGTTTTAATTATATAAATCATTAAATCAAATCATTTTTATATTTTAAAAAAAAATAAGCAAAAACTATATAAATAAATAAATAAGCTAATAAAAGTATGACATGGTATTAGAGTGAACAAGTAAGATCTGGAGAAAATACTTTTAAGTATATAATGAAATTAGTTAAGATAGAATTTAGTAAATGTAATTTTGATTAGAAAAAGAATTATCATTACCAATCATGTGTTGGTGTGAGTGGTTCGGCGCTCTCATCCCTTAAGCAAGGTCGTGGGTTCAACTCCCCTTGTGAACAGAGCTACACATATTGGGAGCACTTTACCCCTTAGTGGGCCGACCCGGTGCGAGTCCGGATTAGTCGGGGTGTGGTCTGGGCTAATTGCACCGTATGGTGGATCTGCCCCACCCGGAAACCGGATGGTGTAAACCAAAAAAAAAAAAAAAAAGAATTATCATTAATATAACAATATATATTGTGATATATTTGATTTGATTTATATTTGAGATATAATGAAAGACATAATATATTTACAATCAAATATATACTCAACATGTGTAAATAACAATGCATTTTAAAAGAATTAGAAAAATATAAAAATGAAATAAGGGTAAACCATAAAAATCTAAAAACTAAGGAGGCAAATTTATAAATTGAAAAACTTTAGGGAAGGCAGTGGCCCTCTCTCGTCCTTGAGTGGCTCCGTCCCTAACTCTAGGGGAGGGATCTTCCCCCACATTTTACGATTTAATAGGTAAATGTGAGATTATATTTATAATATAGGGTTTAAACCTTGGTGGTGAAGCATACAAATGGCAAAACATCGGCAACAGATAATGTGTTTTCAATAACAAAAAATAATAAGAATTTGAGAGTTGAAAACTTGAAAGTAGGACCCCAAACGAGGCATGATGTGTTACAGAAAAACATGGTTCCCACAACTGCAAAGAGAGATGGTACCATTACTTCGTGTCTGTACCTCAAGTGAAGTTTCAACTCACGAAGGAAAATACAGTGTCGAAACTTTACTTCATAATTGCACATGCATCCAACTGACATAAATAAGATGATGGTACTTCTCATTGCTTATAGCTAGGTCAAGTTATACAAGAATTATATCACTCATGGAGTTCCGCTTTTAAAATCCAGACATTGGATTCTTAATCGCTAGATGTATGTGTTCACAAAAACCGATATCTACTTCCTTGGTTACAATTTAAAAGTAGTGGCGGAGGGAAGGAGTTGGTAAAAAATGTATGAAGTCTTTTTAGATAAATTAAAAATTTTACTATTTTTTTTTTTTACATTTACCCCCCTAAATCTGTAATTTTAGAGATTTCTGGCTCAAAAGAAAGATTGCCGGTTTTCGCACTCAAATACAACGGGCTGTGACTTGGGCCTGATCAAGTCCAACATTGCTCAGGCCAGAGATGGATAAAACATCCCCTCGATGGTTGCGGTCAAGATATTAACCGCAACAAGCATAACCCGGAATACAAAGGCGAAACTCAAACCCCTATACCACAAAAATGAAAAGAAAGTGTCCAGTAACACTTTGCTAAGAGTTGTTTTGCGAGGCAGATAAAACATTGATCTCATATTATTGGAAAATTCCACTGAATCGATATGTATTAATTTAAACTACATAAGATTTGTTCATAAAAGTGTCAAAATCTCCCACAACTGTTTCACAACAACAATCAAATAGGACACCAATTCAAAAAATATAAGAGCCGTTTCAGTTAAACATTTCTAGTGATGAACTTGACAGATGATGTGCAAGTCTTGAACTTGCCTCCATCCAAAAACTAAGCTATTTCCTTCCCTTGCTAAGCCTCTGCAGCTGGTAATTAATGCTTCCCCATGAATTCCTCTTCTTGTTAGTCTGTAACAAAGAAAAAACCGAAACTTGAGGAATGTTATATGCTTCGAAAGGACCAAGAGAAGATAAATTTCTTCAATAAGTGAACATCTTGGAGAGAGAGTCAGAGTCTACTGTCTAGTATTAACAACAACAACAGCAAATCTAAGTTACATCACCTTGGCATCCATGCAGGTACTCAAAAGTTCCTTATTTCGAACACACTTCTCCTCGCTCATCTGGTTAGTAGATAAGCAGCTGAGAAATGATATCATTTCCTTCATACACGGCTTGTTCATTGAGTTATACTTCTTTGGATTTATGTATAGCGTACCAAATTTTCGGCCCATTGTTTAATATTCGAGCTACACATTCAAAGCAGAGCACATTTAATCATATAATTGAAAGGATAAAAAAAAAAAAAAAAACAATGTCAGATGAAACCCAAAAGCTTCACTAAGAAAAGGAAAGGAAGATCACAATATTGATTCTTAAATTACTTCAAAATTCACTTAACGGTATCATTATGTTCTTAAAGAACAAAGGGGTATGAAAAATATGGCTAATAGCGTAATCGTATGATCTATTGTCCATCCTAATATGACTTTCTGCATTTGTAAATACTCTCACCGGATCCTAATATAACTGTCTGTGATTCAAACGAACACTGATGCCCTTGATTTCTGATGCAAGAAAACCTAGAAATCACAATATATTTTCATTCTTTTTTCTATAACTGCAAATGACTGTAAGCTTTCCGCGGAATTAAATTTCATCAGAAGCAAAAACTGCACCTTCTGCAAATCGAAAACTTACCTTAAAAATGACTAGCTAATCTATAATATATGCACATTCTATGTCACCGAAATTACAAGGGACTGCTTTCTCCTGACAAAAATTATTCAGGTCCATCAACCAGGCTCGCTATACAAATTCCTCGACAGTTATCTTCCAAGTTCCACCTTTATACAAATTTCTTGACTCCGTAAAGCTAGCTTTCTCTCACAATGCCCATTATCGGACTCCAAGAACCAACCAATAAACATGTCCTAATATATACGAAATCAAAAGTTCAAGGGCACCCCAAACGCAAAGCCGACCCATATTGTTAATATACATAATTCTTAAGAATTTCAAATCTTTCACAAAAACTATAACTTCTTATATTATTACAAACTGCAAACGTGTCGCACAAATCACCTGAACTCAACAGTTATAATCTTTCCACCAATGTATTACACTCCATTCTCACATTACAACTAGCTAAATGTGTCATCGTAGCATATAAGCCCAGAAATTATCAAACCAAAATACCAAATCATTAAAAATAAAACCCAATTCGATTTACATACACAGGATCCATGAGTATGTGTGGCTTCCTAAATAGTTTTATCTAGTTCAAACAACTATCAAGCAAATTACCTAACTAATATCTTAATCAAAATTGTTCCTTTGAACTCTAATTTTACTTCGAAAACACAATATCTATAGAGAGATGTTTGCAGAATGATATCCCGCTCTCACAATAATCAAGTATTCATGATTAGTTACAATTCCTAGCAAATGAAACCCCCAATCAAAACTAAAATAGAATATGAATACATCAACAAATCAGACAAACACAGTTGAATCTGGAAACTGTTTTAAATAAATAAATAAACAATCGAATAAGTTTTGATTTTCTACGAACTTACCGGATCCGGCGACTTCAACAGTAGAGTGGAGAAAGATGGGCAGGTAACGAAATGAATCGTTTCCGGTTTGTTACAGTTGAAGAAGAAGCATGTCTTAGGTTTTCTCTGTTTACTGCAATTTCGAGTTCCAATTCTTCCACAAACTTCTTCGCAAGCCTGGGTTTAGTGGGCTGAGATTGAAAGGTCTTTGTGGCCCAAATACGGATGAGTATATTCAATGGGCCCAATGGGCTCATTTTTTCTTATTTATTATTAAAATTTATTTATTTATTTTTGAAAAGAGAAATTTAATTTTTAAAAGGGAAATTCATCAATAAGAAGAGATTAAAGAAACTTTTTGGATATGGTCCGGAACAAATTTATCAATTGAAGTAAGAATCTCTCAATCCAAATTAACTAAATATCAACCGTAAGAACAAAACTTGCTAAGGCATAACTCATAAGAAGGTATTGCAACAATCGGACTGATATCAGAATGAACTATATGTTAGGTTTTAACTTGTATTCCTAAGCGAACCAAATGTGAACCAAATAATATTTAACTGGTGTGGAGCTTCCTAGAGATGTGGGATAACATTTGGAAGTTAAAGGTGGTGTTTGAGGGAGGTTTGAAGACCAGAAGAATAGAAGAATGAAGAATGTTTCAACGTATTGATCGCGGTTTTTTGAACGATGTAATTTAAGGTGACCTGTAACGGTTTAGAAAGTGGGTGTGCAACCGTGACCCAAATCATAGTCAATCATAAGCATGTGTGGAATGAGAAATCTTTAACGAAAAATGAAAGTGTTATTTTGGGAAGTTCTTGTGCTTGAAAGAAAAGGAATACTCTTTACAAAAAGACTTGTCATAAAAGGAAATAGTATTTATGTGAAACAAGTAAGTCTTGCACGTTTATGAGTAGGATTTCCTTTTATCTTAAACTCCCTGTAACTAGTATAAATAGTCATAATATTTATGTTTAAGGCTGTGGAGAAAAAAAAACACCATGTAACATCAGAGAGAGTGTAGTGAGATCCGGGGAGACCCAAGGGAATATCCGGGGAGGGATCCAAGGGAATATCAGTGGATCAAGTTAGAGATCCGTGGGTGATATTTAGGGAAGACCTAGGGGATATTATGGGGGTACCCGGTGAGGATCTTGTGAGTAGGGTTTAGGGTTGAGGTGAGAGAGTTAATCCTAAAATATATAGTTGTAACAATTTATCATATAATGAAACTTTCTCTGTCGTCCTGACGGCCCATGGTTTTTTACCCGTTTTGGGTTTTCTACGTATATCTTGTTTTGTGATTGTTTATTATCTCTCATCTATTTTTCTACTTATTGACATTATTAATTGCTATAAGTTATGGGTGAATATTAGGCACGATGTTTCCGCGTTCATCGGTTTAGGAATTATCCCCAACATTATATTCGAATTTCGAGAAAATCTTCGATGGGACAATCTCATAACCACTCGGTGAGACTGTCCAATGAGATTGTACAAAATCATAGTTTAATATATATTTATGCTCTCGAGATAAATGGTTCAATCTATTTGTGACGGTCTCACCAAGTGTCAATGATATCGTCCCATCGAAGATTTTCTCTCGAAATTCATCTAGGGCAGAGCTCCCATACCTAACCCGCTCATAGTTAACTGGATTCACCTCACTTTACACTTTCACTTTTACGTATATTTGGGGTTTTTGTGTGTGAAAAAAATGAGGACTCAAACCCACAACATCGTAGTGCAAGTATGAGAGGTTTATTAGGGTGCGTTTGGTACGCGGGACGAGACAGGACAACGTGGGACAATTTGTTCTTGTCTCACGTTTGGCGCGTCCTTAGCATGGGACAGGACGGGACAAGGTGGGACAAAAATCACAAAAAAATGTCCCACCCAAGACCCTAGGACAACTTGTCCCATGACATGGGACAAGTGTTAAAAAGACCAATTTACCCTTTAAATTTTCAAACAATTACAATCATGTCTAATATATTATATTATATATATATATTATAATTACATATATTATATTAAATTATTATATATAATAATATATAATAGATAAAATATATTATTATATATATAATTATATTTAATAATATATATCCTATATATAATAATATTCAATATATATATATTAATAATATATATATTATAATTACATATATAATATTATATAATAATATATTATATTAAATTATTATATATAATAATATATAATAGATAAAATATATTATTATATATATAATAATATTTAATAATATATATATATCTTATATATAATAATATTCAATATATCATATATATATATATATATATTATAATCTTTAATATATTAGATATTATTAAATATAATAATCTATATATATATATCCTATATTGAATATATATAATCTTTAATATATTATATATTATTAAATAATATATATATGATATATTAAACATTATTATTATATATAAGATATATATATAAACATATTATTATAATATATATATATATTAACACATAATATATATGATATATATATATATATTAATATGTATTATTAATATATATATATTATAATAATATATATTATATAAAATATATATGTAATATAAATATAAAATATATATATATTATATTTTATTATTATATATAATAATATATAATAAATTAAATATTATTACGTACATAATAATATTATATATAATAATAATATATATATATTGTAACATATATATATTATATACATTATATAATATATATATATTATTATATTATTATATATATTATATTTTCTATATGTACGAATATTTAATATTATATATATCTATATATATCTTATATATTATATAATTTTTATTATTTGATATTATTATATATTAATATATATTATTATAATATATGTTGTTATATATATAAGAGGGGTACTCTGGTCATTTGAACCTCTTGTCCTGTCCTGTCATGTCTCAGCCATACCAAACACATAATAGTACAGTAAACAGTTCTGTTCCAGACCTTCCAAACACAATATAGAACAACTTGTCATGTCCCGTCCTGTCCTGTCCTGTCCCGTCCCATCCCACCTTGTCCTGTCCCATGTCCGTGCCAAACGCACCCTTATTGAACCAACCTTATCTCATGAAAACGTATCACTTTTGATGGCAAAATATCTCAAAATGACTTTGTACTTACATCGAGATTATATACACACTCGAACCTGCAACATCGTGGTGTAAGTATGAGAGATTTATTACTAGAACAACCTTATCTCGTTGAAACATATCACTTTTGATGGCAAAATACCTCAAAATGACTTTGTACTTACATTGAGATTATATACACCCTTCTTTTTTTTTTTTCTTTTTTTTTTTTTTGAAAGGAACAAACTAGATTATATACACACGTACGGCCATTCTATTAAAAACTTAATCCAATGTGGTATTAAAGTCTCGACTTGACCTATATACAAAATGAACTTAGGCTATATTTGAGATTGCTTAAACTTAAGAAATAATCACTTCTATTATAATTTAGGACCCATGAAGTGTTTGGTAAACACTTCATAATCAACTTATTTCAAAATTTGCTCCTCCAATAATCAGCTTTTAAGAAGTTGGTTAGGGGTAGCTTTTGGAAGCTGATTATTGGAGAAGCATGTTTCTTATCATTGGAATGTCTATAATACCCCTACCATTTTAATATAAAGACAATAATACCATTTTATTTAATAGTGATAATTTTTTGAATTAATAATAACTTTAAAAATCGAAAAACTAAAAATTAGAAAATAATTTTTTTGAAGACCAGCCACCACTGCTCACTGGTGGTGCCACCAATGATGATGAACAACCGACTACATCTAACGACGTCGAAGTTGTCTGAGGAAGCCGATCCTCCTCCGGAAGTGGAGGAGGCAAAGGCCGATTCTGTCGATTCCATCGCAATTTACCACCCATCTGCTCTTTGCAATCCACGATTCCGTCGAGAATCCAATCGCGTTTCCGACTCAACAGTCGGTTCTTCTCCGGCGATGGATAGAAGACTTCCTCCATTTTTTTTTATTGGTTTCAAGAGGAATATAGCGATTTCAATCGCGAAAACTCGGTGGCGAGAGAAAAGGTCGGCAGTCATGCGACGATGGTCAGCGATGCACTTGAGGTGGAGAATCTAGTGGATCAGCAAAGGGAGGCGGAATCGGAGAGGTTGACGGAGGAGGAGGATGCCGAGTTTCAGATGTGGATCTAGTGAGTGTAGAAGGAACGAGTTGACTCAATACAAGTCGACTCGGTTCATTTTTTTAATTTAAATATGATTTTTTATTAATTTAAAATAAATTTAGAAAGTCTTGAAACCCTAAAATACATAGAACCAGTTGATAAAAAGGGAAAAAAAAAAGCTGGAAAAAAGAGGTAAGAAGGAAAAATAATAAATAAATAAACTGGAAAAAATGAAAACAAAATTCAAATATATTACATTTTAGCACTCATGCCCAATTTAGTAATTTTCCATAATCAATTAAAGTTTGCCAAACACATTTTCCTTGCTTTTTTTCTCAAGTTGATTATTTATAAAACCAATTTACCAAACACCTATCAACTTATTTGGTAAGTTGATTATTGCTTAAGTTAAACTATAAGCTAATTATTCCATAAGTTAAGCAATCCCAAATAAAGCCTCAATTTTGAACTATCTATAAAAAAAATAATAATAATAAAAAAAAAATCAATTTAAAATTGATAAAAAACAAAAAACAAAAAAAGAAGAGTTCTAATTCTTGCCAGATTCCACGATTCACATGTCCCCATCTTTGCATTTACATGGCAACCTCATACATACACATATATATATATATATATATGATCCTAAAGGATTATCACAATTTTTCAATCATAACCCACGTGCAGTTGAACTGTCAATTTATAAATGGATATATGGGTAAGTGAGATAAATTATCATTAATGAATATAATTAATGAGTATCCACTCGGTCACTCACCAATTGACACATCAACCTAACACGTGTTAGGATTTAAAAATTATAATAGTCGTTGTAATATCTAGTATTAATCAATTATAAAATACCCATGATGAACTCACACCTCTCAATCTCTCACCACTGATTTAAAAGGAGGTGTCATCAAAAAAACTGTTAAATACAAAGAAAACAAAAATGGCCTCAACGTAAACACAAAAACAAAAACAAAAACAAAAATCATAATTATATGTTTCAATGAAAAGGGGGCCAATAAATTGGTTTTTGTGAGTGGACCACTCCTGGATTTTGGTTTCTCTCATATTCATATTACATATATCACATATTCACATGGGACCATGTTCTTGTAATCTCAAAAAAACTTATCATATTTTTCAGAGATATCTAAAAGTCATCAGCTCCATCTTGCTTCTGTGGTTCTGCTAATCGATCCAACTCAAATTCTATACGTTAGAACAGCACTAAAAAAAATATAGATAGATTCAAATTTTGAATTTTTTTTTTTTTTTTTTTTGTTGATTTTAATTTTCAATTGAGTTGAAACTTGAAGTCGAAGGTGGGGCAACCTTTTTGGGCCCAAGTCGCGTGACAAAAATGACATTTCTTGTTGTTAAGGTAAATTGTTCATCGATCTTTATGTCTTTATTGGGTTTTGTCACCTTTTGTTGAATATGACTTGTTTTTTAATAACACAATATTGGATTATCCTTTCAAAATTACTGTGTACGCCCTTCCTTTTGCTTTGTGAATAGATTACTTTCATCTGTTTTTCTTACTATTTTATCTAATTGATATAATTTATATATTTTTTATTATTTCTTCTTTTTGAACATTGACACTTTCATTGGTTTTCGGAATTTAAACACCGCAGAAACACGGAAAGAATGTACATTACTCGAAGTTAAAAGAAAATACACCGTCATATTTTTCTTTAAGAATCGAAAAATCTCATAAAAAGTTTAACTTGTTTTTAAGATATGACTTTTATCTTCTATTAAACTCCTTACATGTATATTTTACATCAATTTGTTTATTTATTTATTTATTAAAACTACGTAAATATTAGTGTCTTTTTTTTTTTCACACAAATATGAAAGGAATATGCACACTTAAAAGATACATAGTTAGATTTTTCTTGAAGGAATGAAAATTCTCATAAGAAAGTTATCATATTTTCAAGATATGAATCTTTACCTTCCATTAAACTCCTTACACTTAAATACGAAATTCAAGTAGTTATAGAATTCTTATTTACGTTCATAATAAGGGAATCTCATTTTTGTCTATCAAATCACTGAGATCACTGCAAAACCCTTCATTTATAGTAAAAGTTGTTTCCCAAATCGTACTTATAGCCGTTAATCTCAATTTCCGAGGCTGTATACAACTTCAAAAGTGGTAACTATTTTATATTTCAAAATTGTCAATAAAGTTTAGAGACAAAAGTAATACTTGGTAAGTGCCTTAATATTTATAGTTGGCATTGAAGACCTCTTTCGGTCACGCCACGCGTGTTGACAAAAAGATGCAGGGCATCAAATTTTTCCAACAACTTTAATCAGTTTTTTCTAGAGGTTTTTTATGTTCCAATTTTTCAACTGCTCATATTTCAACGAAAATTGAAACCAATTTTTAATATATTATTATTATTATTATTCTATGCTTCACTAAAAGGATTCCTCTCAGCATTAGCTGTCCACCATGTCTGTGAGATTGTGACTTAATTAATTAAGACTTATTCAATTATCTTTTGTCCCATCTGAGACACTAACTAATTAGTAGCTTAATGATCACAAATTATTATGATAATTCCAAGCAAAATCTCTCAAAAAATATCCTTAAAATAAGGATTCAAACAGTAGTTGGAGAATTATTTTTTATTTTTTTTAAAAATAAATTATTGAATTATGAGCAAAGGGAAAGTGATTGAAGCTCCATTTTGAAGAAATAATTATGCAAAATGCACTTTTGAAATGGGATTTTTTTTAGCAAAATCAATCACATTAATGATAACTAGCTTTAATCTATCTCAGGAGAAAATGAGAGTGTTCTTGATTACCCCACATTCCACAAGAACCCCATTTCAAGTAATAAAAAGCTCAACAATATAATTATGCAGGATTTGTCACTTTATGCCTTTGATTGCTCAAGCTACCTAATTTTGCCCAACAATGGTGTAGAAAAGAAAAATATAACATAATTAGATTAATACACAAGTAAATAGTAATCATCTTGGAAGATTAATTAACAAAAAGAATAAACAAAACAAAACAAAACCCATTTCAAGTTAATTAATCTATGGAGATCACTAATGGAGAGTTGTTGGTTTGGGTTGTTTCTGGTTATCTACTGGTTTGAATGTTGTTGTAGGAGAAGATGCCAGAGGTAGTACCTGAGAAGAGCTTGAAGAGTGATATTGGTGACCAACAATGAATTTCAAAAAGGACCCTTCTCTCACTGCTTCTGGTGTCAATGTTGTTGAAGTGGTAGTGTTGAGAGATTTAACACTTGAACAATCTTCAATTGGTACTAGTACTACTCTCTTCTTCTCAGCTTCTTCCATGAGTTTTCTCAACAGCTTCTCCTCTGCATCTCTCAAGAACTTGAATTTTGGTGGTGGGGATGATCTCACCTTGTTCAAATTATCTTCTTCTATTGCTGCTGATGATGTTGATGATGATTCATAGAGTGGGTTGAATCCAAGATTGTGATAAGTAGCCAAAGGAGAAGACTTTATAGTTGGAGAAGCTAGAGGAGTTATAAATTCACTCAAGCTTCCTGTTCTTGAACCTTTTCTGCTTCTATTATCACATCTAGATTTGCCATCATCAGACTCCAAATCTTCCTTTGTTTCCTCATTGATGGTGAACAAAAACCTTGGTGGGCCTGCCAGATTGTGAAGTCTCATGAGCTCTGCTACCTCACTATCATCTCCATAAGCTTTCAAGTACAAATCTTTGTTGCTTGTTGTAGTTGTGCCCAATTCCAGGTCTGGTAATACTTCTTGACCATTAATGGAAACAGCTGGTTGTCTATCACAGTTTTGTGTGTTGTTAATCTGCAAATTAGAAGAGGGCTTTTTCCAGCTGAAAAGTTGAACCAGTTCCTTTAAATAATTGCTGTAATCGTCTTCGATTTCTCGTCTGTTAGTGAGCCTCTTCTTCCACCACAACACATAGTAGAGCTCTGCAATAATTGCTAATAGAAGGCAACCAAACACTAGGCTCAAACCAATACCCAAACCACTAAAAGATACCATCTTTGCCTTGAAATTCACATCCCAATAACAAAACAAACTTTAATTACAAAAACCCAAATCCCAGAAATCTATCTTTAATCGAAGTGATTTCACAAAGAACCCAGAAAGGATTTCTTCAGATTTCTCAAAATGACAAGCTAAGATTCCTTGTGGTAAAAGCACAAGAAGAACCAAGTATAAATTGCCTAAGACACACGCTACAAGGAACCTAGATAATGTTGCGAAAATTCAGTACAAGATATAGAAAAACTTACCATATAATACAAGTCTCTACGAAGAACAAAAAAACAGCAAGTAGGAGCCACAAAAATAGTGGACAGCCAATGAGAACAAAAGCCTTAGCTAGCAATATTTTTGAAAAACACACAAGAAACAGAAACAGGTTTCATTTTTGAGATAAAATCCTAGCAGCCCAAACAGAGAAGCCCTTGTATATATATTTATAATTTATTTTTTTATATATATATATAGTGATGTGGGTAAGTGTGCAAACAAAGGTTGAAGAGCAGTTCACATGGGCAATAGATGCTAAAATGTACATGAAAAGGTAGAAGTGGAAAAAATTGAATTTTTATTTTTATTTTATGAAAAGTAAATGAGATTAAAATAAAGGGTAGTAGTAGTAATTGCATAAGCCACGCGGCCCACGCGGTGCTGCCACATACGCTGATTTGGGTTAGAGAGGAAGAGAGGACAGAGCCAAAAGAAAACACCTGTCACCCAATGCCTTGAAACTTGATGGAAAATTACCAAAGCTCTTTTAAGCGTCCATTGTATTCCGGCATTTCTTTCTTCCATTCACAACACGTTATGTGATATTGATATTTAATTACGTATAATTTTATACCGCTAAATGTTATTGGAGTAAAAAACATAGTAAAATATTCATGTTTTCAAATACTGCCATACTTAACAGTTAACACCAATTGTATTCAGCGGTGAAGACATGCTAGAGCAAGAGGTAAATTGTTATTTACATTTTTCTATTAAAATTTTAATAATTTTTCAAACTAGTCCCTAAATTGATGGAGACCTTTAAAACTAAGGAAAAAATTGGAGAGTGGATGGTTCAGAAATTGACGTGTACTAATTGTTAATTGGATGACGCCGTGACGGTGTAATAAAAATTAAAAAAATCGTTTTCCTCTAGAGGTTCTTAGATGCTTTTAGTTAAAAAAATTTCTCCTTTTTATTTAATATGCTGGTATTCGTACTTTATTGTTAGAACAAATGTTAATTTATAAGATCTATTGTTTTATTGTAAAAAAAAAAAAAAAGGACGTGAAAGTTCTACATTATGACCTCCTCTGCTTTTTATAAAAGAAGATTCTTATAACAAATCATAGGTAATTGTCTGATATAATATACTTACACTTGAAGGAATAAATCCTTAAAAAAATTATATAATTTAATTGCATCCAAATCCCTTGAGAACAATGTAATTAAGAAAAGTTTGATGATCCTGGATAAAATGGAATGCTCTATTTTAGTGCTTGTTTGGTTGAGCTTTTTACTACCTCGAAAGGTCTACCAAAGTCTATTTGAGTTTTTTTAGAGTTGTTTGGTTAGGCTTTTGAGATTGTTTATTTTAAATTGAGTAGAGGCTAGTAGAATTTAAACCTCTACTAGGCAAAAGCTCATGAAGATGTGCTTCTCTAAATAAACCTTTTTTAAAAAAAAATAGTCTACCAACCAAACAACTATAATTTTTTTTTTCAAAAACTCTATTTCGAATAGATCTACTGCAAATAGATCTTTTACTAATAGAGGTTTTTCAAAAACTCAACCAAACAAACTCTAATTTGCTCACTTTAATCTTATATTATCTAGTAGGAAATTGCAACCATACCTGTTGTTTGTAAAAACATTACAATTTTTTAATGCAATCCAATGTTCAGAATTTTTTATTTTAAAAAAAAAAGAAAAAAAAAAAAAAGGAAGAAGAAGAAGTTAAAATAGAAAAACAAATTCTCTTAAAACGAAATTGGCCTAATTATGCATTCCCTAACTACGGATGTATAGACAGGGGCGGAGCTATTTTTTGAAAAAAGAAAAAAAGAAAAAAAAGAAGGTGTAAGGTTATTATAAAATTTAACATCATTGTTACTCTTTTAGGGCTCGTTTGATACGTTGTATTGTATTGTATTGGAGTGTATTGGACTGTATTGAATTGGATTGTATTGTATTGGACTGTATTATTTTTATACAATCATTTGTTTGGTGATATTTTGTATTAGATTGTATTATGCTGTATTAACTAATACAACCTTCTATTCTATATTAAATAATACGATATCCACCGTATTAGACCAATTAAAATGTATTAGTTAATACAATACAGTAAACAACGCAAAATAAACCAAACATTGTATTGTATTATTCTAATACATTTTAAACTCCTAATACAATACAGTGCGGCGCACCAAACGAGCCCTTATGAAAATAACCTTATTTTATAATTTAATTTACCAAACTATCCTAATTAAAACAACTCATGTTAAATTTATATCATTAGTTGTGTTAGAGTAAGTGAAGCTTCCGCTGAAACAGAGACTAATCAAGCTTCAGGTGTTGAGCATCAGGTAACACCACATGCTAATCATCAATCAACACCTGGAGATAACAATTATCCGCGTCAATACAATCATATGAGAGTCTATGATAAGTCCACTGTGGATGATCATGGATGATACTTACCTTTGATATTTTGGAGGGAAAGATTCTTAAGTAGTTACAGATGTTGATAGAGATTGCCAAACTATCAATTATTGTATGCCACGTGTTAGGCAGTTAGAAATTAGCTCTGATCTCAACTTTTGTATATAAAAGATCTTAGTGTAATAGCTAATATTATTATCTAAAAATACAGAAATAATAATAGTGATATTCTAGAGAATTCTCCCAACTTTTCTTTGATATTTCCTTTTAGTTTTCTCTTTGACTTCTCATAAAAGTGACAAAACTCAATAAGTTGTTAAAAAATAATAGTAATAAAAATTTAAGTACGTATTGTAAATGATATCAAAGCTTTTATTTTAGATGCTGGCTGTAGGTTGGGTAAAGCAATTTTCAGGTCTGGAAATATCTTCGCTCAAAAGCTGGCTCAAATGGCTTTATCCTCCTATAGGGAGGTGCTATGGCTGATTCCTTGGCCTGTTGTTAATTTTAATGTGTAACGTTTGGTTTTTTTATATATCAAAAAAAAAAAAAAACAATCCAATTACTACTGTAGGTTGCGATATACCCAAGTCAAGAAAAACAATATATTAAGAAATTTTCATCCATAGTTGATGTTAGTTTAATTTTTTTTAGCCCACCAACTATAACATTCCTTAGCCCCTGTGTATAGCTCTTTTGTTGGGCCAGTTAGTATCGTTAGGGGTGGACCAACATGGAGGCCAAGGGGCCATGCCTCCGGTCCACTGAAAAAAAAAAAAAGTTAAAAAATTATTAAAATACTTAAAAATATATGTATTTTACATTTTAGCTTTATAAATCGTCAGTTTTTATCATTTGACCCTCAATTCCAAACTTTTAATTCTCCAATCTCCACTAAGTAACGTTACAAAATAAAATTTATGATTTTTTTTTTTTTTTTTCAAAACCTTACCGATAAGATAGTCATTATGAAACAAATTATAATAATATTTACGAATATAAAAAGGAAACGAGAAGAGATTGGCAACTTGACAAGTTATATGTCTCTCACATCTACATTAGTAGAGTTGAGGTTGGAGACTTGGAATAACGTCCTCCTCTGCCGACTTCCAAATTGTAATAATAATTTTTTTTTTTTTTTTTTAAAAAAAACATTGCTAGAAAATAAAATAATAAAACCAAATCTATATCGTTTTTGGTTGGGAGTTGGGAGTTGGGCTGAAGGACGAAAAGGCCTGATAGTTAGTTGACTAGGGCCCACTTGAATTAAGAAGTATCGGGCCCATAATGAAGCAAAATGGACCCATCAAAGTGATGGATCAATGATCGCTGATACGTCTTATCATCACCTCTTATCAACCTCTTACCACAAATTTTCAGTGACTTGCCGACTTGGCAATCCAGAAAAGAGTCTTCTGTCAACGGAAATGCTTCAATACGCTGTACAAGTACAAGTAGACATGGCCCCGGTTTGATTCGGTTCTGATTTTCGGTTTCGATTCTGGGGGAACCAGAATCGGAATCGGAACCTCTTTGAGGAAGGTTCCAGTTCGATTCTAAACTGAAAAATATGATATAATTTGATTGGATTTAGAATTTTAGTGTATCCGCTAGGCACTTTGAGATATTTCTCTTCAGTCAAACTACCTACACTCTTAAATTACAAAACATGATTCATTCTCTAATTGGTCCTTTTTAATGTTTCGGGACTAGCTCTATAAGAGCATTTTCAAGGGGCTCCCCAAATTCCATCCTTAGTGAAAATAGTAAGCCAATTTGTTTGTTTGTTTGTTTTTTTTTTTTTAGCACTCCAAGGGGCTCCCTAAATGGCTCCTTATTTTAGATAGCCTCTTGGTGGCTTTCCAAATGTAGAGAGCTCCCTATCTTCTCTCTCTTGTTTTTTTTTTTAATTTTTAATTTTTATTTCTAAAGAGCATCTCCAACATTAATCTTCTCTCTCTTATTTTTACAATTTAAAACAAAATAAATTTATTTATATTTTAAATTTAAAAAATATTAAAATATTAATGGCTAGCTACGATAGAGAGTATGATTGAAGTGATTTCATGAAAAGTTGCTAGCTAAAACAGTTTTTAGCTAAAATTTAGAGAGCATAGTTGGAGATGCTCTAAGATTACAAAGCTAAACGACATTAAAAGATAGTTATGTTTAGAGAATTATTATAGAAACCTAATCCTAATTAATAAAAGAAGTTTATAAAACCGAAAAAGGTCTCCACCTTAAATCATACATATACATAAAAATTTAGTGCCTATTATATAATTATTAGAGAAAATATAACCCCAATTATTTAGGGAACTAAAGAGATTGTAACGTGAAATAATTCTCTCGTATAAAGGCAAAATTTAGTCTTGATTAAAATATTATTATAGAAAACCTAATCCTAATTAAAGAAGATTAGGAAGCTAGGTACATAGGCAAAATTTAGTCCTAGCTAAAGAATTATTATTGCCAACCTAATCCTAATTAATTAAAATGAGGAAACTGAAAAGGTATTCATATAAAATAATTCTTTTATTTCTTTTCCTCAACAACCCTTTTCTTTTTCAATCAAGGCTAATTAGATGAAAAGTCAAATTACCAATTAATTAATTAATTATTATTTATTAATTTATATTTCACCAATAAATATTAATTAATAATTATCTTCACAGTGCAAAATCAGAGAGTTTGTTGGAGTTAATTTCGTTCCCAGAAAGGCTAATCAGGTAGCCCATGTGTTAACTAAAAACGATATCTCCTATGTTGAGGACACGTTTTGGCCGGAGGAATTTTTTCCCTACTCTATCCAAACTTTTCCATTCTATCTAAACTATACTAGTATATCAAAAATAAGAAACTACAAGTATTATTTTGATTTAATTTATG
Source organism: Acer campestre (assembly GCA_954870605.1). NCBI lineage: Eukaryota > Viridiplantae > Streptophyta > Magnoliopsida > Sapindales > Sapindaceae > Acer > Acer campestre. The sequence goes on along the minus strand of OX940800.1, from coordinate 58,013,962 downwards.
TAAATAATGCAAGATAATATATACCAGCCAAGTAGCCAATGGTGAGTCTTAATCCAAATCAATATCTCCTTTTAATTAATTATATTTTAATCCAAATAAACTTTCTATTTCTACTTAATTTATTTTGTTTACACAATCCATATCCACTTAGAAGATATATAGCAACATTGTTGTGAAGTCAAATAAATATATATAATAGTGTGTTTTCCAATTCCTATCAGGACACTGGTAATAAATCTCAAATTAGTGACCAAATTCTATTCTAACACAAATTATATCCGAAATTTCTATATAAACCTCAACGCTTGCATTGAACTATCAAAATTTTCTCTGCTATTTCTTGCATATATACGAGTGTCTCTCTTCGTTGTTTTCTGTAGAGGTAGCCATGGCAGGAGGTTTCGATATTGTCCATGGCAACAAGGGTGCTGCGAAACAGTACCCTGGAAAGTTAACTTGGTATGTTAAAATTACTTGCATTGTTGCTGCTCTTGGTGGACTGATTTTCGGATACGATCTTGGTATCTCAGGTAAGCTTTAAATTAATTTACAATTACTCTTGCTTGGTTTAAATTTTGTTACACATTATATATTGATTGATAATTGTACTGTTTTTTTTTTTCCCTTTTAATTAGGTGGGGTGACATCAATGGATCCGTTTCTAGAGAGATTTTTCCCATCTGTTTATCACAAAGAGAAGTTAGACACATCGACAAATCAATACTGCAAATTCGATGATATGAAGCTGACCTTGTTCACTTCTTCTTTGTATTTGGCTGCGCTGGTGGCCTCTTTTTTCGCGTCGTGGGTGACCAGACGATTGGGTCGAAGAGTATCAATGCTTCTTGGTGGTTTGATCTTTTTTGTTGGAGCTGCCATTAACGCTTCCTCTGTCAACATTGCTATGCTTATTGCTGGTAGGCTTTTGTTGGGTGTCGGTGTTGGTTTCTCCAACCAGGTATATATTTGATATTTCAATTACTTGAAGTACTTGATCATATTTGTTATATATTGTGTTACTAATTCTTGTTAATGAATTTGAAATTACAGTCCGTACCACTGTATGTATCAGAGATGGCACCATCCAAGCACCGTGGTTCTCTGAACATAGTCTTCCAACTAGCAATCACAATTGGAATTTTCGCAGCCAATTTGGTCAACTACTTCACTCCTAGGATCAAAAATGGCAGTGGATGGCGCTATAGCTTGGGCGGTGCTATGGTTCCTGCTTTATTCATCTTCATCTCCGGATTTTTCCTCCCCAACACCCCCAACTCAATGCTCGAAAAAGGCCACAACGACAAGGCCAGAGAAATGCTCAAAAAAATCCGCGGTGTCACGGACAAGGAAGTTGAAGAGGAGTTCAATGATATATTAGCCGCCAGTGAAGCCTCAAGGCAAGTCAAGAACCCTTGGAGGAATATTTTCAAGAGACAGTACAGGCCGCAGCTGACAATGGCCATTCTCATTCCATTCTTTCAACAGTTTACAGGAATCAATGTGGTCATGTTCTACGCTCCGGTGCTCTTCAAAACAATTGGGTTTGGAACTAATGCTTCTCTCGGCTCTTCACTCATCACTGGTGCCGTTAACCTCCTAGCAACCTTCGTTTCCGTCTACGGAATCGATAAATGGGGAAGGAGGTTTCTGTTTCTTGAAGGAGGAATTCAACTGTTTGTGTTTCAGGTTTTGTTGGGAGCTCTAATTGGATGGAAATTTGGAGTGGTCGGAGCTGTAACAGTGCTTCCAAAGTGGTACGCCATTCTTGTTGTTATATTAATCTGCACCTATGTGGCTGGTTTTGCCTGGTCTTGGGGTCCACTGGGATGGTTGGTGCCCAGTGAGATATTTCCATTGGAGATTCGCTCGGCTGCTCAGAGCATTGTGGTCTCAGTGAACATGTTCTTCACATTTATAGTGGCGCAGCTATTTCTCACCATGCTTTGTCACTTGAAGTTTGGATTGTTCTTCTTCTTCGCCTTCTTCGTGGCGGTCATGTCTATTTTCATCTACTTCTTCTTGCCGGAGACGAAGAACATTCCCATTGAAGAGATGTCTAGAGTCTGGAGAGAGCACTGGTTTTGGAAGAGATTCAATCCTGAAGAACAACCTCAAGTTTAATAGCTAGATATAGGATTCTTTTAATTTTTTTTAGTTTACTTTACTGTTTTTCTTTTTGCTCAATTAGAACTTTTATTTTAAATTTATAACTGTTTTTTTGGAGAATTAAATATATATAAATTTTAATAATTATTTTTATCCTCTGATCATCTTAGTTTATTTTATAATTGATATCATAAATTAGTGATCTATTTTTTTTTTTTTTGAAATACAACTACTGCCGGGACCCGGTGAGATTAATTAAATTCTACAAGTACGGCCCGAAATATTGCTCCCACTATCGGGGAGAGGTTACATAAGGACTACAACTCTCACAATCGGAGAGAGGGCTGCTCCCACAAACCGGGAGAAAACTCCCCACACATGCTTGTAAAATGTGCATGGTGGGACTTGAACCCCTGACCACTAGGTGTGGAAGGGAGGTGCACAACCATCTCTACTAGGAGGTGATGTGCAATTAGTGATCTATTTCTAAATTCTGTTTAGGTGCAAAGCTAAGGAAAAAAAAAGGACAGCCTAATCTTAAAATAATTAATGAGATAATGATCAATAAATTCTTTTAATGAATTAAAAAAAATTCTCTTAATGAACAAAAATAAAATAAAGTTAAATAAAAAATGATATCAAAAGACCGAACAGAATTTCAAAATACAAAATCTCAGCAACCCCACCGTCTTTAATTAATCCAAACATGAGTTTTTAATACACATAATCATAAAATACGTTTGATATTCGATATTGAATTAACAAAATTAATGAAAAATATAAGGAGTATTAGATTTTCATGTTCATAAAGCAATTCATTAATTGTTAAGTTTTAAAAATATAATTAATGTCTAAAGCATATCACGATATTTTACTGTATCATATAGATATGGATGCAATATATGCTCAGTGCCTCAGTCTGATTCAACTCTATACTCCAAACCACTGTACTCGAAAATTCCAAAAATGGCCGCTGAAACTCAGACTCCTCCAATCCGCTTCGGCATAATCGGCTGTGCCCGTGTAGCTCGCTCGGTTTCTCGGGCCATAACTCTCACTCCAAACGCCGTCATCTCAGCCGTCGCCAGTCGCTCGATCGAGAAGGCGTCTCTCTTCGCCAAAGACTACAAATTCCCTCCGGAGGCCAAGATATACGGCTCATACGAGGCCCTTCTTAATGACCCGGACATTGACGCCGTCTATCTTCCCCTCCCGACGTCGCTGCACGTCAAATGGGCCGTCGTTGTGGCGCAGAAGAAGAAGCATTTGTTGATGGAGAAGCCTGTGGCTCTCAACGTCGCCGAGTTCGATGTGATTGCCAAAGCTTGCGAGGACAACGAAGTCTAGTTCATGGACGGAACCATGTGGATACACAATCTCAGGACCGCTAAAATGCGCGAATTTCTCTCCGATTCTGAGCGTTTTGGTCAGCTCAAAGCAGTACGGATTTATTTTATTTTAATTTAATTTAATTTTTTATTTTTCGTTTTTGATTGATGAGTGAAGCTTAACGGACAACCAGTGTATATGTTGACATTGTATCACTAGAAAATCTTCAATGGGACAATGAGACCGTCCAATGAGGTTGATGATATATATTTATGTTTTCAAGATAAATGGTACAATCTCATTGGGACAATTTCATTGTCAAGTGACAATGACAATGAGACTGTCTCATTGGAGATTTTTTCCGATTTCCTATGGTTAGCAAGAAAGAGTTTCTCATTCTAGAATGATATGTTTTCTGCCTGCAGGTACACAGCTGCTTTTCATTCGTTGGTCTTCCTGATTTTCTCAAAAATGACATTCGTGTGAAGCCAAATCTTGATGGTCTTGGTGCTCTTGGTGATGTTGGGTGGTATTGTGTCAGATCCATCTTGTGGGCAAATGATTACGAGCTTCCAAAAACGGTAGTAGCCTTGCATGGGCTTGTTCTCAATGAAGCAGGGGTCATATTATCTTGTGGAGCTTCTCTACATTGGGATGATGGCAGACTAGCAACCTTTTTCTGCTCCTTTTTATCAAATTTGACAATGGACATAACTGCCATCGGAACAAAAGGAACCTTGAATCTTTCATGACTTCGTTATTCCTTTTCAAGATAAGGAGGCCTCTTTCATTGTGAATTCTAAATGTTTCTTCAATGAGACTGTGACTAGATGGGTACCAATTCCAAGTGAAGACACTGTAACAACAGATATTTCTCAGGATGTTTGCATGGTGAGAGAGTTCTCACGCTTGGTTGGAGAGGTTAAAAATGGTTCAAAGCCTGAGTCGAAGTGGCCGAACATCAGTAGGAAGACACAATTGATACTGGATAATGTCAAAAAGTCGATAGAGAAAGGCTTCGTTCCCATTGAGATTAAGAGCATCTCCAATGATAAATTCTAAAATAGAGTAGAGCTCCAATGCTACTCTATTTTTCTATTCCCAATAAAAAAATTTAGATTTTCATTGTTTGGTACTCTAATTCTCTAAATTTAGAGTACAAAGAGCATCTCCCACCCATTCTCTATCTCTATCTCTAAAATAGAGATTCAAAAGGGAATATTCCTTCTAGATTTCATTTCTAAATTTTTTTCACTCCTACCACACTCTCTATCATTATCTCTATCTCGTTCCCTATTTCTATTTATATCTTCAAATAACTTATATTTTCATTATTATTTTTAAGTTTCTTTAATAAATTATTGTTCAACTACATTTTAACAAATATTATTTATAATAACATTTGTATATATATTTTTTTACTTTTAAAAAAATATAATGATTTATTAATGCGCGGATTTATAATAACTAATTTTTAGGTTCTAAAAATATAATGTTTTATTAATGCGTAAATGTATGGTCAACTCCAAGTCTCCAAGCGTTACAAGCTCAAAATGAGGCAATAAAATTATAGATTTTATGTGAATGTGAAGTGATTCGACGTGAACGTAAAGAGAATAAAATTATAATGATAGGTTTGGATTCCATTAAAAAGAATTATAATGATAGGTTTGGATTCCATTAAAAATCCCAACGAACGTGAATTTTTTCGAAGGAAAAAGATACAAATTTTAGAAAAAAACACTCACAATTTCTAAATACAAGGTGGATCATTTTTGGATGGATATGGAAGTCATTTGGATAGCTTTCCAAAATATTAATGTATCTCGACATTATCATATGTTATATTGTTATTATTTAAGTTTTTTTTTTTTTTCCTATCCTTATTTTAATGTTTTTATGTTATTGTAATTTTTAATATTAATATTTATTATTTTAATACTATGTTTCAGTTTTTATTTTATTACTTACTTATAATTATTAATATGTAATAAGAGATTGCCCAACTGATAGTGTCAATATATATATATATATATATAATAAGAGATTTTTTTTATAACATAAAATAATTTTTTTAGAAAATATTATAACAAAATAATAAAATGAAGAACAAATGATAAAGTATGGTAAATAAAAAATTATTCATTAATATTCAATATTAGACTCATTTTAAAAATCTAGATGAGACATTTCTAATGGTATAATTTGTATATTAATAAAATGTATAAATTAAAATTTATTATACATTAATTGAATTTAATGAAAAACTTAAAAGGATATAAATGGAATAAAAAATGTTGAAAAGTGGTTTTAGAGAATGAGAAATGATTCTCTAAATTTAGAGAATGAAGTGGAGGATCTCTAAAAATTTTCTTGGAGATAACAATTTAGAGTGTGGGTGGGTGGGGAACAATCAATCCTCTAAATTTTATTGGAAACATGATTTTAGAGGGTGGTTTGGGAGATGCTCTAAATATGAAACTCTAAATCCACTTCTTAACTTTATATATTCCATTTTTACCCCATCCATGATTAACTTTTTAATTAAATTCAATTAATAAAAAGGGGGAAATTATACAAACATCCATCGAGGTTTTATGAAATTGCACAGAAATGATAGTTTTGACCACATATACACAAACTTCCCTCAACATTTAAAAATTATTGCAAAAACATCATCTACCGTTAGATGGATCCGTTAGTCAATGGTCAAACGTGTAAAAAGTGTAAAATACCATATATTTTTATTTTAAATAAAATAAAAAATATAAAAAATAATATATAAAATATTTATAAAATCTTTTAGAAAATATAAATATATCCTAAATCTGAAAGGTGGAAGGAAAAAAATTCATCTCTAGAAATAAATAAAAAATAAAAAATTTAGTTTGTACAATTTTCCCTTGATTTTAAATAAATTTAAAATTTAAAATTTATTTATTAATAAATTATAAAAACTATTTTATTTTATTTGTAAAGATGATTTTTTTTTTTTTTTTTTTCAGATTTAAGATTTAAGATATATTCATGTTATCTAATTTTTTTAATTAGATTTTTATCTTATTTTTTAAAAAATTTTTAGCTTATTTAAAATAAAAATAAAGGAAATTTTACATTTTTTACACTTTTGACTATTGATTAACAGATTTATCTAACAGTAGGAGATGTTTGTGTAACAATTTTCAAATGTTGATGGAAATTTATACGTATATGGTCAAAACTGCCATATCCGTGCAATTTTATCAAGAATTTGGATCCTCTAATGATCTGATCTTTTTCATGACCTCACATAATCTCATGACACATAAACATTGCAACGAATGTGTGGTTAATATGTGATTGATTTCAATAGCCACTTTATCAACAACAATCAATCACATACTTTAACTGGGTGGAAATTTGGAGTAACCGGAGTTGTAATACTTTGGTTCTGTAGAAAAAAAAAAAAGAATTCAAAAATTAAATAGCACTTTTTAGAGGAGGGCTTGTACAAATAGCACCACTTTAATAAGTCTTGTTTTAATAGCACCAAAATAGGTGATGAAACCAAAATACCCCCACTTACTCTTTTCTTTTTTATGTTTTTTTTTCTCGAAAATTCAAGACTTATTTGCAATTTCGAGACTTATTTATGATTTTTTCGAGACTTATTCATGTGTTTCGAGACTTAATTCAAGGTTGTTCGGGACTTATTCTGTTCGACCTCCATCAATGGTGATAGTGACGATCCGACGATGGCGCCAGTTGTCTCTGGAGATAGTTGGATCTGGAAGATCGAACGATGCCGAGTTCGTTGGCGCCATCGGTTTCATCATATTCGTGACGGATCGTCATATATCGAACGATGAAGATTCGCGACGGTTTGGGTTTTGCTTCATTTCTCTCTCTACACAACTTGAAAATGAAAACGAACACTTCGGTTACAATGATTGGCACTCGACGAACGTTTTCCCGGTGGTTTTACCGGTCAACTCGTCGGTCGGCGGTGGCACCTCCATTGAAGCTCCATCAATGGAGGTTTGGGAAAAATGAAGAAGAAGGTGAAGGACACACAAGAGAAAAGAAAAGAAGCTAGGGGGTATTTTTGTCCAAATTTCATCTTTAGTGCTATTAAAACAAGAGTTATTAAAGTGTGACAATTGTACAAGTCAAAATGTAAAAAGTGCTATATATACCCCTATTTCCTTAAAAAAAAAAAAAAAAAAAAAAAAAAAAGGGTTTTTTTCCCTACTGTATCCAAACTTTTCCATTCTATCTAAACTATACTAGTACATCGAAATAAGATCAACTACAAGTATTATTTTGATTTAATTTATGTAAATAATGCAAGATAACATATACTAGCCAAGTAGCCAATGGTGAGTCTTAATCCAAATCAATATCTCCTTTTAATTAATTATATTTTAATCCAAATAAACTTTATATTTCTTCTTAATTTATTTCGTTTACACAATCCATATCCACTTAGAAGATATATAGCAACATTGTTGTAAAGACTTCACCGACAACACAAATTCTATCAGGACACTGGTAATAAATCTCAAATTAGAGACCAAATTCTATTCTAACACAAATTATATCCGAAATCTCTATATAAACCTCAACGCTTGCATTGAACTATCAAAATTTTCTCTGCTATTTCTTGCATATATACGAGTGTCTCTCTTCGTTGTTTTTTGTAGAGGTAGCCATGGCAGGAGGTTTCGATATTGTCCATGGCAACAAGGGTGCTGCGAAACAGTACCCTGGAAAGTTAACTTGGTATGTTAAAATTACTTGCATTGTTGCTGCTCTTGGTGGACTGATTTTTGGATACGATCTTGGTATCTCAGGTAAGCTTTAAATTAATTTACAAGTACTCTTGCTTGGTTTAAATTTTGTTACATATTATATATTGATTGATAATTGTACTGTTTTTTTTTTTTCCTTTTTCTTGTAATTAGGTGGGGTGACATCAATGGATCCGTTTCTAGAGAGATTTTTCCCATCTGTTTATCACAAAGAGAAGTTAGACACATCGACAAATCAATACTGCAAATTCGATGATATGAAGCTGACCTTGTTCACTTCTTCTTTGTATTTGGCTGCGCTGGTGGCCTCTTTTTTCGCGTCGTGGGTGACCAGACGATTGGGTCGAAGAGTATCAATGCTTCTTGGTGGTTTGATCTTTTTTGTTGGAGCTGCCATTAACGCTTCCTCTGTCAACATTGCTATGCTTATTGCTGGTAGGCTTTTGTTGGGTGTCGGTGTTGGTTTCTCCAATCAGGTATATATTTGATATCTCAATGACTTGAAGTACTTGATCATATTGGTTATATATTGTGTTACTAATTCTTGCTAATGAATTTGAAATTACAGTCCGTACCACTGTATGTATCAGAGATGGCACCATCCAAGCACCGTGGTTCTCTGAACATAGTTTTCCAACTAGCAATCACAATTGGAATTTTCGCAGCCAATTTGGTCAACTACTTCACTCCTAGGATCAAAAATGGCAGTGGATGGCGCTATAGCTTGGGCGGTGCTATGGTTCCTGCTTTATTCATCTTCATCTCTGGATTTTTCCTCCCCAACACCCCCAACTCAATGCTCGAAAAAGGCCACAACGACAAGGCCAGAGAAATGCTCAAAAAAATCCGCGGTGTCACGGACAAGGAAGTTGAAGAGGAGTTCAATGATATATTAGCCGCCAGTGAAGCCTCAAGGCAAGTCAAGAACCCTTGGAGGAATATTTTCAAGAGACAGTACAGGCCGCAGCTGACAATGGCCATTCTCATTCCATTCTTTCAACAGTTTACAGGAATCAATGTGGTCATGTTCTACGCTCCGGTGCTCTTCAAAACAATTGGGTTTGGAACTAATGCTTCTCTCGGCTCTTCACTCATCACTGGTGCCGTTAACCTCTTAGCAACCTTCGTTTCCGTCTACGGAATCGATAAATGGGGAAGGAGGTTTCTGTTTCTTGAAGGAGGAATTCAACTGTTTGTGTTTCAGGTTTTGTTGGGAGCTCTAATTGGATGGAAATTTGGAGTGGTCGGAGCTGTAACAGTGCTTCCAAAGTGGTACGCCATTCTTGTTGTTATATTAATCTGCACCTATGTGGCTGGTTTTGCTTGGTCTTGGGGTCCATTGGGATGGTTGGTGCCCAGTGAGATATTTCCATTGGAGATTCGCTCGGCTGCTCAGAGCATTGTGGTCTCAGTGAACATGTTCTTCACATTTATAGTGGCGCAGCTATTTCTCACCATGCTTTGTCACTTGAAGTTTGGATTGTTCTTCTTCTTCGCCTTCTTCGTGGCGGTCATGTCTATTTTCATCTACTTCTTCTTGCCGGAGACGAAGAACATTCCCATTGAAGAGATGTCTAGAGTCTGGAGAGAGCACTGGTTTTGGAAGAGATTCAATACTGAAGAACAACCTCAAGTTTAATAGCTAGATATAGAATTCTTTTAATTTTTTAGTTTACTTTCTTTACTGTTTTTCTTTTTGCTCAATTAGAACTTTTATTTTAAATTTATAACTGTTTTTTTGAAGAATTAAATATATATAAATTTTAATAATTATTTTTATATTAATGGGTTAATTTTATCCTCCGATCATCTTAGTTTATTTTATAATTGATATCATAAATTAGTGATCTATTTCTAAATTCTGTTTAGGTGACAACATCTAGTGCAAAGCTAAGGAAAAAAAAAGGACAGCCTAATCTTAAAAATCAAGTTCTAATTCTATAATTAATGAGATAATGATCAATAAATTCTTTTAATAAATGATGATATCAAAAGACCGATCAGAATTTCAAAATACGAAACCTATAATTCCTAATAAAATCTCAGCAACCCCACAGTCCCCACCGTCTTTAATTAATCCAAACATGAGTTTTTAATACACATAATCATAAAATACGTTTGATATTCGATATTGAATTAACAAAATTAATGAAAAATATAAGGAGTATTAGATTTTCATGTTCATAAAGCAATTCATTAATTGTTAAGTTTTAAAAATATAATTAATGTCTAAAGCGTATCACGATATTTTACTGTATCATATAGATATGGTTGCAATATATGCTCAGTGCCTCAGTCTGATTCAACTCTATACACCAAACCACTGTACTCGAAAATTCCAAAAATGGCCGCTGAAACTCAGACTCCTCCAATCCGCTTCGGCATAATCGGCTGTGCCCGCGTAGCTCGCTCGGTTTCTCGGGCCATAACTCTCACTCCAAACGCCGTCATCTCAGCCGTTGCCAGTCGCTCGATCGAGAAGGCGTCTCTCTTAGCCAAAGACAACAAATTCCCTCCGGAGGCCAAGATATACGGCTCATACGAGGCCCTTCTTGATGACCCGGACATTGACGCCGTCTATCTTCCCCTCCCGACGTCGCTGCACGTCAAATGGGCCGTCGTTGTGGCGCAGAAGAAGAAGCATTTGTTGATGGAGAAGCCTGTGGCTCTCAACGTCGCCGAGTTCGATGTGATCGCCAAAGCTTGCGAGGACAACGGAGTCCAGTTCATGGACGGAACCATGTGGATACACAATCTCAGGACCGCTAAAATGCGCGAATTTCTCTCCGATTCTGAGCATTTTGGTCAGCTCAAAGCAGTACGGATTTATTTTATTTTAATTAAATTTCATTTTTTATTTTTCGTTTTTGATTGATGAGTGAAGCCTAACGGACAACCAGTGTATATGTTGACATTGTATCACTAGAAAATCTTCAATGGGACAATGAGACCGTCCAATGAGGTTAATGATATATATTTATGTTCTCAAGATAAATGATACAATCTCATTGGGACAGTTTCATTGTCAAGTGACAATGGCAATGAGACTGTCTCATTGAAGATTTTTTCCGATTTCCTATGGTTAGCAAGAAAGAGTTTGTCATTCTAGAATGATATGTTTTCTGCCTGCAGGTACACAGCTGCTTTTCATTCGCTGGTCTTCCTGATTTTCTCAAAAATGACATTCGTGTGAAGCCAGATCTTGATGGTCTTGGTGCTCTTGGTGATGTTGGATGGTATTGTGTCAGATCCATCTTGTGGGCGAATGATTACGAGCTTCCAAAAACGGTAGTAGCCTTGCATGGGCTTGTTCTCAATGAAGCAGGGGTCATATATATTATCTTGTGGAGCTTCTATACATTGGGATGATGGCAGACTAGCAACCTTTTTCTGCTCCTTTTTATCAAATTTGACAATGGACATAACTGCCATCGGAACAAAAGGAACCTTGAATCTTTCATGACTTCGTTATTCCTTTTCAAGATAAGGAGGCCTCTTTCATTGTGAATTCTAAATGTTTCTTCAATGAGACTGTGACTAGATGGGTACCAATTCCAAGTGAAGACACTGTAACAACAAATATTTCTCAGGATGTTTGCATGGTGAGAGAGTTCTCACGCTTGGTTGGAGACGTTAAAAATGGTTCAAAGCCTGAGTCGAAGTGGCCGAACATCAGTAGGAAGACACAATTGATACTGGATAATGTCAAAAAGTCGATAGAGAAAGGCTTCGTTCCCATTGAGATTAAGAGCATCTCCAATGATAAATTCTAAAATATAGTAGAGCTCCAATGCTACTCTATTTTTCTATTCCCAATAAAAAAAATTTAGATTTTCATTGTTTGGTCCTCTAATTCTCTAAATTTAGAGTACAAAGAGCATCTCCCACCCATTTTCTATCTCTATCTCTGAAATAGAGATTCGAAAGGGAATATTCCTTCCAGATTTCATTTCTAAATTTTTTTCACTCCCACCACACTCTCTATCCTTATCTCTATCTCTTTCCCTATTTCTATTTATATCTTCAAATAACTTATATTTTCATTATTATTTTTAAGTTTCTTTAATAAATTATTGTTCAACTACATTTTAACAAATATTATTTATAATAACATTTGTATATATATTTTAAAAAAATATAATGATTTATTAATGCACGGATTTATAATAACTAATTTTTAGTTTCTAAAAATATAATGTTTTATTAATGCGTAAATGTATGGTCAACTCCAAGTCTCCAAGCGTTACAAGCTCAAAATGAGGCAATAAAATTATAGATTTTATGTGAATGTGAAGTGATTCGACATGAACGTAAAGAGAATAAAATTATAATGATAGGTTTGGATTCCATTAAAAATCCCAACGAACGTGAATTTTTTCGAAGGAAAAAGATACAAATTTTAGAAAAAAACACTCACAATTTCTAAATACAAGGTGGATCATTTTTGGATGGATATGGAAGTCATTTGGATAGCTTTCCAAAATATTAATGTATCTCGACATTATCATATGTTATGTTGTTATTATTTAAGTTTTTTTTTTTTTTTTTTTTTTTTTTCTATCCTTATTTTTATGTTTTTATGTTATTGTAATTTTTAATATTAATATTTATTATTTTAATACTATGTTTCAGTTTTTATTTTATTACTTACTTATAATTATTAATATGTAATAAGAGATTGCCCAACTGATAGTGTCAATATATATATATATATATATAATTACATATTTTTTTTATAACATAAAATAATTTTTTTAGAAAATATTATAACAAAATAATAAAATGAAGAACAAATGATAAAGTATGGTAAATAAAAAATTATTTATTAATATTCAATATTAGACTCATTTTAAAAATCTAGATAAGACATTTCTAGTGGTATAATTTGTATATTAATAAAATGTATAAATTAAAATTTATTATACATTAATTGAATTTAATGAAAAACTTAAAAGGATATAAATGGAATAAAAAATGTTGAAAAGTGGTTTTAGAGAATGAGAAATGATTCTCTAAATTTAGAGAATGAAGTGGAGGATCTCTAAAAATTTTCTTGGAGATAACAATTTAGAGTGTGGGTGGGTGGGTGGGAACAATCAATCCTCTAAATTTTATTGGAAACATGATTTTAGAGGGTGGTTTGGGAGATGCTCCAAATATGAAACTCTAAATCCACTTCTTAACTTTATATATTCCATTTTTACCCCATCCATGATTAACTTTTTAATTAAATTCAATTAATAAAAAGGGGGAAATTGTACAAACATCCATCGAGGTTTTATGAAATTGCACAGAAATGATAGTTTTGACCACATATACACAAACTTCCCTCAACATTTAAAAATTGTTGCAAGAACATCATCTACCATTAGATGGATCCGTTAGTCAATGGTCAAACGTGTAAAAAGTGTAAAATACCATATATTTTTATTTTAAATAAAATAAAAAATATAAAAAATAAAAAATAAAATATAAAAAATAATATAAAAAATATTTATAAAATCTTTTAGAAAATATAAATATATCCTAAATCTGAATGGTGGAAGGAAAAAAAATTCATCTCTAGAAATAAATAAAAAATAAAAAATTTAGTTTGTACAATTTCCCCTTGATTTTAAATAAATTTAAAATTTAAAATTTATTTATTAATAAATTATAAAAACTATTTTATTTTATTTGTAAAGATGATTTTTTTTTTTTTTTTTTGGTTAGATTTAAGATTTAAGATACATTCATGTTATCTAATTTTTTTAATTAGATTTTTATCTTTTTTTTTTTTTAATTTTTTTAGCTTATTTAAAATAAAAATAAAGGAAATTTTACACTTTTTACACTTTTGACTATTGATTAACAGATTTATCTAACAGTAGGGGATGTTTGTATAACAATTTTCAAATGTTGATGGAAATTTGTACGTATATGGTCAAAACTGCCATATCCGTGCAATTTTATCAAGAATTTGAATCCTCTAATGATCTGATCTTTTTCCTGACCTCACATAATCTCATGACATATAAACATTGCAACGAATGTGTGGTTAAGATGTGATTGATTTCAATAGCCACTTTATCAACAACCAATCACATACTTTAACTGGGTGGAAATTTGGAGTAACCGGAGTTGTAATACTTTGGTTCTGTAGAAAAAAAAAAGAATTCAAAAATTAAATAGCACTTTTTGGAGGAGGGCTTGTACAAATAACACCACTTTAATAAGTCTTGTTTTAATAGCACCAAAATAGGTGATGAGACCAAAATACCCCCACTTACTCTTTTCCTTTTTATTTTTTTTTCTCGAAAATGCAAAATTCAAGACTTATTTGCAGTTTTGAGACTTATTTATGATTTTTTCGAGACTTATTCATGCGTTTCGAGACTTAATTCAAGGTTGTTCGGGACTTATTCTGTTCGACCTCCATCAATGGTGATAGTGACGATCTGACGATGGCGCCAGTTGTCTCCGAAGATAGTTGGATCTGGAAGATCGAACGATGCCGAGTTCGTTGGCGCCATCGGTTTCATCATATTCGTGACGGATCGTCATATATTGGACGATGAAGATTCGCGACGGTTTGGGTTTTGCTTCATTTCTCTCTTTACACAACTTGAAAATGAAAACGAATACTTCGGTTACAATGATTGGCACTCGACGAACGTTTTCCCGGTGGTTTTACCGGTCAACTCGTCGGTCAGCGGTGGCACCTCCATTGAAGCTCCATCAATGGAGGTTTGGGAAAAATGAAGAAGAAGGTGAAGGGCACACAAGAGAAAAGAAAAGAAGTTATGGGGTATTTTTGTCCAAATTCCATTTTTAATGCTATTAAAACAAGAGTTATTAAAGTGTGACAATTGTACAAGTCAAAATGTAAAAAGTGCTATATACCCCTATTTCCTCAACAAAAAAAAAAAAAAAAGGTTTTTTTTCCCTACTCTATCCAAACTTTTCCATTCTATCTAAACTATACTAGTATATCGAAATAAGATCAACTACAAGTATTATTTTGATTTAATTTATGTAAATAATGCAAGATAATATATACTAGCCAAGTAGCCAATGGTGAGTCTTAATCCAAATCAATATCTCCTTTTAATTAATTATATTTTAATCCAAATAAACTTTCTATTTCTTCTTAATTTATTTCGTTTACACATTCCATATCCACTTAGAAGATATATAGCAACATTGTTGTAAAGACTTCACCGATAACACAAATTCTATCAGGACACTGGTAATAAATCTCAAATTAGAGACCAAATTCTATTCTAACACAAATTATATCCGAAATCTCTATATAAACCTCAACGCTTGCATTGAACTATCAAAATTTTCTCTGCTATTTCTTGCATATATACGAGTGTCTCTCTTCGTTGTTTTTTGTAGAGGTAGCCATGGCAGGAGGTTTCGATATTGTCCATGGAAACAAGGGTGCTGCAAAACAGTACCCTGGAAAGTTAACTTGGTATGTTAAAATTACTTGCATTGTTGCTGCTCTTGGTGGACTGATTTTTGGATACGATCTTGGTATCTCAGGTAAGCTTTAAATTAATTTACAACTACTGCTTGGTTTAAATTTTGTTACATATTATTTATTGATTGATAATTGTACTGTTTTTTTTTTCCTTTTTCTTGTAATTAGGTGGGGTGACATCAATGGATCCGTTTCTAGAGAGATTTTTCCCATCTGTTTATCACAAAGAGAAGTTAGACACATCGACAAATCAATACTGCAAATTCGATGATATGAAGCTGACCTTGTTCACTTCTTCTTTGTATTTGGCTGCGCTGGTGGCCTCTTTTTTCGCGTCGTGGGTGACCAGACGATTGGGTCGAAGAGTATCAATGCTTCTTGGTGGTTTGATCTTTTTTGTTGGAGCTGCCATTAACGCTTCCTCTGTCAACATTGCTATGCTTATTGCTGGTAGGCTTTTGTTGGGTGTCGGTGTTGGTTTCTCCAACCAGGTATATATTTGATATTTCAATTACTTGAAGTACTTGATCATATTTGTTATATATTGTGTTACTAATTCTTGTTAATGAATTTGAAATTACAGTCCGTACCACTGTATGTATCAGAGATGGCACCATCCAAGCACCGTGGTTCTCTGAACATAGTCTTCCAACTAGCAATCACAATTGGAATTTTCGCAGCCAATTTGGTCAACTACTTCACTCCTAGGATCAAAAATGGCAGTGGATGGCGCTATAGCTTGGGCGGTGCTATGGTTCCTGCTTTATTCATCTTCATCTCCGGATTTTTCCTCCCCAACACCCCCAACTCAATGCTCGAAAAAGGCCACAACGACAAGGCCAGAGAAATGCTCAAAAAAATCCGCGGTGTCACGGACAAGGAAGTTGAAGAGGAGTTCAATGATATATTAGCCGCCAGTGAAGCCTCAAGGCAAGTCAAGAACCCTTGGAGGAATATTTTCAAGAGACAGTACAGGCCGCAGCTGACAATGGCCATTCTCATTCCATTCTTTCAACAGTTTACAGGAATCAATGTGGTCATGTTCTACGCTCCGGTGCTCTTCAAAACAATTGGGTTTGGAACTAATGCTTCTCTCGGCTCTTCACTCATCACTGGTGCCGTTAACCTCCTAGCAACCTTCGTTTCCGTCTACGGAATCGATAAATGGGGAAGGAGGTTTCTGTTTCTTGAAGGAGGAATTCAACTGTTTGTGTTTCAGGTTTTGTTGGGAGCTCTAATTGGATGGAAATTTGGAGTGGTCGGAGCTGTAACAGTGCTTCCAAAGTGGTACGCCATTCTTGTTGTTATATTAATCTGCACCTATGTGGCTGGTTTTGCTTGGTCTTGGGGTCCATTGGGATGGTTGGTGCCCAGTGAGATATTTCCATTGGAGATTCGCTCGGCTGCTCAGAGCATTGTGGTCTCAGTGAACATGTTCTTCACATTTATAGTGGCGCAGCTATTTCTCACCATGCTTTGTCACTTGAAGTTTGGATTGTTCTTCTTCTTCGCCTTCTTCGTGGCGGTCATGTCTATTTTCATCTACTTCTTCTTGCCGGAGACGAAGAACATTCCCATTGAAGAGATGTCTAGAGTCTGGAGAGAGCACTGGTTTTGGAAGAGATTCAATCCTGAAGAACAACCTCAAGTTTAATAGCTAGATATAGGATTCTTTTAATTTTTTTTAGTTTACTTTACTGTTTTTCTTTTTGCTCAATTAGAACTTTTATTTTAAATTTATAACTGTTTT
Organism: Acer campestre; assembly: GCA_954870605.1. Taxonomy (NCBI): domain Eukaryota; kingdom Viridiplantae; phylum Streptophyta; class Magnoliopsida; order Sapindales; family Sapindaceae; genus Acer; species Acer campestre. Next base: position 57,996,519 of record OX940800.1, on the reverse strand, counting down.
TTTGAAGAATTAAATATATATAAATTTTAATAATTATTTTTATATTAATGGGTTAATTTTATCCTCCGATCATCTTAGTTTATTTTATAATTGATATCATAAATTAGTAATCTATTTATAATTCTGTTTAGGTGTCAACATCTAGTGCAAAGCTAAGGAAAAAAAAAAGGACAGCCTAATCTTAAAAATCAAGTTCTAATTCTATAATTAGTGAGATAATGAATAAAATAAAAAACGATATCAAAAGACCGATCAGAATTCCAAAATACGAAACTTATAATTCCTAATAAAATCTCAGCAACCCCACCCTCTTTAATTAATCCAAACATGAGTTTTTAAAACACATAATCATAAAATACGTTTGATATTCGATATTGAATTAACAAAATTAATGAAAAATATAAATGTAAGACTTTAAATATTGTATTAAGGAGTATTAGATGTTCATGTTCATACATAATATTCAAAGCAATTCATTAATGGTTAAGTTTTAAAAATATAATTAATGTCTAAAGCATATCACGATATTTTACTCTATTATATAGATGTAGATGCAACGTATGCTCAGTGCCTCAGTCTGATTCAACTCTATACTCCAAATCACTGTACTCGAATATTCCAAAAATGGCCGCTGAAACCCAGACTCCTCCAATCCGCTTCGGCATAATCGGCTGTGCCCGCGTAGCTCGCTCGGTTTCTCGGGCCATAACTCTCACTCCAAACGCCGTCATCTCCGCCGTTGCCAGTCGCTCGATCGAGAAGGCGTCTCTCTTCGCCAAAGACAACAAATTCCCTCCGGAGGCCAAGATTTACGGCTCATACGAGGCCCTTCTTGATGACCCGGACATTGACGCCGTCTATCTTCCCCTCCCGACGTCGCTGCATGTCAAATGGGCCGTCGTTGTGGCGCAGAAGAAGAAGCATTTGTTGATGGAGAAGCCTGTGGCTCTCAACGTCGCCGAGTTCGATGTGATTGCCAAAGCTTGCGAGGACAACGGAGTCCAGTTCATGGACGGAACCATGTGGGTACACAATCTCAGGACCGCTAAAATGCGCGAATTTCTCTCCGATTCTGAGCGTTTTGGTCAGCTCAAAGCAGTACGGATTTATTTTAATTTAATTTTTTATTTTTCGTTTTTGATTGATGGGTGAAGCTTAACGGACAACTAGTGTATATGTTGACATTGTATCGCTAGAAAATCTTCAATGGGACAATGAGACCGTCCAATGAGATTGATAATATATATTTATGTTCTCAAGATAAATGATGCAATCTCATTGGGACAGTCTCATTGTCACGTGACAATGGCAATGAGACCTTCTCATTGAAGATTTTTTCCGATTTGCTATGGTTAGCAAGAAAGAGTTTCTCATTTTAGAATGATCTGTTTTCTGCCTGCAGGTACACAGCTGCTTTTCATTCGCTGGTCATCCTGATTTTCTCAAAAATGACATTCGTGTGAAGCCGGATCTTGATGGTCTTGGTGCTCTTGGTGATGTTGGGTGGTATTGTGTCAGCTCCATCTTGTGGGCGAACGATTACGAGCTTCCAAAAACGGTTGTAGCCTTGCATGGGCCTGTTCTCAATGAAGCAGGGGTCATATTATCTTGTGGAGCTTCTCTACATTGGGATGATGGAAGACTAGCAACCTTTTTCTGCTCCTTTTTATCAAATTTGACAATGGACATAACTGCCATCGGAACAAAAGGAACCTTGAATCTTCATGACTTCGTTATTCCTTTTCAAGATAAGGAGGCCTCTTTCATTGTGAATTCTAAATGTTTCTTCAATGAGACTGTGACTAGATGGGTACCAATTCCAAGTGAAGACACTGTAACTACAGATATTTCTCAGGATGTTTGTATGGTGCGAGAGTTCTCACGCTTGGTTGGAGATGTTAAAAATGGTTCAAAGCCTGAGTCGAAGTGGCCGATCATCAGTAGGAAGACACAGCTGATACTGGATAAAGTCAAAACGTCGATTGAGAAAGGCTTCATTCCCATTGAGACTAAGAGCATCTCTGATGGTACTCTCTAAAATAGAGTACTCTAAACTCCAATGTTACTCTATTTTTCTATTCCCAATAATAATAATAATAAAAAATTAGAGTTCCATTGTTTGGAACTCTAAATCCACTTTTTAACTTTATTTATTCCATTTTTACCTTCTATCCATAATTAACTTTTTAATTAAATTCAATTAATATATAATAAGTTTTAATTTGTAACTTTTATTATTATAAAAAATAATACCATTAAAAATGTCTCGTCTAGATTTTTAAAATGAGACTAAAATATTTAATATTTAATAATATTAATTTTTATTTAATAATTTTTTATTTATCAAAATTTACTTATTTTTACCGTACTTTATATTATTTGCATATTAACTATTATAAATTAGGAATAAAATAAAGACATTAAAACTTCTAAATGAAAATTACAATAACTTACATTCAAACAGTAACTTATTAATATTTCATAAGGTCGTTCAAATGACTTTCATATCCACCTAAAAGTGATTCACCTTATATTTGGGAATACCTAGTGTATTTTTTCAATAATTTTCTTATAGGATCATTAATTCCAACCGATTTGAATTAATGATCCCATACGAAAAATTCATGCGCGATCCTGTATTAAAAAGTTACTATATTTGTAATTACAAATGTTATTAAAATAATATTGGTTAAAATTTAGTTGAACAATAAAATTATATAAAAATAATTTATTGAAGAAAGTAAAATAATTTATTGAAAAATTATATAAAATAATTATATATATTATCATGTGCAGAATCACGCATGAATTTTTCATACGGGATTAGTGATTCCACACGAAAAAAGTAATTTATATTAAAATAATATTTGTTAAAAATTAGTTATATTAAAGAAGAAGAATCAGCGATCCCGTATGAAAAAAAGTAATTTATATTAAAAAGTAATGTCATGCGAGAAATTTACAAGTAATTAAAAATGTAATTAAAATAATATTTGTTTAAATTTAGTTGAAGAATAAAATTACATAAAAATAATTTATCAAAGAAAGTAAAAATTAATAATAAAAACATAAATTATTTAAAAATATAAATAAAAATGGAGATAAAGATAAAGATAAGGATAAAAAGTATGGTTGGAGTACAAATAAATAAATTAAAGATGAAATCTTAGAGGAATATTCTCTTTTGGAACTCTATTTTAGAGATAGAGATAGAGTTCATCTCTATGGTGTTTGGTTCTATTCAACTTAATAAAATGTAAGTAGGTTTGTAGCTAATGTTGTCTACTTGATTATGTATTCTAGATGTTGGGCTCGACATGGTATGCGTCTGATTTTAGTAATTTAATGGAGTTGATGACCGAGGAACTTGTTATTATTAATGAATATTTTAAAGACCGGTATTGTCGGAGAGTGAGATTTTTTTTAGAAGAAAAAGACATGATGAGGTTGGTTTATGGACCGTATACCCCTTACACTAATATACCGACAAAATTTATCGGTTTGAGTAGTATCTCCTTTTCCAAAACCTTGAATAAAAGTCAACTATCTATGACATGCAGTTGTTGACAAGCATGGTGTATAGGACTCAAATGCCCAAACCATAAATAAAAATGGAGTAATGGTAGACATTCCGCCTTTTCATTATGTCAACGGAGGTGTATATGTAAATGTTGCCGTTTTTTATTATGTTTATTTTATTGAATGAGGTAAATGATTCTTATTGCCCTTATGTGTTAATGTTTTTACATTGAGTGTTGATGTTTTTCATGTTTCCATTTTGTTTCTCTCTTTAATTCAAGTTTTTCCTGGCAACCAAACAGGAGGTTTGAGTGTTGCTACTCTGCTTGGATATCCAAAAAAAAAAAAAAAAGTGAGAGAAGCATAAAAATGAAAAAGTTAATTAATGATCATATTTTTCCTAAACCTGAGAAATCAATTAGAGAGGTTTAGGTAGAAAACTTCTATTGATGCTTTACTTAATTGGTCAAACCAATCTTTTATATTGTAACGGAAGAATTTTAATATAATTCAATCTTTTATAAGACTTTTTTTTTTTTTTTTTTTTTTTCAGATTTCTAAAATTCCTATTAGGACAAACAAATAATTATTAGTGTTCTAAAATTCCTATTAGGATTCGGTTATATATAGGGATTGGTGTGAGACCCATTGAGGCGGGGGAGGGTCCTCCCACCCCCACCCCGCATTGGGGGGAATTGGGAATAAACCTCAATATCCTTACATTCCATCACTTTATTCATCCTCTGATTTTTCTGCTATTTTTTTTCAATAGTTTTGTGTGTTTCTGGATAGCCATAGCTGGAGGTTTTGATATTGGCCATGGCAGCAAACAGTACCCTGGAAATTTAACTTGGTATGTTCAATTTATTTGCATTATTGCTGCTTTTGATGGACTGATTTTCGGATAGATTTGAATCCTCTCATAAGCTAAGCTTTTAATGATCTGGAGACATGTGGCACTCAATCATATGAATGGTCCAGATTTATTTATTTATTTTTATTTATTTTTTTACTTTTTTATTTGCTTCAAACGCAGCCTAATTTTTTTATTATTTTTTTTCTTTTTTACTTCAACAACATCATTTCAACACAACTTCATTCTCAAAATCCTCTGCCAAGTATATCAATCCAAATATCCAACAACTCAACAAGAGAAAGTATATTTCCTGAATTTCTTTTTCGTAGATTAACAAATTGGTTGATTGTTTGGAGTTTAGACATGACTGCATATTAAACATCTATAAAAATAAAAATCAATCAATTGACAGATTAGTAATTTATAAAAACCATCAGAGTTTTGACAAATATCATTTAAAAAATTGAAGCACACAAATGATGATAACAAATTTAAATGAAACAATATAAATTTTCGATGGACACCCTCTTGATCAAATGCCCATCAGCCCATTCCACTAGAATCAAGAAGAAGAAACACAGAAGAATCTGGTTCTACGAAGAAACGCAGAAGAAGAGAAGGAGTTTGCATTGAGGATCTAGTTCATGAGAAGAAATGCAGAAGAAGAGGATGAAGCTTGATTGATAGAGAATCAGAGATGGAGTTTGAAACTTTGAATCTGGTTCATGAACAAGAAACGCAGAAGAATTAAACAAATAGGGGTTATGGATTTTTATTTTGAAGCAGAGGAGTCAGGGATTTTGAAAATGTAGTTGTGATTGAAACGGTACCGTTTGAAGCAAATAAAAGGGGGAAAAAATAAAATGAAATTTGGACCATTCAAATGATCGAATGCCACGTGTCTTCAGATCATTAAATGATTAGGTAAAGCTTAGTTTAGAAGAGGATCCAAATCCTTTTCGGATACGATGTTGGTATCTCTAGTATGCTTTTAATTAATCTCTGCATTAATTTACAAACTATTCTTGCTTGGTTTAAATTTTGGTACATGTTACATATTGATAATTGTATTTTTTTTTTCTTCTTTTAATTAGGTGGGGTGACATCAATGGATCCTTTTCTGCAGCGATTTTTCCCATCTGTTTATCACAAGGAGAAGCTGGACACATCGACCAATCAATACTGCAAGTTCGAGGATACGAAGCTGACCTTGTTCACTTCTTCTTTGTATTTGGCTGCGCTGGTGGCCTCCTTTTTGCGTCGTGGGTTACCAGAGAATTGGGCCGAAGAGTGTCGATGTTTCTTGGTGGTTTAATCTTTCTGGTTGGATCTGCCAGTATCGCTTTCTCTGTCAACATTTGTTATGCTTATTGTTGGTAGGCTTTTGTTGGGTGTCGGTGTTGGTTTCTCCATCCAGGTGTGTCCTAGCTAGTTAGCTTCTTATCTTTTACACAAATTTGATATCTCAATTACTTGAACTTGATCATATTTGTTACTTGTTATGTTACTAATTCTTGTTAATGAGTTTGGAATTGCAGTCGGTACCACTGTATGTATCAGAGATGGCACCATCCAAGCACCGTGGTTCTCTGAACATAGTCTTCCAACTAGCAATCACAATAGGAATTTTAGCAGCCAATTTGGTCAACTATTTCACTCCCATAATAGAAGGCGGCATTGGATGGCGCTATAGCTTGGGCGGTGCCATGGATCCTGCTTTATTCATCTTCATCTCTGCATATTTCCTCCCCAACACCCCCAACTCAATGCTCGAAAAAGGCCATAACCACAAGGCCAGAGAAATGCTTAGACACATCCGCGGTGTCACTGACGAAGAAGTTGAAGAGGAGTTCAATGACATATTAGCCGCAAGTGAAGCCTCAAAGCAAGTCAAGAACCCTTGGAAGAACATCATGAAGAGACAATACAGACCACAGCTGACAATGGCCATTCTCATTCCATTCTTTCAACAGTTTCCGGAATCAACGTGGTCATGTTCTATGCTCCAGTTCTCTTCAAAACAATTGGGTTTGGAGCTAATGCTTCTCTGGGTTCTTCACTCATTACTGTCACCGTTAACTCTCTAGCAACCTTCGATTCCGTCGACGGAATCGATAAATGGGGAAGGAGGAATTCAACTGTTTGCGTTTCAGGTTTTGTTGGGAGCTCTAATTGGGTGGAAATTTGGAGTAACCGGAGTTGTAACAGAGCTTCCAAAGTGGTACGCAATTCTTGTTGTTATATTAATCTGCACCTATGTGGCTGGTTATGGCCGGTCTTGGGGACCTTTGGGATGGTTGGTGCCCAGTGAGATATTTCCATTGGAGATTCGCTCGGCTGCTCAGAGCATTGTGGTCTCAGTGAACATGTTCTTCACATTTATAGTGGTGCAGCTATTTCTCACCATGCTTTGTCACTTGAAGTTTGGATTGTTCTTCTTCTTCGCCTTCTTCGTGGCAGTCATGTCTGTTTTCATTTACTTCTTCTTGCCGGAGACGAAAAACATCCCCATTGAAGAGATGTCTACAGTCTGGAGAGAGCACTGGTTTTGGAAGAGATTCAACAATCCTGAAGACCAATCTCAATTTTAATTGTTAGGATATAGAACTCTTTTAATTTCTTAGTTAATTACTTTCTTTACTGTTTTTTATTTCTCAATTAGAACTTTGATTTTAAATTTATGATTTTCTTTTGGGTTAATATCATTTTAGTCCCTACTGTTTACCATATTATCCATTTGGGTCCTCGTAGTTTCAATATTAGCTATACAGATCCTTCTGTAACATTATCTGTTAAGATCAGAGAATCTGGCATGTACATCTGATACAATGACCATTATACCCCTAATACTGTCTCCCCTAGTTTGAAAGACAAATATAACCTCTTTAATAACCGTTGCTTTGCAAATGTTATCTTTTTTCTCTTATAAAAGGACCACAAACTGAGAACTCCCATTCAAAAGCACATGCACCTGCCTCATTTCTTCTCACCTGCATACTAATTTGCATTCAACACTTCATACAACACTGATTTTCGTACAACATAAATATACACACAACACTTCATACATTCAACTTCTTTTCTTTTTCTTATAAAAGCACCTGCACCACATTGCTCCAACAATATCACACTCTCACACTCTCAGTCACTCACATTGCTCCAACAATATCAACACATTTATATGTCAACCAACCATAGCAGTATCAAGCAAACACAAACAACACAAATCAAGTGCAGTAGACACAATCATGGAGTCATCATCAAGCTCAAGAATGGCCATCAATGGAGGGATAATCAAGTTCAAAAACCGAAAATGCTCATGCGGGATTAAAGCCGCTGTGAAGATATCGGAATCTCAAAACAATCCAAAGAAATTGTATTTCTTTTGTGAGAGAGGAAAATGCAATTTCTATAAGTTTTGGGATCCTGACAATGAAGAATTCAACCAAACTGGATTCCTTGGAAACAATTCACAAATGTATGATGGTAGCGAAAATTTTCAGGTTCAACAAGAAATGACAAGTGTAATACAGAAGTTGGAAATTTTATGGCAAAGGGTGCAGCACCTAGAAAGCTTACATGTAAGGATGAATAATTTGGAAACTAACATTCATGGAAGGATGCATACCCTAGAGTCTACACAAGGAGGGTCAAGGCTAATGTGGGTTGTTAACATGGTGTTGTTTGGTGTAACAATGGCAGTGTTTGTACTTAGTATTACAAACAATCATGAAATGTAATAATTAGTAAAGTAAAGCATAAGCATAAATAAAAAGCAGTTAGAGTTCATAAGTAGTAGTTACAGTTCATAAATTCCTACATGGTCTGTGTGCTAGCACATTCAAAAAGCCAATTTCAGCATATTTAATGGTTTACAAACCATATTTAAAAAATGCTAGCAAGAAGACCACACATTTAAACAAAAAAAAAACAAAAAAAAAAGAGAGGGAGAAGATGACTACTTAGTAGAGTTCATAATTAAAGATTCAAAATATATAAGTAAAGTTTGTTTAACCAAGATGTGCTGGTGGTGGTGGTACTGCTGTCTTCCATCATTCCAAGTCCGTCTCAGTTTGGGTTGGTGGTGGCTGTGAAGATGACACTTGAATTGTTGATTTTTCTTGGATTGGTTGAAGTGAAGATGAGGTCTCATTAGTCTGTACAAGAAATTGGGTGGGAATTAGATAAAGAGGTTTGAAAAAATAAATGTAGGAGAATTACATTAAGAAATTTGTTTTTACATACCTTGTTTTTCTTACTTTTGCATGTTCTTCTGTTGTGTCCAACTTGGTTACAAAGTTTGCATGTCACAGTTCTAGACTTTCCTCCTTTAGGGCCCTCATCTGGTTCCCTCTTCCTCAAAATCTTAGGCCTTCCAGGTTGCACAGTCCTAGGTGGTGGATCTATGTGTTCCGTTTGACCTTCAATTAGTAAACAAGGAGGGACTTCTGGCCACCTCTTTCGATCAGGAATTGGGTGGATCATTCCTTCATAAGTCTACAGGTATGCATTCTTAGTCAGACTTTGATGGACATATTCATTGACTGTATCCTTCACTTCAGCCTTACCACAATGGTGGCTTATGGCAGCCATTGCATGCCTACAAGGAATCCCACTTACTTGCCAACTACCACACTTGCAACTATACTCACGAAGGTTAACATCATATCCCTCAGTTGGACCTAAAATCTCATACTCCTTGTTCCCAGCAGCTATAATTGTCAACATCCTACTCTCTTTGCTATTCTTCAATATTTTTGCATTCACCTTTGGTGGCAAAACCGAATTCCATTGCTCACACTCATTTTTTCTCTCTTGGAATTTTCTCATAACCAACCTCCTAATAAACTCAAGTAAATCTAAGTAAGAACAAGCTCTATGAGCACCTAACATGCTATTAAAGGCTTCATCACACCTAATTACACCTAATTACTTGGTCATAAGCATGCCTAGACCAATGTTTTGGTTCAATTTTTTGTAACCAACTTTTGGCATCAGGATTTATAGCACCAATCTCATCTAAAGTTTCTTTGAAGTCAAAGACATTGGTGCTTCGGCTTGCTCTCCAAAACAATTTCTTGAAATGATCACCTTTGTAAGTTAATCTGAAGTTGGCATATATATGCCTTGCACAATACCTGCCATGGAAAATGAAATTAGATAAATATAAATATGTACATAAGCAATTATAAAAACCAATTAGACAAATATAAATATAAATTTGAAAATGAAAGTGGAAATGAAAAAGCAATTAGAAAAAGCAATTACCTTCTATTTGCACTTGGAAAATACTTCTGCAATGCTTGGATGACGCCTTTTTGCCTATCAGACATGAAAGTCAAGTTTTTGTCTGATGGAAAATTGAGATGAATGTTCAAATTGCTTAAAAACCACTCCCAACTGCACTGTGTCTCCTTCTCACAGATGCAAACAGCTAGAGGGAATATCCCACTATTTGCATCCAATGCCACAGCAGAAAGGAGCACTCCTCCATGTGGACCTTTCAAGTGGCACCCATCCACTCCAATAAAAGGCCTGCAACCATTTAGGAAACCTAATTTTTGAGCCTCAAAGCTTAAAAACATCCTATGAAAGGTAGGTTGTGGATCTTGGGTCGAAATATGTACTGCTGACCCGGGATTACTTTGGCTCACCATGTAAGCATATCTCCTTAGTTTACCAAAAGATTGAGCATGGTCTTTTGCTAACCCATCTAAGGCTCGTTTCTTGGCCTTATACAGCCTTTGCTTGTCCACTGATACCTTATACTTCTCCCTCAACAGATCACTGATTACCTTAACACAAATACTAGGGTTTCTCTTGACAAGGTTCTCAAACTTGGAGGCAATCCAACTTATCTTAGCCTCTTTATTTTTGTAAATCCTATGACATTCATGTACGTCAATTAATGTTTTAATCTTGAATGTGATTCCATCAAGGAGGCGTGAACCATGTGCCCTCCATGGACAACCATCTTCTTTGCACTTGTAGGTCTGTCTTACAAGGTCGTTTTTAACTCTATCTAAGGTTACTCCCCCTTGAATTGCATACTCCATGAATACTTCTCTCATTTGCTCTGCATTGTCAAATGTCTGACCTACTTCAAACTTAATCTCACCACTCATCATTTTCTTAAAAGGTACACCTTTCATTAACTTGGCAATCCTAGCCTGTTCAGGTTCGAGCTCTGAGTCACTAAAGTACTCATCATCAGACTTCGATTCATACCCTTCAAATAATTTCATGCACTCATTAATTATGCCATCATCCCCATCAACATGTCTACCCTCTCCCTCATTAGCCTGTCCACCATCCTCACTAAACTGCCTATTATTTCCCTCATAAGCCTGTGTACCCTCTCTTTCACCATCATCAAAATACTGCCTATTCTGTATATTATTTCCCTCATAACCCTGTCTACCCTCTCCCTCATCATCCTCACGATCCTTACAATCCTTATCATCATCTTTCTCGCTGTCACCATCATAATTTAACATCTCAACCTCAATGTCACACCAACCCAACACTCGGTTACCATCTTGTTGATCCAACACTTCAGGCTCTTCATTTGGTCTAGAAGATGTCCCTTCGGGAGGACTTGGAACATAACACCTATTTTGTAACTCAAAAACTATTTTTCCCAACCCACGGTCCTCAAACAGCTTAACAAAGGACATTAGCTCACTATCAGTGTTCACCTGAACTCGATCACCACTCCAGGGTAAGTGTATCCAAACAAGGCAATCCTCGGTAGGCACTTCATCTCTTCCACTAAGCTCCTCAATTGTTGCATGAATCAATGTAATGAGGCTTATGTGATCAATGTCACAATGACCTACCTTAATTACCTCAGTCCCAAACCTCACGTCTATATTGAAAATATCCATTTCAACTGTGCACAAAAAAAAAAAATTGGCTATCAAATCATGCAAATGCAATCAAACAGATACTTACATAAACAAATATTAAACAATCTTTCATAAAACCATGTCAAATGCAAGAACAAATCAAATGACTGATATTAAAACTATGAAAACTGAATTTGCAAACTTAATAATAATGAAAACAAAAATGAAATCATGTGAAACACATATAGACAAAACAAATACACACCAATTCGTATCATTAAAAGAAAACACCTGAAATAAACTCTAACAGATTTTGAACCCGATAGATTAAGAAAAAATCAATTTTTTTTTTAAATTTCCTCTATTTTACAGTCTAACACACTGAAAACAACTTCAACAAACAAGAATTACACTCAATTGGTTTTCAAGTGAAAAACCCCCAATTTCTCATACTCTGGAACCCTAGATAGATAAAATCTTCAAAGAATTTACATATAACAACACAGCATGCAAAGAATGTCAATGAAAACAACTCGATCATCCTTCATTTTTCAAAAACTAACCTTAACCTCAACAACCTTCAAAGCTTGCTTGCAAAACGATTTCTGCTGCAACTATTCCCTAAAAATGAACAACCAGAACCAAACAGGTTGCACAAGAGTTCAAGAAAAATGTGAAAACTCGCTGAAAACACTCAACGAAAGTGGTCGAGAAAGGGTTTTTGGCGCGAAAGCTTTAAGCTGTTGGTGTTGTGGTTTCTGAAGAAGACAAATGCGAGTGCAGTTGAAAATGATAAAGTGATACAATAGTTAGGTTTTTATAAAGATTTATATGACGTGTCAACATCTCAGATCAAATTTGCATCTCAACCGTTCATTTCATTATAAATTTTTTATTATTAAACATTTTCTTCGTGAACTTACCGTTCTGCCCTTCTGATAAAAATTCTAAAATAAATTGAAGGTTGAAAACCCCATTTTACCCTTGCCAGATTAACGGCAATTTCAAAAAAGCTAACGGAATTGGATGGCAGGGACCCAAATAGGTATAAATTGAAAACGTATGGACCTGTATAGCTAATATTGAAACTACGAGGACCCAAATGGATAATATGGTAAACAGTAGGGACTAAAACGATATTAACCCTTTTCTTTTTGATGAATTAAATATATAAATTTTAATAATCAGTTTTTTTGTATAATGGGTTAGTTTTATTTTCTGATCATATTAGTTTATTTTATATTTGATGTCACTAATTAATAATTAGAATTCTTTTTCTAAATTTTCATGTGATAGTTGGGGGAAATATTCATGAGTGCGACCATTGCAACTTATCCACTGTGGCCAAATTTTGATTGTTTTGGTTTAAGTTTATTTATTTTTTATTTTTTTTAATAAATGTTGTTATTATTATTATTATTATTATTTTGAAAGGAAAAATTAACGGATGTTATTTATTTTTCAACTATTAATATTTCCTTTGACCATTTAATTTTCATAAACAATGTGAGACACTTTTGGATTTTTTTTATTTTTTTTAAATAAAATTTTTATACGATGATACATATCTAGGAAATTTTTTTGTATTTATATCTATCTAATTTTTTTTATATTTTTTTTTCATATTATCCGTATATATATTTGAATTATTATAATAAATTCAAGTTTAAATGGTGCAGGTATCCGGGATAGGTATCAGTAAATTACTCATTGTCAACCAATAATACCCTCTTATTTTCCACTTTTCACTGCGGTTCATTTCTGTTTCACGGTTTTAGTTCACGTCAATCGACAAGTCTCAGTAATCCATTCTACATCCTCCACGTGTACTCGTTGGTCCCACAAAAGTCCCGCTAACGTCAAGACAAAATATGGCGGTGCCACTGCTACTGCTACCAGCCTACTCGTTGCTTGCAGAGCAAACTAGCAGAGAGACGTTTCCTTTTCTTTCCCTCGTTTTTTTTTCTGAAAAAGGAAACAAATCAAAACGATTTCTTTCTCTCAAACACAAAGCCTACACTCTCGCTCTCTGTTTCTCTACTCGCTAATCTCCGTCGTCGTTTCATCTCCTGCTCAGATCGTTGCATTTTCACTGATCTGTCGATATTTGGAGTTCTTGTTTAGGATTTTCGAATTTATACAAGGTAAATGACATATATATTTTTGTTTATGTGAGTTTTTATTTTTTTAAATATCAATAGGTGTTCAGTGTTCTGTTTTGTTGTTGAGAAAGTGTATTAAAATGACAGCGGAAGTAAATCTGTGAATATGTGTTGTTTTTTTCTTTTTTCTTTTTCTTTTTTCTATTAATATTTAGTATATTTGGATAATAAATGGAAAAAGATTAATATTAAGGTTGATTATAGTTATTTTGGTGCTGAATGTTGAGATTTCTCAATGTTTTTGTTTTAGTATTTCTCTTTGATAAAGTTTTGAGTATTGCTGTTCTGTTTGGTTGTTGAGAAAGTGTAGTAAAATGATAAAGGAAGTAAATCTGTGAATATGTGTTTTTTTTTTTTTTTCCTATTAATATTTAGTATATTTGGATAATAAATGGAAAATGATTAATATTAAGGTTGATTTTAGTGATTTGGTGCTGAATATTAAGATTTCTCATGTTTTTGTTTTGGTATTTCTCTTTGATAAAGTTTTGAGTATTGCTGTTCTGTTTGGTTGTTGAGAAAGTGTAGTAAAATAATAACGGAAGTAAATCTGTGAATATGTGTTGTTGTGGTTGTTTTTGTTAATTTTTGGTATAAATGGATAATAAATGGTAAATGATTAATATTACGGTTGATTTTAGTCATTTTGGTGCTGAGTGTTAAGATTTCTCAAGTTTTTTGTTTTGGTACTTCTCTTCGATAAAGTATTGAGTGTTCCTGCTCTGTTTGGTTCATGAGAAAGTGTTTTTAAAATCAGAAGGGAGGTATATCTGAACAAATTGGCGTTTTCCAATATGTTTATTCTATTGGATGAGATAAATGATTTTTATTTATGTGTTAGTGTTTTTGAAGTAGTGTTGATGTTTTTCTCGTTTCATTTGTTATTTTATAAGTTTTCTCGGCAGCCAAACATGAGGTTTCTGTGTTGCTACTCTGTTTGGTTACCAAAAAAAAAAATGCAAGAGAAGCATAAAATTGGAAAAGTTTTTGAATGTTCAGATTTTTCCTAAAACCGAGAAATCAGTTAGAGAGGTTTAGGTACAAAACTTCTATTGATGTTAGTTATCACTAAACTTTTGATAATTTTACAAATCATAGGTTTGCGATGCCGCCAACTTCCGAAGAACACCAAAAAAAAAAAAAAAAATGCAAGAGAAGCATAAAATTGGAAAAGTTTTTGAATGTTCAGATTTTTCCTAAAACCGAGAAATCAATTAGAGAGGTTTAGGTACAAACTTCTATTGATGTTATTTATCACTAAACTTTTGATAATTTTACAAATCATAGGTTTCGATGCCGCCAACTTCGGAAGAACCTGATGCGAAGTCACGTTATCCTGTGGTTTATGATCATGAAAAGGATGAGATGTTTGTGTGTCCTTGGATGGGTGTTGTTGCCAATATCAAAACTCTGCAAAAAGATGGAACATATAATTGGGAAAGTGGCTCAAAACTCAGGGATGAGTTAAGAAGCAAAGGGTTTAATGCCCTGAAGGTTCATCATTTAGGGAACTTCAAGGGGTTTTCGGGGTTTTCTATTGTGGAGTTTGGCAGTGATTGGGATGGTTTCAAGAACGCGATTATGTTCGAGAAGAGTTTTGAAGTTGATAATCGTGGGAAGAAGGACTACTATGCAGCAAAGAACCTAGAAAATAATCGTTATGGTTGGGTTGCTAGAAAAGATGACTATGAGTCACATAGCGTGGTTGGTGATCATCTTCGGAAAAAGGGGGATCTGAAAACTGTTTCTGGGAAAGAAGCGGAGGATCAAAGGAAGACATTGAAGCTTGTAACGAAATTGACACATACCTTAGAGACCAATAACGAGCGGCTTAAAGAGATTGAGACCAAATATATGGAGACTAGCACTTCTGTTGATGTTGTGGTAAGGCAAAAGGATGAAATGGCCAAATCTTTCAATGAAGGTGAGCTTAAGCTTACAAAATTTTATAAAAATGAATTTTCTTTTAATTTTTTATTTTGTACATTGCTTTGTTTTAATCTATTTTGTTTAATGACAATTAGACATAAGAAAGATGCAGCAAGCTGCACGTGATTATATGGAGAAGATCTTTTCAGAGCATGAGAGGGATGGATCTCAGTTGTATGTCCTTGAACAACAATTGAAGCAGCGTGAGAAGCAACTGCAGCATCAACTAGCTCAAAATGAAGCTGAGAAAGAACTTCATCACGCCTGGAGAATGGTAATATGGAGATTCCCCATCTGTCAACATGTTAATTACATGAACTAATTTTTGAGTTCTCCATCTACTTTCCGAAAGCTACTTTGTCATTTTAGATCGCCTAATTATTTAATGATGTATTTGATATTAATATTTAAACGATATGAAAATAATGTGTTTGCGGCATATCTTATTATAGAAAGGGAGGAAAAAACTAATAATTTGCAAATCAATGTCAGTCCCCTTCTCTTCCTTCTTTAGCAGGTCCACTTATTTGAATACTTTAGTTCAAGTTAATCTGGAAATTCCTGTTCAATTTGGGTTTTTCTTTATTCTAGTTAAAGTACCAACTGTGGTTTTTTCATTTACTTTTGTTTTTTCCCTGATATTTAGACCTCCCTCAACCCTTCCCTTGTTCCTTGGGTTCTAAATTGGGGGCTACTGCCAGACCTTATAGCCCTGGTACTTATGGAAACTCATACTCATACCTCTTGGTTTTTTTCGTTTTCTTGGTACTTCAATTCTCTGCTTATGCTTAGGATTTTTCATGGATACTAAAACTTTTATGCTATAACAAGAAATAAATCAGGGTTTGTTTATGTACTTCAAAATGCTATGTCTTCCATTTTAGTCTGCCTGATGAATTAATGATGTATTTGACTTAATTTATAGTTGATCTGGATATGAAGTATTTGCAGCAGATATTATTTTTTTTTGGAAGAAAATTAGGAAACTAATAATTTGAACACCAATGTCAGTCTCTCATTCTCTCTCCTTTTTCTTGATGTGTAGGTTCAATTCTTTGAACATTTACTCAGCCAGTTTTCCTTCTCTTTCACCTACAGGAATACTTGATGGCTTCTCACTCTACTTTGTTATGTTAATGGCTGGACTTATAGTTGCTATTAATCTTCTTGGTAGTAATTATGTTAAGATTGTTTCTATTCCTTCAGCTTGAAAGTGCAACGTTGGAGCAAAAGAAGGCTGATGAAAATGTGTTGAGGCTGGCAGAAGATCAAAAGGTATTTTTATTTCCCCTATTTAAAAAATGGTTACGTATGCAAGTTTAGGAAATCTATTTATTTCAAGTGGCTGACTGTAAATGGCAGATAGAAAAAGAGAAACTCGACAAAGAAATAATTGAGCTACAAAAGCAGCTTGATGCCAAACAAGCCAAGGAATTGGAGATAGAGCGTATGAAAGGGGCTTTGCAAGTGATGAAGTACATGGGAGATGATGAGGATATGAAAGTTGGAAAGAATATTGATGCACTTCAGCAAGAATTGAGGGAGAAGGAAGAAGAGTACGAAGAAACGGAACAACTTAATCAAACTCTTATTATTACGGAGAGAAAAATCAATGATGAGTTGCAAGGTGCTCGCAAAGAGCTCATCAATGTAAGTATTGTTTCTCATAAAATCTTCAATTGAAATACTAGAAAACCATATGTAATATTAGTTGATCATGCTTGAATTACATGTGTTATGTTAAAATGAGAGAACATTGCAGGATTTGATTATATTTTTGTCATTTACGATTTTGACACCTTATCGTGCTACTGTCTTAACATTGCATAACTTGATTAAAAAAATTTTGTCATAATATTAGTCATACTGAAATGATTGCAATATTTTGGTGTGTATATATATATTTGTCAACTGTTTTTGTTCTTTCAGTTATTGCATGATTTGATTATAGTTTTGGTGTTGACAGTTTTTGAGGCCGAGAACAACCCGTGCTGTCATTGGCGTGAAGATGATGGGATCGCTCGACCATAAGCCATTCTGCAATGATATGAAGAGGAAGTTTCCAGAGGATGAAGCAGAGGTGAAAGCATTGGAGCTGTGCTCGCTGTGGGAAGATTATCTTACGGATCCTAAATGGCATCCTTTCCAAATTATCAAGGATGATGAAGGAAATCAAAAGGTAGCTATCAGCGGTTGAAAATATGATCATATATTTTGTTATGTTGTAATTGTTGCAGATATTGCCGATCCTTAAAAAGTTTCTGAGACAGAGACACCATCCAAATAAATTTACTTGCTAAGATTGTCTTTAGCTCATTGTTTTTTTACTTTTCATGTTTTGCCTAGCATTGCTGTTTATGGTTGCACTCTACAGGAAATAATTAATGCGGATGATGAGAAGCTGAAAAACCTGAAGAAAGAGTGCGGGGAAGAAGTTTATAATGCTGTGATCGTATCATTGAATGAGATGAATGAGTACAATCCGAGTGGAAGATACACCGTTCCAGAGCTATGGAATTACAAGGAAAATAGAAAGGCAGCATTAAGAGAGGGAGTAGCATATATACTGAAGCTATGGAAAGACAATAAACGGAAGAAAACCTGAAGGTACGTATCGTAAAGTCACATTAACATGAATTACTGCTTGACTGAATATGTATATACGTAAACTACAGCTTCATAAATTAAAGCAGTGAGCATAAGAATTTGTCTTGGGTTGTATTTGGCTTTTACATTTGTCGATATCTTGATTGAAATTAAACAGATTTCGTCAGCTGCTCAGTGCATCATGGTCTCGGTGAACAAGTTCTTCTTCATCACCATGATTTGTCAGATGAGGTTTGGATTGTTCATCTTTTTTGGTAAGAATGTTTTCTATCATATCTATCTTTTGGATGGATTTTGATGTGCCGAAATTGCACATTTTTATTCATATTACATCAACTTTATAGATAAGAACATACAAAATTGAATATCGAAATTTTGATTAGAATTCAATGACCAGTAACTATGCAAATTATGTCCAGTAATATGGGCCCTATATTTGAATTTATAGAAGCATAGATGATATCTGTGGTTATCATTATCAATCACCTATATCTTCATTATTATGTAACCTTCCTTCTATTATTTTTTAAAAAAAATAAAAAAAAAAATCTTAGACCCCGAAATGTCATATAATTGCAGAGGTCATTGAGCCTATATAAACATCATCTTCTTCATTTTTTTTTCTTCTTTTAATTGAACATGTAAAAGTATATTATAAGTTACAATAAATCAGTTTTATTAATTATATTTATTATTTAAGTTATGATTAAGTTCAAAAAAAAAAAACATTTTTTTCCTTTTCTTTTTTTAAACAAACAATATTATTTATTCTAATTTGATATATATATAAAAAAATAAAAAATAAAAATAAAAATAAAAACTTATTATGTTTTTACTTTTGACAAATATATTCAGCATATGGACAGAGTTTCTCAAAATTTCATTGAATATATTGACACGGTTTTTCAAAATTTCGTAGTACTTTTTTTTTTTATGGTATAGTGTACCTTTGCATTATTTTATTAGATACAGATGTAACCGATGGATATGTAATCGGTGGCAAGCCTCTCGAGTATCTGCCAAAATGAAGTCAGAATCTACTAATTTAGAGCACCTCTTTGTAATTTGCCCCCATAAGAATTGAAGATAAGTACCATACGCAAATAATAATCAATTATATCTTTTTCCCCAGCTAAATAACAGTCGGAGACAAAAATTCAGAAAATCACACCGCATTGTCTTTGTGTTCTAGATTTTTAATTTTTTTAAGAATTCAATTTTTAACTTTGCAAAACTATCCAATTTGGATTATTGTTCTTCATCGGTTTGAAACAAAGCACCATCCAAGTACCCAACCACATATATAGAAATATTTATTTATTTATTTATTTTCCCCGATTTTAATAGCTATATGTTTGTCCAAATTTTCCCAAACAGATGCATCCAAATAAACTAGGTTAGATGGCATGCATTGTCGTATGCGAAACAAATTAGCAGCCTAGTAGACCTAGAAAGAGCGATAGTGAAAAGAAGATAGTACAAAAAAAATAAAAATAAATAGAGAAGATAGTAGCAATCTGTATCGAATTGGATGCGACAAAAATGTGCAGAGAATTGGGCGGGGCCGCGGGGGTGTGGTGGTGTGGTGGTGGTGCATTTCACGAGGCCGCCGCTTAAAGGTGGCGACAGCACAGGCACCTGAATAATCTCTCAACAAATTAATATATACATTAATTTAATTAATCAAATAATTAAATAAAGTAATATAATATTAATAATAATTAATGGAAAAAAAAACTAGTTCAATTATGGCACAACATAAGAGTCAGCACATGAAACTGCACCAACCTATCATCGGCTCATTTGCTCCCTATATCATTGACCGCGTGACTGCGCCGGTGCGCCCTTTAATGGCGCGTTGACATCCATGCAACTCTTGGTCTTGTATGTTATTTTTCGAATTTTTTTTTTTAATTTTTTTTTTTAACTATTGTAATTGATTTCACAATATGAGAAAGGGAACATAACTTGAAACCATAAACTCAATGTTATAGCCTTATAGGTGTATATCACTCCAACAATCTCTTTAATTTTTTTTTTTAAAAGTGTACATCACTCGAACAATCTCTTTAATTTTTTTTTTTAAATAGTCAATCTTAAATTGTTCGGTAAGATATGTAGCATTACTGAAAATCAATAATGTTAAACATCCCACTTAAAATCCCACTTTTTTCATCCCACCATATGTGGTATGTGAGATGTCAAATTATGAGTGGATATACATTAATGATGATTTATCTCACCTATTTTATGTATCCACTCATCATTTAAAACCTCACATGCCACATGTGTTGGGATGAAAAATGTGTTTATTCACAATTTAAATATTTAATTTATAAAATAGATAAACATGAGCGAGAATTTTTCTTCCGTTTGTGAGAATAGTTATCTGAATCGTATAAATATTATTTGATATTGGTAGGTCATTAATTTATATACATTTAATATTAATCTTTAAAGTTGGAAGCTATATTGCTAAAATACAATTTTAACTACAAATATATAGATCTTAAATTTAAATTTCCTATTCTCCGATTAAAAAAACCTGATAATTATATGCACATTTTCGTTTCATAATATCCAAATACTGTATATTTTTTGCGAATATCAGAAGAATCACATCTTTTTTTATCTATATATAATTATTATTAATCTTTGAAGTTGAATGCTATATCATTGAAATTCAACGTTAAACTTGTATAATTTAACGCAAAATGTATATATGCACTGTGCATATACTTTTTTTATCAATCATGGCAATTTTTTAATTTGAAAAACAAAGAGATGTAAATCCCTAAAATTCATACCATGTCAAATAAATCCCGATAATTTGCATGCCAACAACTCATAAAAACGATGAACAATCACATAATACTATGACATAGAGATCCATGATTTCTTTTGGGGATTATTACAAATAATGGTTTACATTTAGAATTTGGATCCTCGTTAATATGATATTTTTCCTGATCTCACCTAATCTCATGATACATAAACATTGCAGTGAAGGTATTATTAAGATGTGATTAGTTTCCACAACCACTTTATCAACAACCAATCATATGTTTTAAAAAGATCAGATCAATAGATGATCAAAATCCTTAAATTTAATGCTTTGATTGATCATAGGCTCTCACCACATAAACAAACAAATAAATAACAACACCATAAAAAACTCCCCAACCTCCACTAGCTACCCTAATATGTATATACACAGTTACACATTATTAATATCGGTTTTGCTGAAAATATGGTAATCCAAAATTTTGAAATTTTGATGAAAATAACGAAAATATCATTAATATCATTAAAATATCAAATGTAAAAATTGATATTTTTTTTTTTTTTACTATCTCAGCTGGTAGATGAACAAGCTTAAGGTTTGGGTGAATGACTCCCAGGCCAGCGTCTTGAAACCTACCAATAGCGAAAACTTTTAACAAAAAAAAATAAAAATACAATTAATAGATATTGTCAACAAAAAATAAAAGATATTTTTTATACAAATTCTCTAAAATGCGAAAAATATTAAAATATTTCGGTTAAAATATCCGGAGGCATCCTCTAAATATCAAATATATTGAAGTATTTTTTATTTATTTTTAAATCAATTTTCAAATTATGGACAAGATGAGATTTGTTCGGTGTATATCTCTCGGATCAAGATCCTCTCCTTGGCTTGTTTTTCCTTGACTTTTCATATTCTAATGACACCTAAGCAAAATATAAAATATATAGTCAAGATTGGTTCACTTTTTTCTCCCTCATCCAATTTGATATTTGAATTACACTTGAAAAATGCCAAATAAAAATAAGGATCAAGGAAAGGATCTCAACTCATATCTCTCACACCTATATCAAAAGATTGTGGGTTTGAGTCTTTGCTCTCTCCCCTCTTTTAAAAACCTCCGATTATTGTACCGACCTATTTCGATCACAGTATCGATAATTACTTCCACCCAAAAAACGAAAACACAAACAACACAGAGAAAAACACAAACACAGTGCCCTATAAGGAGTAGACCGATTAAACTTCATGATTTGCAGCAGTATCACACTTCAATTCCCAAAGCCTAGCTCTTACCTACACCTTACAAACCCAACCGGCTGTCTTTTTCCCATTTCCAATTGAATTTAATTACCATTACACCCTTCCTTTCTTTCCATGGCGTATCTTTCGTTCGTTTCCCTTTCTAGTTTCTTTCATTCCCGAGATGATGTTATCTCTTCTCTGATCACTTCTCAATTCTCATCACCATTCACCACACCATTTATCAACAAAAATCAACCCACCACTCACCACCTTCATTGAACCAAGCAAATCAAGGGCAGTTTCGTCATTTTACTTGTCTTTTATTTATTTTTTGAACGTGTAGAAGACGAAAATCAAACCCTTTAGCCGCTACCCGCCATGTTTTCAGAGATGTCCAGCACCAAAAACAATACGCATGTCAATACACACACTCTCTCTCTCTGTCTCTCTCTCTCTCTCTAATCTCTATATCCCTCTTTCTCTCTCTACTTTTAGTTTGACTATGATTTCTCTCTATAAAAGAATACAAAATCCATGCAAACAAAATCCAAAAACTAAACAGAGCCCATTTTCTCTTTCTGTTTCTCTCAATCTATCTATATAAGTTCTTAATTCCTTGATCATATAACCTAGCTTTTGAATTCAAAGTTGAAAACCCTTTTGATATTTTTGAGCTTGTGTTGGGTATTTGGAGAGAAAAAGAAAAAGAAAAAGCTGTGAACATGGAGGGTGACAACAGCATGGACATGGTGGGCGGTGGCAGCGGCGGCAGTGGTGGTTCAGGTGGGAATACACTGTCGAGTTCTAGATGGAATCCGACAAAAGATCAGATAAACATGTTAGAGTGTCTTTATAGACAAGGCATAAGAACACCAACTGCAGACCAGATACAGCAGATAACTGATAGACTCAGAGCTTTTGGTCACATTGAAGGCAAAAATGTGTTCTACTGGTTCCAAAATCACAAAGCTAGACAAAGACAGAAGCAAAAACAAGAGAGAGTGGCTCTCATCAATCATTATCTTCTAAAAGCTCCACCTGTTTTTCCACCAAATTGCACAAACGGTACTTCGTTTGAATTTGATTTTTAATTTAAATTTTTTTCACGGAATTTATGAAAATACTTCTGTTTCTTAATTAAATATTTTAAAATCTCTTTTGGGTTTCGTAGTTTGTGTTTATTTATTCTAGTTATAATTTTCTTCCAACCTGTCTTTACATGCAAATAGTCTCGATATGTGTGTTCAAGACTAGACGTAAAGTGCTTCTCTCTTTACTGGTCATGGAGAATTCTCACCAGTTACCAACTATTTTTTTCTCTATTTTCATTTCTTTTTCAATCAAATCCTTTTTTGTTAATGTATTCTATATTATTTTTACTATGCATTTGTTTTTTTTTTTTTTCCTTATGATTATTCTTTTTATTTTTTTTTCTCTGTTTTCATACATTGCACTATCTAAAATTGTTTGTTTATTTTTCTCTTATTTATTTCAGTTGTCTGTGGACCATATTATTTACCGAGAAGTGATTTAGGGTTCTATCCACAAAATACAAAGGTTCTTCTTCCTGGTGGTGCCTCTCAAAGGAGATCATCATCATCATCATCATCAACAACATCATCTGGGTATGATCATGTGCAGCAGGAGTACCACAATATGATGATGCACACTAGCAATTATAACAACGAAGGGATCAATATCGTTGAAAACAATTATCAAAACAGTGATACTATTGATCAAGAAACGTTGGATCTCTTCCCTTTGCACCCAACTGGCACTAATTTACAAGGAAGAAACACTTCTGATGAAAATTCAGCTACTGATTTTACTTCCTCTCAGACTTATTTTTCTGGCATTGAAGATGGTGTTTCTAACGACCAACCTTTCTTCGATTTTTTCTCTGGAAAAAGTGACTGAATTTTGAACTAGTCAAGCCAATATTTTGCACTAACATGAGCATCTATCTGTATTGTTTAGTAGTACTTTTTTTTTTTACTAATTTTAATTTCGGGTTAATGTTTTTATTATTATATATATATATATATATTTTATATTTGAGGTAATGAAATTGAGGAGGCCAATATCGATCCAATGGTTAGATAATGTTTTTTTTTTTTTTTTTTTTTTTTGAGGATTTTGTTTCTCTATTTCGATGAAGGATTGAATAAATATTAATTTATTGGGAAAATATTGCAGTATCTCGAATATTCAATTATTTTAATTTAGGACAAAAAGAATCCATAGCAAGTGACTTTTGTTTAACTGATGTACAAATCACAAGTTGATACGTGCATGGCATGTCACTGGTTAATTTCATGCATGCTTGGAATATATACATATAACACTGAAAAATAATAATTATTATTATTATTACGTTTTCAAGTCATAAATTTAAGAAATAATAATTACGTTTAATTTGTCAAAAAATTAATTATTATTACGTTTACATGCAAAAAAAATATGTATCAAAACTCATCAGAAATCAGATCAATGGTGGATAAAGAAGTATTTTGTAAATTTAATAAAATAAAAATTATCTTTTTAATGAGTGGCAATTAAAACAGAAAGTTTGAATGTGATTTTATAATCTTTTTTTTTTTTTTAATAGAAATTAAGTGTATCTTCTGTGAAAAATAATTTCATTAAATATTGTAATTACAGTACTATTTAATTTAATATTTCATAAATAATTTTTAAAGAGAGATTTTTTATTATTCTTGCCGAATTAAACATATATATTAAAAGTAGTTTAAAACTTCTAAAAAAACTCTTAATTAAATTTCGAAATTAAAACACTCCAAACAATTTCTCTATTATTCTCTAATCAGTAATTGAGTCTTGTTAATGTGTACATGTTAAGGACTCATCATATATATATATATATATTGTTGATAATATCTATTAATTGAGACCGGGTATTTTTTTGAAAGCATTTTTTTATTTGTAGGATTCGAACCGCTGACCTAGGAGTCATTTGCACAAGCTTCAAACTCGTTCATCTACCAACTAAACTACGTCTCTGTTGACAATTAAATAAATCATATTTATTCTTCCAATATGTACGACTTTTTGTGTTTTGAAAAAAATAAAATATTAATGTTTTATTCACTTTGATATTAGTCGTACTAACTTTATATTCAATTTAATTGGATTATCTCCCATTAAAAGAAAAAAAAATATTTTTAAAAAAAAAATGTTAGCTAGCAAGTGCATTTAAGAGAAACGAAATCTAGGGTTGAAATTGTGCTTGATTTCATTCAAATCTATCATCTTCCTCGGCTCTCTCTCCTTGAGCAACCGGTTACAGCTCATATAATTAAGCTAACTGTGATTAATTACACTTAAAGCTCATTGATTATTTTGTTAGCCAATGGTTGTAAAATTGTCATTATTATTAGCTATAAATATTGTCACCTCAATGTTTACGGGTCATTGAATCCAAGCAAATTTTGAGAATTGTGGTTTGTGGAAAAACAAAATCTTAATTTGATTAGAAGACAAACAGGGCAACCTTAGTGCAAGGGGCGGTGCACATCCTCTTGACTAGAAGTTTGCTTCAAATTTTACAATAATAATTGTTTTTTGTTATGAAAATATAAGTGAATGTCCAATCTCATAATGTAACTTGTGATCCTTCATCTTCTACAATTTATTCTCAAGTTTATGGTACCATTTACTCTCAAGTTTATGGCTCCATTGATTCTCAAGTTAATTACTTGTGTCTTTTCAAGTTTGTAACTACTACATTGTGAGCCTATAAAATGGAGGTCTCACCAAGTTGTAAAGACCATTGAGAAGTGAATAAAATATCATATTTATATGTTGTCTATCTTTTAATTTCTTCTTGTGATCTTGTGTTCTTACTATTAAGTTCATTTTACGTTATCAACACGAAGTAGCTCTGATCAGGTAAATACTCTTCTTTATTTATTCCATTTTCACAAAGTATGAAAAATATATATGTTGTAATTAGTTATTAACTCACTACAATAATATTCATTATTTTTACAATTACAAAATATCATGGATTTAACATGTATATTTTTCCCCTTACATATTTTGTTATAGTATTTGACATATTTGTGTTTAGAAATTTCTAATAATCATTTTTGTGACCTAGCTAACTGAATATGTTGAACATTACAAAACTTGAATTTGCTGCTCTTGATATTTCTGGTGACAACTATCTGTCATGGATTCTTGATGCTGAAATCCATCTTGATGCTAAGAATATGGGAGAAACGATTAAAGAAAAAAATGAAGTATCTTCACAAGACCGTGCTAGAGCAATGATTTTCCTTCGGCACCATCTCCATGAAGGATTGAAATCTGAGTATCTTACTATCAAAAATTCATTTGAGCTTTGGAAAAATTTAAAAGAGAGATTTAATCACCAAAAAACGGTGATACTTCCAAATGCTCATTATGCCTGGATGCATTTACGATTGCAAGATTTCAAATCGGTCCGTGAGTATAATTCTTCATTATTTAAGATTGTCTCTCAATTGAAATTATGTGGAGAGACAATAATTGAACAAGACATGTTAGAAAAAACATTTTCTACTTTTCATGCCTCGAATTTGCTCCTGCAGCAGCAATATTGAGAGCGTAGATTTACCATATATTATGAGTTAACTTCATGTCTTCTTGTGGCTGAGCAAAATAATGAGCTTTTGATGAAAATCATCAATCTCGCCCAACTGGAACTGTAGTATTCCCAGAAGCGAATGCAAATTCATCAAATAACCATGGTGGTTATCGTGGGCGTGGGCGTGGGCGTGGGCGTGGGCGTGGACATGGTCATTATCAAGGCCGAGGGGTCATAATAAGAAATCTAAACCAAACCACCAGAAGTGGAACAACAATGATGAAAAACAGGAAAAGAGGAAAGTTTTTCAAAACAAACCCTCTAAAAATCATGACAATGCTTGTTTCCGATGTGAAGTAAAAGGGCATTGGTCACGTACCTGTCGTACTTCTAAACACCTTGTGGAACTTTATCAAGCATCATTGAAGGTAAAAGGAAAGGAGGTGAAAACAAATTTCATTGATCATAATGAATCTGTTGACATAACTCACCTGGATGTTTTAGATTTCTTTGAAGATCCAAATGGAAATATTGGCGACTTGATTGGTGATGGACATGTTAATACCAATTAGCATGTTTGATATTATTTTTCAGTGTGTTTTTCATAATGCTTTTGATGTGTTACTAGTGCTTAATTATCATTATGTTTAAGTTTGTTTTGAGTGTTCTAGTGTATTTTGAGTGTGATTCTAATAAAATTCCATACAGTGTGTGCTTTTGAGGGATAGATTTGTCTTATTATTTGGTTTGTTTTTAAATGAAGTTTGAGTTTTATTTTCAATTATTTCTTAATTAACTTGTAATCTCCTCAATATTTTTTTTTTATATTAACTTAAGTTTATACATGTGAAGATGGCTTCGGATCATACTAATGATTTGAACAATCGAAAGATGAATGATAGAGATGAATGTCTTGTAGACAGTGCCACAAAACATACAATCTTTCGAAACAAAAAATATTTCACTCACTTAAAATTAGCTAAAGCTAATGTTAACACAATATCAGGTACTACAAACCTGATAGACGGCTCCAGAAGAGCAAATATTTTGTTACCAAATGGGACAAAATTACAAATTAATGATGATTTATATTCTAGCAATTCCAAAAGAAATTTGCTAAGTTTTAAAGATATATGTCTTAATCAGTACCACATTGAGACTACTAATGAAGGTAATATAGAATATATTTGCATCACTTCTGTTGTATCATGCCAGAAGCAGATAATAGAAAGATTTTTTGACTTTCTTCTGGGTTGTATCAAACTACCATATGAACTATAGAAACAAATATTGTATTGAACTAGAAGTTCAATGATCCAAAGACTTTTATGCTTTGGAATGATAGACTTGGTCATCTAGGATTAATTATGATGCGGAGAATTGTATAAAAACTCACATGGACATTGCTTAAAGAACCTAAAGATTCTTTTACCTTTTGATAACCCATGTGCAGCTTGTTCTCAAGGCAAATTAATTACAAGACCATCCACAACGAAGGTCAACCAAGTTTTTTGGAAAGAATTCAGGGTGATATTTGTGGACCCATTCACCCATATTGTGGACCTTTTCAATATTTCATGGTTTTAATAGATGCATCAAGTAGGTGGTCACATGTTTGTTTGCTCTCTAGCCGTATTGTTGCATTTGCAAGACTTCTTGCTCAAATTATTAAATTACGAGCACAATTTCTTGATTATCAAATTAGAAAAATTAAACTAGATAATGCAGGTGAATTTACATCTAAGGCTTTTGATGATTATTTCATGTCAATTGGTATTGATATAGAGCATCCTGTTGCACATGTCCATACTCAAAATGGTTTGGCAGAATCCTTGATAAAACGTCTTCAATTAATTGTTAGGCATTTACTTTTAAAATCAAAATTACCTATTTCTTCATGGGGACATGCAATATTACATTCTGCATCATTAATTCGTATTCGACCAACTAGTTATCATAATTTTTCACCTTCGCAACTTGTCCTTGGCCAACAACCAAATATTTCTCATTTGAGAATTTTTGGTTGTGCTGTTTATGTTCCAATTCACCTCCACAAAGGACAAAAATGGGTCCTCAACGAAAACTTGGAATTTATGTTGGTTATGATTCTCCTTCAATAATTAGATATCTTGAGCCTTTAACAGGAGATATTTTCACCGCAAGATTTGCGGATTGCCAATTTGATGAACGAGTTTTTCCGTCGCTGGGGGAGAAAAAATAGATAAATGACGTGAACTTATATGGAATGCATCATCTTTATCTCATTTTGATCCTCGAACAAATCGATGTGACCTTGAAGTTCAAATGATTATTTAGTTGCAAATTAAATTCCAGATGCATTTACCAATTCAAAGAAAATAGTAAAATCACATATACCTGCTAAGAATGTCCCAGTAAGGGTTGATGTCCCTGAAGGACAATTAGATAAGGTAAATGAAATTAAACCACGCTTGAAGCGTGGTAGACCAATTGGTGCAAAAGACTTAACTCCATGGAAAAGAAGAATACAAATGAAGCTTCAAAATAAAAGTGGCTCTCCTGAAGAAGCCATCATTGAAAATAAGACAGCAAAAATTAATCAATCCGAAACTAATCAAATTACTCCTGAAAAAGTATGTGTACCAACAACTAAGGAAATACAAAATGCCCCTGAACAGGAACAAAATGATCCTGTAGATTTACAAAATAAAGAATTTTAATCTCCCCAGATGAGACTCATGAACGAATTTCAATAGATTATGTTGTTTCTAAGAAATTTATGGATTGAAGAAATATTAACATTGATGATAAACTTGCATTTGCTGTCGCTTTTGATATTATGAATAATGATGAAGATGTTGACCCAACAACAATGGAAGAATGTCGACATAGAAAAGATTGGCTAAAATAGAAAGAAGCGATCCAAGCAGAACTAAATTCGCTAGAAAAACATGAAGTTTTTGGACCGGTTGTCTTGACGCCTGAAGACGTCAAACCTGTCAGGTATAAATGGGTTTTTGTTAGAAACGAAATGAGAAAAATGAGATTGTGAGATACAAAGCACGACTCGTAGCACAAGGTTTATCATAGAGACTAGGTATTGACTATGAGGAGACTTATTCCTCAGTGATGGATGCAATCACATTTTGATTTTTGATTAGTTTTGCAGCCTCAGAAGGGCTTGACATGCATCTTATAGACGTAGTAACAGCATACCTGTATGGATCTATTGATACTGATATATATATATATATATGAAAATCCCTGAAAGATATAAAATGAATGAAAATTTAAAACATAGAAGCTTGTATTCAATTAAGCTACAAAGATCCTTATACGGGTTAAAACAATCTGGGTGCATGTGGTACAATCGATTAAGTGAATATTTATTGAAAGAAGGATATGCAAATAATCCAATTTGCCCATGTGTGTTCATTAAAAAATCAGAAATTGGATTTGCTATCATTGCGGTATATGTTGATGATTTAAATCTCATTGGCAATCTTAAAGAACTCACAAAAACTGCATCTCACTTAAAAGATGAATTTGAAATGAAAGATCTTGGTAAAACAAAATTTTGCCTCGGCTTGCAGATCGAGCATTTACCAAGTGAAATATTTATTCATCAATTAACATATACGGAAAAAATCTTAAAGCGCTTTTATATGGATAAAGCTTATCCATTAAGCACTCCAATGGTTGTTCGATCACTTGATACAGACAAAGATCTATTTCGTCCAAAAGAAGTTAGTGAAGGGCTTCTTGGTCCCGAAGTACCATATTTAAATGCAATTGGAGCACTTATATACCTTGCAAATTGTACAAGGTCTGACATTGCATTTGCAGTCAATTTATTGGCAAGGTATAGTTCTGCACCAACTAGAAGACATTGGAATGGTGTTAAGCATGTATTGTGTTATCTTTGTGGAACAATTGATATGGGATTATTTTACTCAAAGGGATCAAAATCACAATTATCCGGATATACGGATGTGTTGGGATCTAGGGTTACAGATTGCGTAGCGGAAATGTTTTTAAATTTTTTTTAATGCAATCATAAACTAACCTATTTGTACAGTAATAATCAAATGCAATAAGAAAGTAAACGATTCATACCAACGTAGGAGGCTCCTTCACTTTAATACGATTTACTCCTGATTTGAACCACTTGATCTTCCTCGCTATCTCCCAGAACTGGTAACGGCGTGTGGGCGAGTCACAGTATTCAGAAACAAAAATGGAGGTAGATGAGAAGAGTACACAAAAGACAACTCTTGTTCTTTTGTTGGTGAAGTGCGGCAACAAAATAAGTCTAAAAAAAAAAATAAGAAAGTTTTTTTTTTTTTTTTCTCTAACCGCACCTATTTCTCTCTTCACCTTATTGTTGTGTTTTTTGTCAATCAATGCATCTGTTTTTTTTTTTTTTTTGTCAATCAATGCATCAATTTTGTTATACCATATATATCAAATATATCTGTTATAAAACTAACTGATGATCTCTCTTATGTTGATTCGTTTTGTTTGTATCAGATACAACTAACTTCAAAATCAAATTTAAAATAACATATATCATATATATATATATATATATTAAACTTATACTAATTAATAAAATCTTTTTAGATATCGAATATCTTTTAAAGATATTAATTAATTTATTTGATTTAATTTGAATTCAAAACTCTTTTAAATTCAAATTTAAATATTTAGTAAAATGAAAATAAAATAATCAAATTATCTTTTCTTCATTCAAAATTAAATATCAATTAACACCCTCCATCTAATGATTAATTACACAATTAAATAATCTAATTATTTAATTAACATAATCATTAATATTCATTAATTGAATAATCACATTATTCAATTAATTCCCGAATAGACACGTGTCACTTTTGTAACACAATTAATTGGACAATCCAATTAATTAACCGTGACCATTGTTACCTAAATCGATCGGGCTAGCAAGGTGACCTAATGGACCCACGGTATTTTGAGCTCCAATAATCCTTAGAAATAATTAATTAAACTTTTTAATTAATATTTCATAATTATTAACTTCGGTGTTATTCCACTAAAAACCCGAAGTTGCATTATCTCAACTGTAGACGTTTTTACACAAACCAATAACTCTTGGTGTCCATTGATATAGCTATTACATATGGTATGATCCTTCACATGTAGTTTATAATTAGAGCCGGGTCATAATGTCTGTTATACCCCTCTAATTATATCTTTCCATTAAGTACCATTGATTCTCTAATCAATAATAAATCATACATTCCTTACGGAATTAGGAGAGTGCTCATATTGTTTAAGCCTTGAATCAACCCTTAAGGGAACTACTATCTACTTCTCACAAGAAGAAGTGGATTCCACTATTGTGTACAAATCTTCCCAGCTACAAGCCAAACCGCGATCCCAACATACGGAGCATATTGATCAGGAATGCAACTCTGACCTCACCCATGATATATCAAAGACCACGATCTAACCTGAAGGAGTCGATAAGACACTCAGGATTGAGATCACCCACATATAGCCATC
Organism: Acer campestre; assembly: GCA_954870605.1. Taxonomy (NCBI): domain Eukaryota; kingdom Viridiplantae; phylum Streptophyta; class Magnoliopsida; order Sapindales; family Sapindaceae; genus Acer; species Acer campestre. The sequence goes on along the minus strand of OX940800.1, from coordinate 57,964,451 downwards.
ATTTGTTGATATCTATGAATCTCATCATGTAACGGATCTTGGTGAGAGATTCATATAGATCATGGCGAGAGATTCATATAGATCATGGCCCAGTCCTATATGATCACATCATATAAGGTGCCTTCATTCTCATATCTCCATATGAATGATCTATGATAAGATCACCGTACATTACGGAATGGACCGCAGCTATAGATTAATCACAAATAAAGTACCCAGCTTTATTTGTTATCTACGAACTCTTTAAATTGCTCATTTCAAATCGAATCCATCTGTATATGACATTCATATACTCAGTTTGAAAATACATCTGGCAATCTTGGATGTTAAGTACACATGTTATATATAAATGTATGAGATAATTTGAATGAATAAACTACTTCTTTTATTTCTTGTTCAATTCACATTTACAAACTACAAGCTTAAGGGCAAAAACCCCAATAGGATGCTGGATACCTTTCTGATCCGCATAAAGCCCAATCACAAACATGATATTTATTTACCTGTGAAAATACTGTTATCTCATGGAGATCTATTAAACAAACAATGGTTGCCACTTCCTCAAACCATTCGGAGATATTGACAATTCATGAAGCTAGCAGGGAGTCTATTTGGTTAAGATCTATGATACAACATATTCGGGAGACATATGGACTATCTTCAATAAAAAATAGTCCCACAATATTATATGAAGATAATGTTGCTTGCATTACACAAATTAAAGGAGGCTATATTAAAGGTGATCGAACTAAGCACATTTCACCAAAATTCTTTTATACACATGAGCTCTAAAAGAATGGTGAAATAGATGTTCAAAAAATACGCTCAAGTGAAAATCTTGCAGATTTATTCACAAAAGCATTGCCAACCACAACATTCACGAAGTTAGTGCATAATATTAGAATGCGGCAATTGAAAAATATTTCTCAAATAATTGAGACGGCAACATCAAAATGAGCATATTGATGAGGGGGAGTAACTGTTTTAAAGGAAAATCTGTAAACTGTACTCTTTTTCCTTCACTGAGTTTTTATCCCACATGGTATTTCTCAGTAAGGTTTTAATGAGGCAGTTGTTAACACCTCCAATACTACTTTTCAAATACATATGAATGATGTACTTTTTTTCCTTCACTAGAATTTTTTCTCATAGGGTTTTTTTCTAGTAAAGGTTTTAACGAGGCATATTCTATGTAAAATGGACATTCAAGGGGGAGTGTTATGAAAATATAAGTGAATATCCAATCTCACAATGTAACTTGTGATCCTTCATCTTCTACAATTTATTCTCAAGTTTATGGTATCATTTACTCTCAAGTTTATGGCTTCATTGATTCTCAAGTTAATTGCGTGTGTATTTTCAAGTTTGTAACTACTACATTGTGAGCCTATAAAATGGAGGTCTCACCAAGTTGTAAAGACCATTGAGAAGTGAATAAAATATCATATTTATATGTTGTCTATCTTTTGATTTCTTTTTGTGATCTTGTATTCTTACAATTAAGTTCATTTTTTTTTAATAATCAAAATAGGTTATCCTTTTAATAATCTTTTATTGAAATAAGTAAAATTGGAAGCATAAAATTAAATCTAACAGTAATGCTACACATCCCATCTTTTTCATCCCACCACATGTGGCATGTAAGGTGTCAAATAGTGAGTGGATACATGAAGTATGTGAGATAAATTATCATTAATGTGTATCCACTTACAATTTGACACCTCACATGCCACATGTGATGGGATGAAAAATGTGGGATTTTAAATGGTATGTTTAGCATTATTGTAAATCTAAATCATTGAAATATTGTAAGAAACATTTTAATTTTGAAAAGATTTTTCAAATACTGTCTTTACGTAGGTCTATTAGCTAGCTAGTTAGTTCAATTGGTAAAATTTCTTAGGAGATTTTAAGGTGCTTGTTTGGTTGAGCTTTTTACTGGCACAAAATGTTTACCAACGTCTATTTGAGTTTTTTTAGAGTTGTTTGGTTGGACTTATGAGAATGTCTATTTTAAATTGAGTAAATGCTAGTGAAGTTTAAACCTCTACTGGGCAAAAGCTTATGAGGAGGTGATTCTCCAAATAGACATTTTTTTTAAAAAAAGTCTACCAACCAAACATCTATAATTTTGTTTTCAAAAATTCTATTTATAATAGATCTACTACAAGTAGATATTTTACCAATAAAGGTTTTTCAAAAGCTCAACCAAACAAACTCCTAATCTCACTCACATAATGGTTTTTTAGAAGTTTGCTTCATATTTGACGAGATAAGGTTTATCCGTTGATAAAATCTCTCACACTTGTATCACGAGGTTATGGGTTCGAGTCCTCCCCCTAAAAATAAAAACATGTAATAGTGTAATACTTAAATAAATAAATAAAGTTTGCTTCACATTTTTGATTTTACAATAAAAAATTGTAAAAAATATATATAAAAAAAAAAAATAAAAAAAAAAAAAAAAAAAAAAAACCCTTTGTTTTGCTATTTGCTTGGAGAAGAAACAAATTCCACATCCGAAAGAACATGGAAACATATTGGGCCCAAAAAAGCTTACTAGTAATCCGATAGAGGCGCACCACCTGAAAACAAAACCTGTATATATCTTCTAATCGTAGGCCCACTTAAGTCTTCAACGTTTCCCCTTCCGTCAACGTTACTTTTTTATCTCTCTTTCAAAGCTCAATCGTCAATCCCTCCCGTGCCCAAACCCCAAATCAAAAGCCGTCACCGTCTGCTAACGTGCATTAACAGCGTCACCGTATTTTATCAACATTCGCTGCCGTCCTTGAGACATTCTCTTTAACAGAAACCGTTATCGTTTCACTCTCTCTCGTCAAATCTCTCTCTCTCCCTCTCTCATAGGCCTAGCTTGTCTTGTATTGAAGAGAGTCGGAGACGATGATTTGCTAGAGAGAGATCTCTCTGTTTTCTCTTTTGGATTTTAAGCCAAATCTCTAAAGGTAAATTCTCTCAGATCCTTTCTTTTATTTGTTATCTAAAAAATTCAGAGATTTATACTTCTTTTGATAGTCTTTTTTGTTTAGACTTCCGCTATATATATTTTTTATTTCTCCAGTTAGGCACAGGACAATTAAAAGAAAAAAAATTGGTCACTGTATTCGATATTCATAGACCGAGCATGTGATTTATTCGCAGTGAAGTTAGATATTTTAGGGTATTATGTTTGATAGGATAAGTTCTGGTAATCTGGTGTTGTATATTAAAAAATATAGTTAATTTTAATACTGGGGTGTGTTGGTTTGACTGTAGTGAGATTGGAAGAAAAATTGAGTTTTTGACGAAAATAAAGAAAACCCATTTAGTGGATAAAAGGGTTTGAAATGGGTGAAGATTTGTTGACAAGTTTGTCTATGGAGAATCATTATCCATCCACACTGTTGTCCATGGATTCAAGCTCAGTAGCACATGAGGATTTGAATAGAGATGTGAATCTTTCGATGATTCTCTCTAGGCCGCCTGATATTAATCTCCCGTTGTTGTCTGTGGAGAGGAGTCCTCCTCCACAATCGTGGAATTCAGACATGTTTGATATGCTAGATGTTGGCCTTGGACCTCAGATTAATGAGTCTGATACTTTGCTCAATGTGTCCAAGACTGGGCGGAAATGTGCCAAGAGGTTGGATAGTGTGTGGGGTGCTTGGTTTTTCTTTACTTATTATTTTAAGCCTGTGTTGAATGAGAAATCGAAGTGCAAGGTGATAAAGGATAGTAATGGGATCTCAGGGTTTGATAGGACGGATCTTGATCTTGAGGTGTTCTTGGTTCAGCACGATATGGAGAATATGTATATGTGGGTTTTTAAGGAAAGGCCTGAGAATGCATTGGGGAAGATGCAGTTGAGGAGTTACATGAATGGGCACTCACGCCATGGAGAACGTCCATTTCCGTTTTCTGTTGATAAGGGGTTTGTACGATCTCACAGGATGCAGCGGAAGCATTATAGGGGCCTTTCGAATCCTCAGTGTGTGCATGGAATTGAGTTTGTTCCATCGCCAAATCTCAAAGGTGTTGATGAGGAAGAGCAAAAGAGGTGGATGGAACTTACGGGTAGGGATCTAAACTTCTCAGTACCAATAGAAGCAAGTGAATTTTGTTCATGGAGAAACCTTCCCAACACAGAATTCGAGCTTGAGAGACCTCTTCCTCCATTGAAGATTCACCCAAATCCTCCTCCGAAAAAATTACTTAATGGGTCTGGTTTGAATTTGTTGACAAGGCCTTTAAGCCATGCAAATGGAAGTGGGATGGATATCTCACATGTTTGCAATAAGAGGAAAAAAGATCTGTTTCTACATGGAAACGATGAAGATTGTTGTTTGCTCACTAATCAGCAGCATAGTGAAAGAGTTCATGATACAGAAATGCACCCCATCGAACCACCCTGGTTAAATGACTTTAGTGGGGTAATGAGGAACGTTCATGGGCCAGTTACAGCTGCAAAAACCATTTACGAGGATGATCAAGGATACTTAATTATTATCAGTTTGCCTTTTGCTGATCTTAAAAGGGTCAAAGTTACTTGGTGGAATAATCTCACTCATGGTGTAGTAAAGATATCATCTGTAAGCACAGCCCGCATGCCATTTATCAAGAGAAATGATAGAACATTCAAGCTTACGGATCCATCTCCTGAGCACTGTCCTCCTGGGGAGTTCATAAGGGAAATCCCGCTACCAACTCGCATTCCAGATGATGCCAAGCTAGAAGCATATGATGATGAAACAGGAACCGGTCTTGAAATCATGGTGCCTAAGCATCGCGTGGGACCAGAAGAACATGAGGTTCGTGTTTGCCTTCGCCCTCACCTTGGTGCGAATGAGCTTCTTTTGTCTTGAAATAGGTAGTTAGTGGATAAATGTTAAGAGTAGATTTTATCATGGACTTTCCATTATTTTGTATCAAAGAAAAAATATATATATATATATGCAATAAAAATTATATTCTTTCTGACCTTGTTTTATTTTCAACCTTTAAACTTAAAACCGATAGCTTGGTGTTAGTTTTTCCTGATTGTTTTTGCATTTGAATACCTTTGGTTTTGATTTCTCTTGAGCTTTTCAGGTCAGAGTTATAGACTTTATAGTAAGTGTCATGTGAAATCGAGACTCTGAGTCATGCGCTGTGTTGGTGTGATAAGGCAGCAGAGGTTTGGGATAGAACTATATTTTAAAGTGTTTTTCAGCAGTTAACAGGGATGATTTAGTGTTTATTTGCTTGGTGATAAGATGAGATCAGCTGGTAATTTTGTTAACTGTGTTTCAGGCCTTTTATTGGAATTCAAGAATACCCAAATGGCTTTGAAATCCGATTCACAGTCTCTTCCCAAGACTCGGGGGAAAACAGTCACTTGGGTCAACAAGTTGCCTTCCGAGTTCCGGCTTCATTTGCTCTGTATTTCTTTCTAGATACCCCTATTGATTTGAAGCCTTTTTGAGTGTTTGAAACTCGAATTTTGTGATAAAGGGTTTGTTAAGCTCAATTAGCAAAACCCCACCAGCGATTAATATCCTAAAAATCATTGTATGATAAGAAGAAATAGCAAACGAAATATTTTTTGGTAAAAAACAATTATGATTACGATTACGATTATAATTCAAAACGAGATCATATCATATAGTTTCCCAAACACAACTAGACAAATACAAGAAAGAAAGGAATTATTCATATGCATCATCATCCCAAACTTAAAACATAATATCTAATTCTTAATCAACTTCTTCAATCTTGGGCCCGGCACCGCTTCCGCCGCCAGCAGAGGGAACATCATCATCCATGGCTCCTCCACCCATATCACCACCAGCACCCTGGTACATCTTAGCAATGATTGGGTTGCAGATGCCTTCAAGCTCTTTCATCTTGTCTTCAAACTCATCTGCCTCAGCAAGCTGGTTCCCATCGAGCCATTGGATTGCCTCGTCAATCGCATCCTCAATCTTCTTCTTGTCGGCAGCAGGGAGCTTGGCACTGATCTTCTCATCCTTGATTGTGTTCCTCATGTTGTAAGCATAGTTCTCAAGTCCATTCTTGGCCTCTACCTTCTTTTTGTGCTCCTCATCCTCTGACTTGTACTTCTCTGCCTCCTGCACCATCTTCTCAATCTCTTCCTTGGAAAGTCTTCCTTTGTCATTGGTAATAGTAATCTTGTTCTTCTGTCCAGTGGTTTTGTCCTCAGCAGAGACATTCAAGATACCATTAGCATCAATGTCAAAACAAACAGTAATCTGAGGTACTCCTCTAGGAGCAGGAGGAATGCCAGAGAGCTCAAACTTGCCCAACAAGTTGTTATCGCGGGTTCTAGTTCGTTCACCCTCATAGACCTGGATCAACACACCGGGCTGGTTGTCTGAGTAGGTAGAGAACACTTGTTCCTTCTTGGTGGGGATGGTGGTGTTCCTTGGAATCAAAACAGTCATTACTCCCCCGGCAGTCTCCAAACCAAGCGATAGAGGAGTGACATCGAGCAACAAGAGGTCCTGAACCTTCTCGTTACCCTCACCACTCAAGATCGCGGCCTGAACAGCAGCACCATAAGCGACAGCCTCATCGGGATTAATACTCTTGCAAAGTTCCTTCCCATTAAAGAAGTCCTGCAACAATTGCTGGACTTTTGGGATCCTAGTAGACCCACCAACAAGCACCACATCATGTACAGAGCTCTTGTCCATCTTAGCATCTCTCAAGCACTTCTCCACTGGCTCCATACACTTCCTGAACAAATCCATGTTCATCTCCTCAAATCTAGCCCGAGTGATGGTCGTGTAGAAATCAACACCCTCGTACAATGAATCAATCTCAATTGTAGTCTGTGCAGTAGACGACAGTGTCCTCTTCGCCCTCTCACAGGCTGTCCTCAACCTTCTCAAAGCTCTTGGGTTGTTGCCAATATCCTTCTTGTGTTTCCTCTTGAACTCCTGAACAAAATGGTTCACCATTCTGTTATCAAAATCTTCACCTCCCAAATGGGTATCACCAGCAGTGGCCTTGACCTCGAAAATACCCTCCTCAATTGTCAAAAGAGACACATCAAAAGTACCTCCACCAAGATCAAATATAAGCACATTCTTTTCACCAGAGCTAGTGGCCTTCTTGTCAAGACCATAAGCAATGGCAGCTGCAGTTGGCTCATTGATAATACGCATCACGTTGAGGCCAGCAATTACACCCGCGTCCTTTGTAGCCTGTCTCTGCGAGTCATTGAAGTAAGCAGGGACTGTCACGACAGCATTTTTGATAGAGATCCCTAAAAAGGCCTCAGCAATCTCCCTCATCTTTATCAAAACCATTGAAGAGATCTCTTCCGCAGAGAATTGCTTCTCTTCGCCCTTGTATTTGACAACAATCATGGGCTTGTCACCAGGACCAGGAATGACCTTGAATGGCCATAGTCTCATGTCAGCTTGGACTGATGGATCGCTGAATCGTCTTCCAATCAAACGCTTGGCATCTGCATACAGTCGGATAAACAAGTATGATAAGAATATAATTCCATAAATAAATAATTTAAGTCAAGAACACACTCTTTTGGAAAAAAAAAAAAATCTATAGATCATGACTCTTCAATCTTATTGATCTTCTATTAAAAGATTTTTTGACATAATCTTAAAAAAAACACAAAAGATAGATCAAATTCTACTATGTTAAGACAAAATATGTATCCTCGTAGAACAGAGCACAATTTCCTATCTACAGATAAAATAACTTGAACACACTCTTTTGGAAAAAAAAAATTCTATAGATCATGACTCTTCAATCTTATTGATCTTCTATTAAAAGATTTTTTTTGACATAATCTTAAAAAAAAAAAAAAAAAAAAAAACACAAAAGATAGATCAAATTCTACTATGTTTAGACAAAATCTGTATCCTCGTAGAACAGAGCACAATTTCCTATCTACAGATAAAATAACTTTCTTGAAATTTTACCACCAAACAAAAATGAGTACATGACAGCCGTATTATGAAAATTTTGAAAACACTGTCCTCCAAAATTCAAATTTAGAATAGGACACATATCGAAACACAATTTTTATTTCCCCATAGCTAAAATAAACAACAAACAGAGCCAAAACAAGATCAAGAAAAAAAACAAATAAGAAAACAGACAACACTAGTCTGAAATTTCACTTAAAAAGACTGTAAAAGGGTCAGAGAACTTACCAAAAACAGTGTTGGTAGGGTTCATGGCGACCTGGTTCTTCGCTGCATCTCCGATCAAACGCTCGGTATCGGTAAACGCCACGTAAGACGGCGTCGTCCTGTTACCTTGATCGTTAGCGATGATCTCAACACGATCATGCTGCCAAACACCAACGCAAGAGTAGGTAGTTCCCAGATCAATACCAATAGCAGGACCTTCTCCTTTGCCAGCCATCGTCGATCAAACAAAAAAATTTAAAATTCGCAGAAAGAAAAAAAGAAACAGAGAGAATTTTGCTTAGCTTTTGAAGTTTTTCGAGTTTGTGAGATTTGATGATTTCTTCGTTTGCTTGTTTTCTGTGGAAAGTGAATAGAAGAGTGGAAGAATAAATACAGAGTTGGGAGGAGTTCTGGAAAGTGCTGATGGTGAAAAGTGGGCCGTTGGATCAAAAGATTGGATGGGTCTCCCGCTTTGTTTTGGATTTCTGGTTGCTTCGAGAGTCTTCTAAATGTTTAAACGTGGTCGCGACCTGGTTTGAATTGTGGACGACTAGACGGTTATTGGTTGGTCTTTATTTTTGTTACTGCTAGCTGATTGGATGATTCCAGTAGTCGTTACTTGTTAGAATTCCCCGTTTGGAATTGATACGTGGCATCCGCGTTCGACACTTTTTTTTTTTTCACTTTTATGTTAAAGAATTTATTTATATTTATTTTTACATTAACAATAATAAGTAACTATAAAAAATTATTCAAAAAGTTAGGTCCAATAATGTGATATATATGTTGATCCTTATCAAAGTAGTTGTAAGTCCTCTTTCATAATGGGTTTAAGTACTTGAAATCTCACATTTGTCCATTCGTATAGTGTTAACTGGAGGTGACCACGGTTCGGTTAAACAGTCGGTTTTGTCCGTGGTTTAACCGGAACCGGATTGGCCAAACCGAAATCGAAAACCGAAACCAAAACCGTCGGTTTGGAAATCGGTGGTTCCGGTTTCGGAGTCCTCCAAACCGTCCGAAACCGACGGTTTCTAGGCCCAAAACCGGCGGTTTTAACCGTCGGTTTATTAAAAAAAAAAAACAACCAATCAGACGCTGTCACGTGGCAGCGTCTTTTTTTAAAAAGTTACCGTTTACTTTTTAAATATTTAAAAAAAAAAAAAAACCAATCATACACTGCCACGTGGCAGCGTCTAATTAAAAATCAAACCGTTCTGACATGATTTCAAAAAATTATCCAATTCCACCAATCAGACGCTGCCATGTGGCAGCGTCTGATTTAATTTTGACCGTTCTGACTGGTATTTAAAAAAAAAAATTTATCCACCAATCACACGCTGCCACGTGGCAGCGTGTAAAAAAAATTTGACCGTTCTGAATTTCTGACTGGGCAACGGCCAAATTTTTTTTTTTTTCACCCCTTTATTTCTCTTATTTGCATAATCACCCCTCTCTACTATACTATAAATACCCTCCCATATTTCATTATTCTTCACACCACTCTCATTCTCTCAACTTCTCTCAACTCCTCTCAATCTCAATTCTCAAATTCTCAATTCTCTCTACAATTTTATTTAATTCTCATTCATATATAAATTATTTCTTATATTTTTTACTATCTACTGTTTTTTCAATCATCAAATTGATTTACAATATTTATTTCAACAATATAATTTTTTCTATATATTTATTTTTCCAACAATATAATTTTTTCTCTCATATATATATATATATATATTTTTACAAAAATATATTTTTTTTCAATCATGTTTTTTTTTTACTCTATATTTTATTATTTATATTTATTATTTATTATTTATTATTTATTATTATTTTTTACTTGCTTACTCTATATTTTTTACTCATATTTTTCAAGAGTGAAATTCATTTTCGTCCCTCTAGTTTGACCTATTAGCCAAACTGGTCCCCCGGTTTTCAGCTTTATCTTGACAGGTCCCGCTAGTTTCCAAAAATACGTATTTCAGTCCCTACCGTCCAATTCCGTTAGGGTTTTCAAAGATTCTGTTAGTGTTGCGAGGGTAAAATGGTAACTTACATAATTAATGGTATATTAATAATTGAAAAATAAAAAACAATTTAAAATCAAATTAAAAAAATAAAAGTAAATGCAAGATTGTAATAAAAAATAAAAAATAAAACAATTAAAAAACAAGTAAGACAACCATTAAAATCTGATTAAAAAAACTAGTCCTGATTTTTTTTATTTTTTTTGGAATGGTTTTATTACAAGTAAGACAACCAATACACAATTCCAGAATTCGATTAAAATATGATTTTTTTTATTTTTTTTGGAATGGTTTTATTACAAGTAAGACAACCAATACACAATTTAAAATCTGATTAAAATCAACCCAGAATTCGACCAGACTAGCAACACAAACCTATCAAAACTTCTCATTTCTTGTATTTCTCTGCAAATAACTCATTCCACTGTTGAGTCTCTCTGTTTCTCTCTTTTTTGCTATGTTTGTGTCTTACCAATTTTTTTGAAAAGGTAAAAAAGATGGTATATTTTCCATTCACATCCATAAATTTTTCAAAAATCAAACCCTGGGAAATTGAACAAGATTCAATACACAAACCTGAGTGTAAAAGATGAATTTGTCCGAGAAAACATGAATCATTGAACTAATAGAATTATAGAAATTTAATTTCACAACCAGCAGAACCCCTTGGATACAGAAGAATTTCTCTCCAGATCAGATCTTCTTTTGACTTGGCTTTAGCTGAAATATGGGCATTAAACTCCTTCAAGACTTCACAATTTCTCAACATATAAGTAACAACTTCAAACTCATTTTCTATCCACATCATGTTTTTTATCTCAATCACTTAACATGTAACCTCAAACAAGACGAAACAATCTCCAATTCAAAATTAACAAAATCCTCCGGAATGTATTCTATATGACTCTATTTCTCTGTTGAGTCACCCACAACTCAGAAACCCCCCAGTCACCACACCCACCACCACCACACAACAACCCAAACTAATCCAGCCACCACCCCCAATCCAAAACCCTAATCGAAATCAACCACCCACCAACAGTTCTTCGTTTACCAATACCCACACACCCACATGACGGGATCGAGATCGTTCACCAATACCCACGCACCAATATCCAGATCGTGCTCTGGCTCGTCGGGATCGAGAGATCGAGTGAGAGAGAGAGATCGAGTGCGATCGAGTGAGAGAGAGAGAAGGATTAGAAGATTTTTTTTCAATTTGATGAAGAGATAGTGAGGGATCGAGAGAGAGAGAGAGTGAGGGATTCATATGAGATGATGAAAAGAGAGTGATGGATCGATAGAGAGAGAGAGTGAGGGATTCAGATGAGATGATGAGTGAGAAGATTTTTTTTGGAATGGTTTAACTTTTAACTTTTAATCGAACCAATCCTGATTTTTTTTAATTATTTATTCAATTATTTTTTATAAAGAGATGAATTTGGTGGTGGTAGAATTGTGTATAAGAGATTGTTGGATTTGGAAATTAGAAGAGAAGTTCAAGAACAGACTGAAGGAAGAGAGATAAAGAGAGATAAAGAGAGAATTGAGAGAAAGAAGAAATTAGATTAAAATGTAATTCAATTCGTAGGGTTTTTTTTTTTTTTTTTTTTACAAATAATCAAGGGCAGCAGGGTCATTTGACCCTCTGACCTGTCAGATTTAACTTTTTTAACGGAAATCGTGACAGAAGGACCAAACGAGACAATTCTCAAAACCGGGGGACCAGTTTGGCTATTAGGTCAAACTAGAGGGACTAAAATGAATTTCACCCTATTTTTCAATGGTAAGTGGGGGAGATAGTTCAAGAAATATGAACAAAGGAAAGGCTCCAATGCGAAACTTGTTGGAAGATATTGGTGAAGCTGTCAATTACGACGATTTGAATTTTCACCAATTCCTTCAAGATCGGTTTGGATCTGATCCCCCTTCTACTCCTAATCCTCCTCTAACAATTCCCGAGTTCAACGAACTCGACCCCGCTCAAAATACCCCCCCTGAAAATCTATCTAATTCTAACTCCACAGCCTCTTCGGATGCTTTTTTTGCAAATGAACGTGAAGAAGAAAAGCTGATGAAGTCCGAACTCTTCAAAGTGCATATGAAGAAAACTAAGGTAGATAATGGTTTCCAAATCCAGTGCAATCACTGTGGCATAAAATATAATGTTGGAAGAAACTTCGGATATGGCACGTTATGGTTCCATATCAAAAAAAATCACCCATCTGAATACAAGGCAGCGAGTAACCAATCCCAAATCTCCAGGTACGCAACCCCTTCTAATCAATTATTTCGTTACACGTCTGAAAACAATAGAGAACAATTAGCATTAATGGTTGCAACTGAACACTTACCTTTTGGTTTTGGTGAGAAAGTAGGTTTTATTAATTATTGTCAAAATGCATTAAATCCTGCAATGCAATGTGTTCCTAGATCCACTCTCACACGTACACTAAATGACATTTACAAAAGAGAAAAAAACAAATTGAAAACATATTTTTATGAATTTCAAGGTCGCGTTTCCGTATGTGTCGACATATGGAGCGACAATTTTGGTAACCATTCATATTTGGGTGTCACATGTCATTATATGGACAATAACTGGGACATGCAAAAAAGAATTCTTGCATTTCGTGTTTTTGATGACTTGCATTCAGCTCAAAATATTTTTCAACTCCTTAAAATCATTTTTCAAGAGTATAATATCCTAAACAAAATTTTTGCTATTGGCTTTGATAATGCTGCAAGCAATACTGCATCTATTCCTATGTTACAAAAATTGTGCAATCCCTATTTTGGGGGTAAATTATTTCATCACCGTTGTACATGTCATGTTTTAAATTTGTGTGTTCAAGCTGGATTAGCAGAGCTTTCTACTTTTATTAGACCAATTAGAGATAGTATTAACTATATCTGGAGGCATAACAAAATCCAGAAACAATGGTTAAAATATTGCTCTATGAATAATATGCATCCCAAAAAAATTTCTCGAGATATTAGCACTCGTTGGAATTCAACTTATAAGTCGCTTTGTGAAAGTGTTGAATAAAAGGAATTATTAGTTTCTTTTATTACTTATAATGTTCCTTCAATTTCTCTTCAATTGAACCATTGGGATGTATGTATAAAAATTCTTGAATTGTTATGTGTTTTTAATGATGCTACCGTTGCTTTATCTGGTGTTTACTATCCCACTACTCATTCATTTCTTATTCAATGTGTTAATATTGTTAGTGCATTCAATGATTGTGATGTTGATCTTGAATTGAGTCCATGTGTTGATGCCATGAGGAGAAAATGGTTACAATATTATGGGCAGATTCCAAATATTTACTTGCTTGCACCGTGTTTAGATCTACGCTTTAAATTTGAATGTTTGCAGGATTATTTAGCTAATTATTACAAATGTTTAGATTTAGAAGTTGATGTTCTTCAGTATTGTGATTCCGTTAAGGAATAGCTTTATGAATTATACAATGAATATCTTAGAATATATGGTCCGTCTTTGAATGTGCCAGTTTCACAATCCCAACCCACATCTGGTGGTACTAGTAATTCTGAAAAAATTTACATTAAGGGGTTTAGGGGATCGACTGTTTTCCGAAAGAACCAAAAAATTACGAACATCTTCTTCATCCTCAACGGCATCCGAGGTTGACTGGTATTTACAAGACACTCATAAATTTACAGATGAAGAATTTAGTATCCAGGCTTGGTGGAAGAGTCATCAACAAGATTATCCAATTTTGGCAATTATTGCCAAACAAATTCTTGGACCGCCGGTTTCTACAGTTGCTGTGGAACAAGAATTTAGTGCAGGTGGAAATATTTTGGACCCAAGACGGTCATCTATGTGTCCACAATCACTTGAAATGCAGGCGTGTGTTGATGATTGGACAAAGGCCAAATATAGACAACAAGAACTTCAGCCGGAGATAGCGAACGACTTCTTCGAAGATGAACAAACGACGAGAACGGAAGGTAGTGAATAGATTCGGTTCCAACATCCAACCTCCAACCTCCAACACCGAGCAACTAATTAAAGGTAAAAGAACTACGTGGCCTTTGATTCCTCTACATTTATGGAGGATACGTAGGCAGCTTAATTATGGTAAAAAATTAAGTTCAAGGCCGATATATATATATATATATATTTTAACTTTATTACATTGTAATATTGTATATTTGAATTCAAGTCTTCAAGGCCAATTTCTAATTTTATTTTATTTTTTGTGAAATTGTAAAGTTGTATTTATTAATAAATGTCAATTTATTTTTTTCTAAACATTGTGAACTACTTAAATACTTCAATGGAAAATGTTTGTAAATATATTGATTGGGATTTAGGAAAAAAAAAATTGAAAAAAATAAAAAATGGTTGTAAATGTATTTTTATTTAATAATTTGTTCATTGGAAATTTGGAATTATGATTGGGAAGAATTAATATTGATTGGGATTTGAAAAAAAAAATTGAAAAAAAGAAGAAAAAATGGTTGTAAATATATTTTTATAATTTTATTTAATAATTTGTTCATTGGAAATTGGAATTATGATTGGGAAGAATTAAAATATTGATTATTTGATTTGAAAAAAAAAAAAAAACCGGAACTGGACAAAACCGGAACCGAAACCGGTCGAAACCGGAAACGGGTAACAAACCGGTTTTTCCGGTTTCGGTTTCAGTTTTAGGTGCCTTACAAACCGAAACACAAACCGAAACCGGAACCAAACCAAACCAGTGCCACCTTTAGTGTTAACTATTAGGAGACATATCGATATCTAAAGACAGATAAAGTTAGTATTATGATTTATGAGTCATGTTTGTCTCATATAGTGAGAGTTGCATTTCAGATCATACTTAAAGTTATCAAGCTCGCTTGATCCTAAAAACCTTATAACAAGTCACTTAACATCATATTATTCACCGCATCACTTCATAATCTATAAAGACAAACCAATTATCACATTATTTTGAGGTTTTGATTGATTTTGGGGCTAATTTTTCGCCTTATGTAATATTATTTTTGCTTTAAATGTGTAATTGATTAACATTAAGTCAAAAGGGTTGGGCAACCACGTAAACTAAAAGGTTGACTAATTAACAAAGAAATAATGGCTAGATGGGTTTTTGGTGAGTATTTTGTATGGTGTATGTGGTTTTTGACCACTCATGACGTCAAATGCTCTTGGGAAAACAGGGCATTTGTAAGAGAGGAAAAAACGTCAGAAGAGGTCAGAAGAGATAACCTTGATGTCAAAATTTATATTTCGACTCTCAAATCGGTATAAATATATAGAGTCTAGAGAGATAATATGTTAAAATTTAAATTGTACATTTTAGTGAACATGACTAGCCTATTTATAGAATTACAAGGTAGGTACTAGGTAGTGTGTCAGAATGGAATGGTTCGCAACTTAGAGCTTCTCCAATCCAACTTCAAATCCCTCTCTATCTTCAAAATGCCGCAAAATCCACGCAAAAAACAGCTCCAATCCAGCGGCAATGGCCTCGCTATCCGAGGAAGATGAACAGTGCCGCGCAATATATTGCGCGACACTATTCATCAGAGCATACACTGTAGCGCGTTTGGGTTTTTTTTTTATCCCTTAGCTTTTATATAATCACGTTTTTACCCTATTTTTAAAAATATTTTCTGATTATACCCTTTATTAAAAGGTTTTGTGTATTTACAGTTTTACCCTAATAAATTAAATTTATTCCAATTTGGTCCTTTTTATTATTTAATGATTTTGTTTTGATTTAATTATTATTGATATTAACATTTTTAATAAACTAAAATGAAGTGTATAATTAAAAAAATTTAAATGCCATTTTTTTTTAATAAATCACTTCATTCCTTCATTAATTCATAAGTTTGAAATGCAATTTTTTTGTTAATAAATCACTTCATTCCTTCATTAATTCATAAGTTTGAAATGCAATTTTTTTGTTAATAAATCACTTCATTCCTACATTAATTAATAAAGCAAAATACATTAATTGATAAAAACATTAAAAATGAAATACAAACTTCATAGTGATAAAATAAATTACCACTAATTGGAATACTCTAAAATTAAGGAAAAATACTACATAAATTATTTTTATGATTTAGTAGTCTTCAAGACCATTTCCAGATCCTCCGATATTATTGAAAAAATCACCAAAAGGAGCATATGAACTACCGGATCCATAGTTTTGTTGCCGAGCATGTTTCTCCATAATTTTTCTTTGTTGTTGATCCACAAACTCGCGCTTTTTTGGATCTTTTATGGAATCCAAATCCATCATTACTATTTTGGTTTCCAATTTTCTCTCCAAAATATCATTAGTTATTTGTCTTTCCAGATTGTTTTTTTCAAAAACTTCCACGAGTTTATCTTGTCCTTCTGTAAAAGTGGCAACAATGGATGCATTATCTTCCGCAACCCTCTTTTTCAGTTTTGCTTTTTTCACCCCAATGGGTCGTTGAGATGAACTACCCCCGGCGTCATCACTAGATATATTCAGAGAAAATGAAGATATCCCGGGAGATGCCATTGTTGGAGACTCTGGAGTTGGAGAGTCTTCTTGTGATAATACATTATGGCCACGTGGCCTTCGCGGGGTTGATGTTGTACTATCATTATCTGAAAATTTCTGCATATCCTTAAGAATAGGCCACACATGGTCAAACTTGAAACCCCTTTTGTATTTCTTATCTTAGGAGAATAAGACTTTTGCCCGGTTCATCTGCAAAATGATTCAAATAAATTTATTGGAATAATTTTATATTAAATATAATTTTTTTCTACAACTGTAATTTTAACAAATACTCACTATATCAACTTCAGAGGCACCACTAGGATTCAGACTTTCGATTTGTCGTTGGCATGACTGTAGTTTTGCAATTGCGGGAAGGATAATCCCCATACGACACTGTAAACTTTGCCAGGTACGATGTTCAATTATAAAATCTGGTCTGGTGTTGTTATATTTACCCTCAATTCAAGCCCAGAACATTTCCATGGATTGGTAATGCCCTATGATCGGATTTTGGGAAACATCCAAATATACGTGACACAGGTGTGTGTCTTCTGCAAACGTGTATGAAGAACTTCAGCTTGAAGTCATTTTTTGCGAAAAAGTAATTTGAAGGGAGAAATTGATTTCAAGAGATATAGGATTCGAAGGGGTAAGAGATTTGAAGGGGTAAGAGATTTTAAGGGATAAGTTTAATTTAGTGGGGGTTGATATTTATAGGCACTAGGAGGCATTCTTTTCAGATTTAATCCTACGGTTTAGAAGGTGAGGAAATCCATCCATTGGTTGGATTTGATGATGAGCAAATTTCTTATCTTCAGATTTTGGGAAAGGTGAAGATAAGAATTATTTGAATCGATTTAATCCTACGGTTCAGAATGTGAGGAAATCCATCCATTGGTTGGCATTGAATAGCTCAGATATCTTATCTTCTTATTTTGTGAAAAGTGAAGAACAGTTTTCTGGACAAGTTGAGAGTGGGCCCCACAATGAGTACTGGATGTCTAGGTTCAATGAATCTGGTTCAAGCATTGGTTTTTTTTGAATTAAAGTGTTTTTGTCAGTATCTACTATTTCCACGTGGGCTTGCAGTTATTGTCGGCCACGTTCTGAGGTATAACTAGGTGGATACAGCTATCATCCACTCGCCCTTCTAGAAGGGCGTGTATCGCAATCGCTATTTTAATTAATCAAAACTGAAAATTACGGGCCTAATAAACGAAAATTACCAAAAAAGGCAAGTTTGAGATAAATGCGGAAACACATGAAACTAAGAATTTTAAGCAAGACAGAATTGACAGAAGTCGATTCGGACTTGGAAAACTCAAGTTATTACGATAACAAAACTTTCCTAAAACGGCAAAAACGGAAATTTCAGAGCCTAAACGATGGAATTTGACCAAAAAAGGCCATGCTTCACTACAACGTAGTGATTATTGAATTACTCGATGATTCGTTTAAACTGTGAAAGTTTCACACAATTCCGACTCCAACACCAAAAAAGGCATGTTTCACTATTGGATTTTTTGAATTAAAGTGTTCTTGTCCATATCTACTTTTTCCACATGGGCTTGCAGCTATTGTCGGCCACATTCTAAGCTAGATACATCTTTCATCTACTCCCATGTTCTGAGTTGTGTAACCAGCTGGATATAGCTGTCATCCACTCCCACGAAGTGATATGTTAACCAGCTGGATATAGCTGTCATCCACTAGCTATTCTAGAAGCACGTGTTCAGAAAGATAAATACCCTACACCAGAGTATGATTCAAACTCATTCAATTCAACTCCAACTGATAATGAATTTCGATATCGGAGGTCCATCTAATTTCTCATCTTCATCTTCCGACGATGATGAAAAGCAATTTCTAGCAAATCTTGAAGAGAATGAGTCAGAACAAGATGCGATTATTGCCCAACATATGAACATCCAACGGGCCATGTCTCAGTATCTCAATCAACAAAACAATCTAGTGACCCGTGGAGGCTGAATTCATGGTCATAGAGTGATCAATCGAGATCGGGAAAATGCTGATCATTGTTTGTTCTACGACTATTTTACTGAGAGCCCACGGTATAATGATCAAATGTTTCGTCGACGCTTTCAAATGAGTAGAAGTTTATTCCTTCGTATTGTTGAAAAAGTGGAAGCTCGTGACAACTATTTTGTGCAACGAAGAGATAGTGTGGGTAGACAAGGTTTGTCCGCTCTTCAAAAAATAACAGCAGTATTTCGGATATTGGCATATGGTCTACCAGCGGATGCTATTGACGAGTATATTCAAATATGAGAGTCTACAACAATTGAAAGTTTGAAGAGATTTTATCGTGCTGTTGTGGAGGAATTTAAGGATGAGTATCTACGATCACCTAACGCTACTGACGTTGCCAGACTACTCCGTATTGGTAAAGAGAGAGGTTTTCCGGGAATGCTGGGTAGTCTAGATTGTATGCACTGAAAGTGGAAAAATTATCCAACGGCTTGGTCAGGACAATATGCTGGTCGTAGTGGATCCCCAACTATTATTCTAGAGGATGTAGCTGATTATGATCTATGGATATGGCATGCCTATTTTAGTTTGCCGGGTACGAACAATGATATTAATGTGTTGGAGGCATCCCATCTTTTTGCCAACCTCGCTCAAGGTATTGTTCCTCCAGCTCATTATGTCATTCAAGGACAAGAATTTAATATGGGTTATTATTTAGTTGATGGTATATACCCTAACTGGTCTACGATTGTAAAAACTATTCACGATCCACGTGGTCCGAAGAATAAATTATTTGCAATGAAACAAGAAGGATGTAGAAAAGACGTTGAACGTGCATTTGGAGTTCTCCAATCACGGTTTGCAATTGTGGCAGGACCGGCGCGTTTTTGGCATAAACATGTTTTACATGATATAATGACTACGTGCATTATTATGCACAACATGATAATCGAGGATGAGCGTGATGTTGATGCAGCAATTGAGAATCATACGGAAGCACCAACTCCGGAAGTTGAGATGGTGTTAGATGAAAATACCCGATTTCGAGAATTCCTAGCTCGACATAGAAGAATCAGGGATAATCATGCTCACGATGCACTCCGAAATGCCTTAATAAATCATTTGTGGGAAGAATATACTAATTCAGATGATTAGATGATGATCAATATGTACTTTTATTTTTATGCTTTTTCTTTTTTATTTTATGAAATGTAATGTTTAAGTTATTTTAATAAAAAATGTAATATTTTACCGAATTAAATTGAATTTCTATTAATGTATTAATTTCATAATTTCGTATTGTATTACAATATTATGTTAATTATGGGGTGAAATGTTAATTGTGGAGAAATATCTAAAAAAGGGAAAGAAATGGAATATTCCTGGGAATATTCGTTATAGAGATAAATTTGAAGTTGTGGGTTAGAGATGGAATAGTGAAATAGAGTAACTGTTGAGCTATTTTAGTGCAAAACTTGCACCAAATTAGAGATTTGGGTTGGAGTTGCTCTTAACACTGAGTTTGTTTTTTTTTTTTTTTTTTGGTTTATGTTCAATCATTTGTTCAATCATTATGGTCAATCATCTGTTCGATCCACACATGATGTTGTGTTAGTATTGTTCCACTACTAATTTGATATAAAAAGGATAAATAATTTATAGAGATCTATTAACATTAAACGGTACATGTTATATCTGAATATTTTATTTTTGAAATAAATGTGTTATTTAAACTTCATCAATAAAGCTAAACGTCACTCAAGTCAATGACTCGAATCATACCAATGGCAAAAGCTTTCGAAAAATATATATGATCCCGACTTAATAAATATTGTAAAAAAAAAAAAAAAAAAAGTTAAATGTCTATAATATTCGGTATTTCTACAAATTTGGATTTCGATATTTTCAGACTAGTGTTGGGCCGTCGGCAATAAATTGTCCATTGGTCAGGTATCCACCATGGCACCATCACAACCGAAATGACCACAACACCATCTCATTACGACGTGGCGTTCATCTATTGGATAAATCAAGCACCATAGAAAAAGCGCGCACCAGAGATTTTTGATAGGTGACGTGGCAAAATCACAAAATTACGGATAATTCAAAATAATAATTCTCACCTCGTCTCCTCCTCCACTTCTCCAAACGTTCCTCGTCTCTCCACCTCTCAATGAGAAGTTGAAATACTCAACTCTCCTCCCAATAATCCATGGCAAAAACCCTGATTTCATCTCCACCGTTCATCGGCACACCGCTTCCACCATCATCACTCTCTCGCCATGGTCTCCACTTTCTCCCACACCGTAGACTCGCCTCCACCAGAGTGAAACTCAGCTTCCAAGAGATTCCTCAAACAATTCACTCTCTCGATTCTTCGATTGACTTAACCTCTGTTTTTAGCCGAGCTGAGAGCTTGCTCTACACGCTCGCAGATGCCGCCGTCCAACTTGACTCCGCTTCCGGCGGAGCCGCTTCAGCAGACGCTGCTACGCAGAAAAACGGCGGCTGGTTTGGCTTTATCTCTGAAGCTATGGAATTCGTTCTCAAGGTAGTTTCAGCTCTATGTGTGCTTATATGTACGTTTTTATACACAAAACACATATGCTTACATGTATATATTCATGCGAGTTGTTTATTTATTGAACTAAGGACAATCACTGAATTGATTAACAGTTAATTGAATAGTTTCTGTTGTAATTTTTTTTTTTTTTTAAATGAGTGATTATTTGATAAATTGTCGAAAAAGAGAAAAAAAGAATGAGTTAGATGATGAGTTTTGGATATATTATGAAAGAAATGAAGCAGAAGCTTTGTGTTTGAGGTTGATAATCATTGGCTTATTATTGTAGTGTCAAAAGGTTATTTGTAGATGTAACTGCTAGAGGATTTTCATAGACTTTTTCAAGTCGATAAGGATTTGCAGAAAACATGTTGGTTTTATAATGTTTAATTGTGTTTCAGATATTGAAAGATGGACTCTCAGCTGTGCATGTGCCGTATGCATATGGATTTGCAATTATATTGTTGACGGTTATTGTTAAAGTTGCCACGCTTCCTTTAACAAAGAAACAGGTGAGCATTTGCTTCCACTTTGCTTACAAGGAATATGACTTATGTGGTATACTGGTATTACTATTTTGTTTCTAGTCACTGGGTGTCCCGCAAAGTTCTTTATACTCTTATTATTAGTTTATCACTGTTGTGTAAGGGAATTAGTATTTTGCAAACCGCTTGCCAAGGTTGTTATAATCCTTTAGTTTTCTCATTTTTTTACAGGCAAAATTGATGTACTGCACTTATGATGCCTTTCTGAATGTAATATAATAAACTGCCTTTGGCAGTTGTGTTACTGTTAGGTGATGACCTTGATCAATGTGTAGGTAGAATCAACACTAGCTATGCAAAACCTTCAACCAAAGATCAAAGCTATTCAACAAAGATATGCTGGCAATCAGGTGAGACACATTCTCAGTTGTATGGACTTCATTGAATTCTGAGCAACCATGTTTCCATTAATATTGGTATGGATATTTTCTGTTATCCTATTCTCAGGAAAGAATACAACTTGAGACATCACGTCTATATAAGCAGGCTGGGGTTAATCCCCTAGCAGGTAATCTTTTAATTGATCACCTGACATTGAATTTTCTTTTTCTATTTTCTATTTCTTTAGATGTTTAGAAATTACATCTTACCATGTGGGCTCTATTTTGTTTGAATTGTTGTATATTCTTTTCTTTTTCTAACTAAATGGGGCTGCCTGGGGCTGGTTTTTTGGCTTCCAATTTCAGTAAATCACGGATAGAAAAGTATATTGATGGTGAGTTTGGCCATATTAACTTGAACTGGTGAAATGTGGACGAATGAATCAACACAAGGCTTTTCTATTTTGTAGGATTTTAAGTTCACATGTCAATCATATTCTTTATACTAAGTTGCCATCATCATTATCTTCTGTTGTACATAGTATGTACGCTATTCAATGTTGTTTTATTGTCTGCTTTGTGTGTCTTCATTTCTCTCCCTAGGTTTTAGCATTTCTGTTTTCCCCATCTCTTTCTAAATTATTATATCCGATTAATATGCACAATGCTTTTGTTGCTGATGCGTATCAATATCTTGTTCATCCTATAGGTTGTCTCCCAACTTTAGCTACTATACCTGTTTGGATAGGTCTGTATCAAGCTCTTTCAAATGTGGCAAACGAGGTAATTGAGTTTGATACTCGATTAACTGATGCTGGGACATTGCATTTTAAAATGCAGAGCAATTTCATTATAGCTGACAATTGCATATTTTCCACTTTAAGGGGCTATTAACAGAAGGTTTCTTTTGGATTCCCTCATTGGGTGGGCCAACTACCATTGCTGCTCGGCAAAGTGGATCTGGAGTCTCTTGGCTCCTTCCTTTTGTGGTAATTACACTTTATGATTTTACTTTATTTGACTCTCTTTTCTCCCAAAAAAAACCCTAAAAAAAAATAAATAAATGCTATCATTAAATATAAGAGTGGTAGTTTATACGTATTATTAAGGAGTGGAATTATTTCTGAATATATGGTCCTGAGTTTTATTTTTCTTCTTTTCTCCACTGAACAACATTTCACACTATTTCTTATTTGTGGTCCTTGCACTAGGGTGTATATATATATATATATTAAAATATTTTTCTCATCTAAAGTAGATTGTTGAGGTTTTCGCTATTCTAGTCCATTGTGATTCGTGAGTCATTTAGGGGGAAAGAAGTGGTGGGTTTAATGGCAACTATGCAAGCATTTAATAAAGTAGAGGCTCAAATATGGTGACTACTTCTTCGTGAGTTTGGGACTTTTGGGATTCTGAAACAATTGCATTGCAGTTCTTTCGTTTGAAAGACGTATCTGTCATGCTTAACCCTCTTGGTTTCTCCTTCCCAGCTAACTGTTTAATGCTGTTTTATTGGGTCTTGGGGAGATTTAAGTCTATTTTGTATTGGAAAATAGCAGTGTTCAATTTGAGGGAAGCTTTTTAATATCCCTTGGAGATACTTTTATTTTTTTAAAGAAAATTGATGATCTATTTCCTCAATTGATTGCATTTTCTTTTGGTTCTTAGATCAACTAACTCAGAAACACTCATCCTTACTAATATAGGTGCTTGTATTTTAAAGATTTAATTTTTAATATTTATTACTATCTTCTCCCTTTTTATTTTTTAATAAACTAGATTCTCATTATATATAACAAAAATCCCAATCTCCAAGACCTATTCATTGGTAGCTTAAAGAAGGGGAGAGAAGTGTATTCTAATAATTGGAAGCATAGGTTGTACGATGCTGGTTTGATGTGTTAGTTTGTTTATATTTTGTTTTAGTTTCCTTACACATGATTGCTGTACATGGATTAATGTGTCATAGGTGGTAACCATGTACTGAAATATGAATGCTATTTTTCACCTGAAAGAATTTTAACATGAAGGTAGTGAATCAAGTGTACCTGCTTTCTGTTAGTATCATTTTTCTCCTTTCCTTCATTAGTCATATTTGGTTCATGATTCTCGTGAATTTCTGGATGATCGAATTTATAATTCATAATTTAGGATGGTCATCCACCGTTGGGCTGGAATGATACTGCTGCATACCTTGTTTTGCCTGTCCTTCTTGTTGCTTCTCAGTATTTTTCAATGGAGATCATGAAGCCTCCCCAGGTAAGAAAAATGAGTTTCCTTACCATGTGCTTCCATTTTATTTCTTGTTCAAACAAATTTAAAGTTCTGAATTAATTTGTGTTGACAGACAGATGATCCAGCTCAAAAGAACACGCTTCTTGTTTTCAAGTTTCTTCCGCTCATGATTGGTTACTTTTCCTTATCTGTCCCATCAGGATTATCGATTTACTGGTTGGTTTCTTGTTAGCTATTTTAAACCTCATTAATATGCTCAATATGTACTTTTGCCTGTACTGTGTTATATTTCTTTTGATATGTGCAGAGTTTGTTTGTGGAATCATTCATTTTGTTTAAACAAAAATATTCTGCTTTCGCTATCATTCCCTCAAGTTATACTTTTGATGAAGGATAATCATCTGTAGTAATAGGAGTTACAGTATCTTGAATTTCCTCTTGTAACAGGAATTGGTAGTGCACATATCCTAGTAGATATGCCTGCGTCTAATTGCACACACGCCCCACTGGGGTGTATTGTGTTCTTTATTGTTTTTGGTTCTCTATACCTCGGTCTATATATTTATAATTTGATTTCAACACAGAATACCACATACATAAGCTGTGTCAGGCACATGTTGCCTGTTGGATTTTATTTGGTTACTGCATGACAACCACAGAATTGTTTCAAATACTATCACCATCTCCTTTGTGATTATAATGGACCCTTGATTTGTTTGTTAAAAGCACTTGCTTTTGACAATCAGTTTGTTAACCGCCCCATGTGGTTTCTAGGTTCACAAATAATGTCCTTAGCACGGCACAACAAGTATGGTTACGCAAATTAGGAGGTGCAAAGCCTGTTGTTGGTGAGAATGCAAGTGGAATCATCACTGCAGGACAAGCAAAACGATCAGCTTCTCAGCCAGCTCGGGCTGGTGAAAGGTCAATTTTCTGTTTCTCTGACATTTGCACTTGTATTTTCAGTGGCATCAATGGTGTTTTACTGAAAAAAATTAGCAATGACAGGTTCAGGCAATCAAAAGAAGAAGAGAAGAGAAAAAAATTGACCAAGGCGTTACCAGCAGAAGAGGTTCAAAATGTGGATTCTGAATCTGATTCTGAAGGTGAATCTGAAGTTGAGACTAATGACAAGGTAAAATTCAAACTTTTATTAATTAAGGACCATTAGAGTTATATAAAGATGGCTCTTCTTACTTGTCCTCTGGAATTTACATTAATGTAGATTCTTTTTCTTTCACAATGAGTAAAGATTCAAAAAGATAGAATTGCATTTTTCATCATTATAGTTTACTCACAAGCATGAGAGGGGAACCCACCACTTGTTCCCTGTCCCAACTTCCAATAGCATAATTGTTTACCAGTACAATTTTGTTGAGCTTGCCATAGTATTGTTTGTATTAAAGTGGATTCTAGTTGCATGTTAGAACTCTTGAGGATGACTCAAAGTGAGGTTTTAGTGGGACCATGGATTGGAAGGCTTGATTTTTCCTTGCATGTTGTACTTTTTCGGTGCCTGAAATGACTACGGTACTTTTTTTTTCTCTTCGTATGCATGCTCCTGAAATTCTGTGAAGTGGGAATGATGGAAAATAACTAAATAAGTGAATGATCTGGCATGAAAGCTAGTCATCTTCGACATATTTAAAGAGCATGATCATGGTCGTGCTGTCTTAGCTTTTTTTTCTGGCATAGATAGGTGGTTTCCAATGTGCTACTCCAATAGAACTACAGATGTGTTTGCTTGTGGGTTTTTTTTTGTGTGTATTTGTTTCCATGGGGCATTTTTCATATGGTATTTATATGTTGCCATGAATGGAAGCCCATGGTTTCTGGTTCTATATTGGGTCAAGTTTAGTATTATCTTGCCCCAGAATTAGTTGGAGCTGTTAATTGAAAGAGGTCAAGTTTATTTTAATTCATAATATAATTTACTTTGTAGCTGACTGCAATTAGTTAAGAGTGAATATTAGTGTTGATGAATTTTCATAGCATTAAGATTGATACACATCTAAACAAATTTCAGAATTTCACAAATTTGCAAATTAGAATATATATATATATACATTAATCTAGGGATATGGTTTGCTCATGTAAAATTGAGTACATTATCTGCCGTAACAGACCCCAACCCAAGAGTACCTTGTCGACTAATGTTTGGGATGTCTTATTGTGTGGAATCATTTCCTTATTTCATAATGTTAATGGCTGAAGTTTTGAACTAATGAACTGTTTCTATCAGGGTGACGAGGTTCTAGAAGGGGCGTATGCTTCTAGCGTAAGCAAAGAGGTTCCAAATCCTTCTCGGCCAAGGAGAAGCAAGCGTTCAAAGCGAAAGCGTGCTGTATGAAAGGACACGGCAGTGATTTGTTGTAGTTTAATGTGAGTTATGTATATCTCAAACAAAATTCATTTCTAGTTAATATATAGCAGCCATTTTTATGCTGGCTTATTTATTAGAATAGGCATTGCAAAGCATGATATTTATGTTCAGTTAGAAACTCTTGCATTATAAAGCACATATTTAATTGTTCTCTTCTGAATTTGAGAAATCATATAACCAAACACTAGAATAAGATTCAACACATGTCAACTCTTGCATTGCATGTGTTTTGTAGGCCAAAATCTTGATAGATTAAGAATTCAAGAACTAGAAATTTCTATGAATTTAAAATAAAATCCATTTTTGTACAAGCACAATAACCTAAGAACCTAGGTTCACTGCAACCTGCTTGAATAAATCTAACTTTTAAACTTCTAGGAAGAAATATTGTGACCCTGATCTGCTTCATATGTTGAAGAATTCCTTCCTTCCATTCAATTCCTTGATGGTGGGTGATGGTTACCTACTGGGTTGGGCCCAGATGGACTTTTGTGAAATTTCTTCCCTTCATCCTGTATATGTTTGTCATTGCATGGCAATCAATTAAGCATCGACTAAAATTCATAAACCCTAAAGCTCTACTAAACTTACCAGTACGGTTATGTTATCGGGACAATTAGTCCACTAGTATATATAGTTAGATGGTTTCAAATAGATTTACTTTACCTATAACATAACACGGCCCAAATAAAAATTTAGTTTTGAATGCAAAAAAGACTATGCTTCTAGTTCTTACCCAATTAGGTATTACTCTTCCTGTGTGTGAACTTGAGCTGGGTAGTAAAGGTCTGACCTTGAACTGAACTGTTGGCACCAAATAGAGAATGATATATAATTCATTAGAATTTCTGTAGAATTTAGATAGAGTTTACAGAGAATGCATTTGTGAGCATTTTTCGAAAAACCTGTTTAGAGTAAGAAGCAATTTGAAAACGTTAATTCCTAAACATTTCAAGTGTTTTTGTAATTCTGGAAAATGTTTGTTTGTACAAACACACGTGACACGTCCATGCATAATCAAACACACAAACACACAGAGAAAGAGAGAGAGAGAGAAAGGCTTAGCGAGTTGCCTGATTCAACAGCCTGAGCCATGACTATGGTGAAGCGATGGTGTTGTGAATCCACAAGCAGGAGCCATACCATGAGAAAGCAAATGAAAGATAGTCTTCTCATATTGGGTCTGA
Organism: Acer campestre; assembly: GCA_954870605.1. NCBI lineage: Eukaryota > Viridiplantae > Streptophyta > Magnoliopsida > Sapindales > Sapindaceae > Acer > Acer campestre. Next base: position 57,936,510 of record OX940800.1, on the reverse strand, counting down.
GATGGTGGTGCATTATTTGCCACAAGTGCAGCAGACTATAACAAGCTTTGGGTGCGTTAGAATGGAATCCGCAAGCATATTTATCAGGTACATGTTCTGTCTGTAATCATTACAAAACTTGAAAAATATGGTGGTTTGAGTATCCTATGCGAGATATCATGGTGAAATGAATTTTGATAAGATCATGAATCTGGGGGGTTTAACTTTCACTTCATTATGTGGATTGACTTCTTCACTGTTATCATTGCTTCCATGATAAACTCATTAGTACTGGTTGCTATTATTTTCTTTTTGAGTGCTTCTATCCAAGCTGTCGGCATGGTTTGTAAAGGGACCCGCCATTGCATATTGAAACAAAATTTCATTTCTGTCTATTTGCTGTTTTTGTTATTTTGCTTCTAGGTTAACTCTTACTCCATTCTCTGCACTTGAATGCTTGTGAGCCAAAAACTTGTCAAAGAAGTCTTGAATTTTTCTTTCTTCTTTTTCCCTTGTCAGTCATGCCTCGTTCGATATTATTTCACGTTCGAGCGAGAAATTAAGTTTACTAATGTGAATCAAGTCGACCCTAGATTGCTCATGTTTTAGTGAAAGTCATTCCACACCATCATGTAGCAAGTCTGTTTTAGGTTTCATATAAGCGTTCTTCGTACTCACGATTTTGCTTTTTGCTATGAACTCGAAGCAGATATTCTCACATATAATAACCTAGTTTGTGATGATCTTTGCTAGTAAGAATATGGAATGTGACCTTGAATCCTTACATTGATGAATAGACTCGTAAACCTCAAATGGTTTTTTTTTTGGAGCAAAGAGGAAAAAATAAAGTCACCAAATAGTTAGAGCAGTTGAATATATAGTAATGAGCTGTCCCGTATCATTATGATAGAGATGACTCTTGGTAGTAAAACAATTAAGACAAAATTATAAATGAAAGTTGTTCGTGGAGATTTCTTTTCCTTTTCCTGGATTCTTAGGATCTCAAACCACTGATTGCTGGGTCACCTATGGCCTTTTACTTGAGAAAGTTTAGGCGGGTAAAATTTTTTAATAAGATACATCTCCTCTCAGCTCAAATGATGTACACCTCAATTTTCTTGTTTGCGGTGGGTTCAAGCATTTATTGGTATTTTTCCCCCTGATATCGTGGGAATAATTGACTCCTGGTTGTGGGAAAAGATACTGAACCGTTTATGCAGTGTTTGATTTCGGCAGTTTCTAGTAGAACCTAGATTTATTCGATGTCATATTTCAATAATAATAATAAATTAATCATCTGAATGTTCAATTATTTATCGGTCTGTAAAAGGCGTGAGAAAGTTGTGTATGCCCAAAATTATTTTTGGATTTTGTAGCTCTGGCTTGCATGAAAAAATTTGTGAGAAGGTCAAATTAAACATGATAATGACTTGATTTGATTACATTAATGATAACAGAATTAGACTGATCACCGAACCGTGACAACAAAATCTTGACTTCATTACAAATTTACAACTTTTCACCTTAGAAGTTGGCTTTAAAGGAGACAAATATATAAAATAAAATAAAAAGTGTCGTGCTAGGTTCAGTACATTTCGTTTGAACAAATTTATAATGTAATGGCAAAAAGTTAAAAGATGGATCGGTGATAACCCTTTCACATTTCCGTATTAAGTTTGTGGGTACAAATTTTTATCATATCTCAAAATATAATAGATTAAATGTGTAGCTCTAACAAATAAATTTACATTTTTAAATATAACAAATTTTTTTTTTTTTAAGTATTACAAGTTATAATTCTTTCGATATAAGACAATACATGTGTGGTTCTTTCCATACATACCGGTAAAATGTGAATGGTGGAATTTAAATCCCTCACCACCACTGTGGAAAAGAGGTACACTGACATCTCTGTTAAGAGGTGATTTTAAATATCACAAATTAAACATTCATTTATATGATGAGATAAAATTTGCTTAATGGTATGTTCATTATTCCTAAAGAGTAACGATATTTGCACCCCTGAAAAACTGTATGTACATCCCTTTTGTATGTACGCCCAGTTGAAATTATTTAAAAAATGAAATTTTGTAAGTACACTCCGCACATTACCAAATATACCCTTTTAAAGTATTATAAATAAAACAATTATATATATATATATATATTTCTGGGACTTTTCTTGGCCGATGGATCAAGGTTTTAGACCCTCTTTCTCTCCCTATCTGGTTCATTATCATCATCATCATCTTTTTTCAGTTGTTTCCTTGGAAGATTTATGGTCATTAATGGAGCTTTTATTATACACACCAAACATGCTTTTATTCCGGTAATTCAACACCATAAGCTTGGAGATGAAGTCAAGATAAGCTTGATAGAGAAACAATGGTGTCCGGTTTTTTTTTTACACTGATTCTCTGTTTAAAAATCAGAAAATTTTGCTGGGCTTTTGCCCTCCCTTTCACCCAAAAAAAAAAATTGGAAATTTTAAACAGTGGTGTCTTCTCTTTACATTTTGAATTTGGGAAGAGCCACACTCCTCCCTAATGCCTCCATTTTTTTTTTAAGAAGACTACTGAGTTCATTTTTTTTTTTTTTTTTTTTTTTTAAAGAAGGCGGCTGAGTTCTCCCTTATGATTTGGGTTTTTTTTTTTTAGTTAAAAATCGGAAAAAGTAAAGTAGTTATAAAAATTATTATATATTTGAATTAAAATATTAATAATTTATTTTAAGGGCAATGATGTAATTTTAAAAATATATAAATTTAGGGGTGTACATACGATTTTAGAGGGGTGCAAATATCGTCACTCATTCCTAAATTGTGGGTTTCAATCATATCTCCTCTTTCGAATCCTAAATTTTCAAAAAGCAGGACCATAGCAAAACCAAAGTTATGAAGCCCATACGATAGTAGAGGTGTAAAATGGGCCGTGATGGGCTGGCATGTCACACATGTGCAAGGTCCATATGGGCTGAATTTTCAAAAATTAGGAATGTAGCAAAACCAAAGTTACGAAGCACATTAGATAGAGTAGAGGTGTAAAATGGGCCATGATGGGTCGGCATGGCACACATGTGCAAGGTCCATATAGGGTATGGGCTGTGCTAGGCACAACACGAAATAGTATCGTGCTGGCCATGGCACGGCACGATAATTATAAACATGGTCTAGCACGATCTGTATATCGATACGACCTGATATACATCGTGTTTGTGTCGTACCGACACATGGACCGGCCCGTGTACCACAATTATTAAATACGATATTGTATTTAAATTCCAATTTTTATTTATTAAATAAAAATATATAACAAAAAACAAGTACTTAATATTAATTACATGTTTACTTATATTACATTATAACATCACTAAATTATTCTACTAGTTAGTCCACTGACTATAGTCAATTCAAGTATACAACTACTTTTCTTTCGACCACTAACAATTACAGGTTGTGCGCACGGTTTTGGTGGGACAGTAAAGAGAATCAACGAAAAATTCACTGGTGCACCTGAAATCGTTTATGCAAGCCTAAAGATGAGGGAGGGCTCGGTTTTCGTGATCTGAAAATCTCGAACAGGGCTCTTTTGGCCAAGCAAGTTGGAGAATTCTAAAGAATAATGATTATTTAGTTGGAAAAGTACTTAAGGGGTGCTATTTTAAGGATAGTAGTTTCATGGAGGCTAAGTTAAAGGGGAATGAATCCTCTGTGTGGAAAAGTATTATGTGAGGAAAGGTTTATTAGATGCTGGTGTAAGATGGAGAGTGAGGGACGGAAAATCCATAAAGATATACAAAGATAAATGGATCCCTAGGCCGTATACTTTTAAAATTGTTTCGCAGCCTAAGATGGATGAGAATGCTACTGTGAGTTGCCTTTTTGCCCAATTTGGTGGTTGGAATTCTCTTTTGCTTAAGGACAATTTCAATATTGATGATGTAAATTCGATTCTCAGGATTCCTATTTGTCGAGGTCAGAGGGAGGATGATTTCCTATGGCATTATGAGGAGGATGGGATGTTTTCAATGAAGAGTGGCTATTGGATTGGGAGAGGCCTTTATGAATTCGTCATGCTCATCTAATCTAGGTTTGTTATCATCTTGGTGGAAGTCCTTTTGGAAATCTAAGATTCCGATGAAGATTAAAAATTTTGTGTGGAAAGCTTGCAATGATTGGATTCCGACCAAGGCAAATATTGCTCGTAGGGGGGTTCAAACTAATGGGTTGTGTGATGTCTGCAAAAGCTTGAATGAGACTACTTTACACAGCCTGTGGGAGTGTGTCAAATTAAAGTACATCTGTGATAAATGATGGTATGGGAAAGCTCTCCTCAGAGGTAATTATTCCAATTTTTTTGAGGTTTGGGATATCTCTTGCCTTGTGAATAAAGAGGAAATGGATCTTTTTTATGTTATGGTGTGGAGAATCTGGTTCTATCGCAATTCCAATCTTCATGGGTGCCAAATTCATAAGGTGAAAGATGTAGTTGGCTGGAGCAAGGTTTCATAGCAGATCATTGTGGCATGGAAAGAGACAATCAAATAGGGGTTGTAAGTTGTAGTAGGTCTGTTAACTGCTGGAAGCCGCCAAAGAACGATAGTTATAAATCCAATTGTGACGCAGTTGTTGACAGGGGTAGCAATAGGGTTGGCATAGGGACTGTCATTCGTGATTCTACTGGTGAGGTTTTTGCCTCCTGTTCCCTAATAGTGGAGGCAAATTTCAGTTTAAAAGTGGCCAAGCTTGTGGCAATCCAAAAATGTATCCAATTTGGTATTGATTGTGGGCTGTCCTCGTGCATTATAGAATCTGATGAGGCAACTGTGGTCAAATGGATCAATGAAGGGGATAGGAGGAATTCTGAGTGTGGCAGTATTCTGGCTGATATTTCTAATTCTATATATAACCTAAATGGAGTGGCTTTCAGTCATGTCCAAAAAAGATTCAACAAAGTGGCCCAAGTGCTTGTGAAGAATGCGTTGGGAATTTCTGAAGATGCTTACTGGATGGAAGATTATCTTGGATGCATTAGTAGGATGGTTGAGGCTGATAAGTCGGGCTAGGTGTCCTGTTTTCTAGTCTTTTGCTGTGTTGGTGTTTCTTTGTGTTTTTCATGTTTTTCCTTTGTTTGTTGTACTGTTTCCTATCCTTTTATCTAAAAATAAAAAAAAATAAAAAAATCACAATAAATGTTTCACAATCAATATATTATAATTTAAAATTTTCCATTCAGTCTAGTATTTTCATTTTCCACTTTTTAAATTTCAACCATCTAATCTTTTAGGTCTCACCTTTAAAAAAATTGGATATGTCAAATTCATGTTGTGCCCATTCAGGTCATGCTTTTTACGTGTCGTGTCGGCACAATGTGTCATAAACCTCAGTCCAGCACATTACATTGTTGGGTCATGTCAAAACACAGTCCAACAATTATCGTGCCTTGCTAGGCTTGTACGGAATCGAGTCGTGACTGGGCCAGTCTAGCCCAGTTTACATGTTTACAATAGAGTAATGAGTGAAGAAATTAGCACCCCTTAAAATTTGTATGTAATCCTTTTATCAAAAAAAATAAAAAATAAAAACCACAATAAATGTTTCACAATCAATATATTATAATTTAAAATTTTCCATTCAGTCTAGTATTGTCATTTTCCACTTTTTAAATTTCAACCTTCTAATCTTTCAGGTCTCACCTTTAAAAAAATTGGATATGTCAAATTCGTGCCGTGCCTATTCAGGTCATGCTTTTTACCTGTCGTATCGACACAATGTGTCATAAACCTCAGTCCAGCACACTACATTGTTGGGTTATATCAAAACACAGTCCAACAATTATCATGTCTTGCTAGGCTTGTATGGAATCGAGTCGTGACTGGGCCGGTCTGGCCCAGCTTACATGTTTACAATAGAGTAATGAGTGACGATATTAGCACCCCGTAAAATTTGTATGTACCCCTTTTTATATGTGAACCCCATTCAAAGTTTTTTTTTTTAAAAAAAAAATGATATATTGTAAAAAAAACCCCGCACGTTACCAAATATGTCATTTCTTTTATTTTTTATTTTTAAATATTATAAATAATTATATTATAATCAATTAAAATTAAAATATATAAAAACAAAAGGACGAAGCAACCGCATCTCTGCTCTCTCCAACTATAAGAGAGGAAGTAGTAGTATTCTTCTTACTTTTTGATGGAGGAGGCTGCCTCTATCTTTTCAGATCATAACAGTGGAGGTAGTCATCTTTTCAAAATTCTTTCACGTTTTGATCTGGATTTTTATTTTTATTTCATTTTTCTTTTTCTTTTTTTCTAAATTTAGTTTAGTTAGTAAATAATTCAAAAAGGTAAGATATTTTTTAAAAAATTAATATCTTTTTTTAAAATGTTAATAAGTGAAATTAAGGGTAATGTTGGAAGTTTAAAAATATTTAAATTTGAGGTGTAAATATAATTTTAAAGAGGTACAAATATCGTCTTTCGAAAATAATATATTCCTGAAATTATTGGGTTTTTGGGAGACCAAAAAAGCACACTATTCTGGGTAAGGCTCTACAGAGTGCGTTTTTCTGATTTTGGGCTCCATTGGCTGGCCCAAATTGGCAAGATCTCTTGGACGAGCCTTTTTATTTTATTTTATTAGCAAGTTAGAATTAGAAAACGACAAGGACCTCGTATATTGTGTTTAAGCTTTAATGCTTATCATCTTTTTTCCAACGAGTTTGTCGTGACCGTCTACCTCGAACTCTCCGTAAACGGCGCCGTTTCTGATGATGATTCTGGAAGCAAGTTCCAGTAACATCACACCAAGATTTTGAAAATTATTATCAAATTTCGCGAAATGGTTTTTGCTAGTTTCGTTATTTAATTCAATAAATCGATAAAATTATAGCTTAACGGATGCTGAAATGCTTAATTATATATCTAAATTTTTTCCAGTAATGTTACATATCCCACCATTTTCATCCCAAGTTCCCAACACACGTGGCAGTTGAGATGTCACTTGGTGAGTGAACAAACATTAATTGGTGAGTGAATATATGAGTAAGAGAGATAAATATCAATTAATATGTGTCCACTCACCAATTAACACATTAGCTGCCACGTGTGTTGAGATAGAAATTATGAGATTATAGATGGGATGTTTAACATTATTGAAAATATTTTAGAACTCAAATCAATTATCCAAAAATAGTATCTCAATTTGTGTCTAACCAACCAAATTGAGCCATGTGTCTACATTTATAAAAAGAAAAAAAAATTGTAAAAAAAAAAATTAATGATAGACACATATCACAAATTGGTTACTTTCAAAATATTTGTAATAATTAATTACACACTCTTAACAAAGTAGTCGATCAAAATATTTACTTTTAAAATCGGAAGATTTATGCTCTTCCAATACCAGAAAATAAAAATAAAAATTTCTCACATATAATATAGTAAAGTGCATATGATCATGGAACTCAATCCCACCAATTACCTAGAAAGAGAGAGGTTACATGGTATGAATTAAGAGAAGAATAGAAGATGTGATCATGTGATATATGGGGACGGTAGATTTACTACTCGGCACTAGCTAACCTCGTCTTTAAGTGTTTTTTTTTTTTTTTTAAAAAAAATTAAATTATTATAGATAATGAAAAGAATATCATAGTTCAACCCCTTAAACAATTGAGTTTATACAGAGAAAACAGCAATCTTGATCTAAAAAAGATTTTGTCATGCCATTTGCTATCTCCATTTCTTTCATGCATGCCCTGAACACAAAAGCAAATTACCTGAGAGGCTGAGACTGGTCCATCTATCTTTTTCCCATCTTCTTTTTAATAATAATAATAATAAAAAAGTGAAAGTCTTGAATGCTTTATCGAATAATGGTTCAAAATTTCAAATCACCCCATAAGACAAAGTAAAAAACTATTACCATTCAATTTTTGTTGCATGTTCTTTATTTTAAAGCTACCAAGTAGGGATAAGATTACGACCAGTCTAGCAAATCCTATTCAACACCCAAAGGCCATAACCAAATCCAATAAAAAGGATTCAAATCGGCTGTCTAAAAACGGTGTTCTAATTTATCCAAACTTCTTTCTTTTAGTCCAAAAAGACATTTCAGTCCTTTTATAGCTAATAGACTTTGAAACCATACATTCAAACCATCTCTTTTACCTTGTCAAACAGTGTACTGAGTCTACTGAGTACATGGTTTCTAACAAGGATATTTCAGTCTTTTTACACCATAGGAAACAGCTGTACTCAAAAATATTGGCTCCAACCATAATATACCTCTTCATTTCCCTATAAGTACCAAGCAAAAACACATCAATTTTCTCTAACACTTCTTTCATTTTCTTTGTTTTTCAAAAACAACAATGGCTTCTTCAACTTCATTTTCTTCTCTTTTCATTTTCTCTGCAACAGCTCTCCTTATTTTCTCCTCCATCGCAGAAGCTTACAACTCAGGCTTCATCCTAACCCTAGTCAACAACTGTCCCTTCACTGTCTGGCCCGGAATCCAGCCCAACGCGGGCCACCCTGTCCTCGAAAAAGGCGGGTTCGCCCTCAACAGCCTGACCCACCGCTCCTTCCCCGCCCCGACCCAACACTGGTCGGGTCGGATCTGGGCCAGAACGGGCTGCACCTACAACAGAGGCAGCTTCTACTGCACCACAGGTGACTGTGGCCACCGACTCGAATGCAACGGCAACGGCGGAGCAACACCCGCCACGCTGGCACAGTTCGTCCTCCACCACGGCCACAACGACTTCTCCTCCTACGGAGTCTCACTCGTTGACGGTTTCAACGTCCCGTTGACCGTGACCCCACATGAAGGCAAAGGCGTGTGTCCTGTTGTGGGCTGCCGGGCCAATCTGCTAGCCACGTGTCCACCTAGGTTGCAGGTGAGATCACCGGCGGGTCACGGGCCAGTTGTGGCTTGCAAAAGCGGGTGTGAAGCTTTTAGTACGGACGAGCTTTGCTGCAGGAACCACTACAACAGTCCACAGACTTGTAGAGCGTCGAGTTTCTCGGAGTTTTTCAAGCACGCGTGCCCTGCAACTTTCACTTATGCACATGACAGCCCAACTCTCATGCATGAGTGTTCTTCTCCACGTGAGCTCAAAGTCATTTTCTGTCACTAGTTTAGTTTTGTTTCGTTTGTAGTCTCGATCTCTGTTCTTCAGCTACTGTTTCACTACTTTCATAAATAGTCTCGTAAAAAAAGAGAGAAAAAAAAATGTAAAAGCTTGTGTTGTGACGTGTTTTGAGTGGGAGTGGCTGTGTTCTGTGGTGTTGTTGTGGTGTTTTTTTTAAGTGATTTGGTGGAAATTATTAATGTATGTTTGCTGGTTAAAAATATTGGATAATGTGTTTTTGTTTATAATAAGTTGTCGAAAAATCCCAATTTCGCTTTCAAAAAAAAAAAAAAAAAAAAAACTTACATCCGAATTTCCAATATAAAAACCCTTTCTTTCTTTTGAGATGGGATTATCACGTGATGGAGTCGTATATGTAGGAATATTCGTTACAATACTTGCAGCGGTAATAGCTGTTATAATAGCGGTCATCTGGAGCATCAATAAATCGGGCAGACCGAGGACGAATAACGATCTTCAGCTAGGAAGGATTACGGCAGCGAGGGTAGCGAATGTGGAAATTTAGTGAATCCACGTCATCAAGAATGTTGATATAGAAATTAGAAGAGTGTGAGCGCCAAATAAAGTCGTTTAGTTAAAGAGTCTTTGGGGTCGTTTGTTTTTTGGTTTGAAGACTGAGCAATCATAAGTTTTCTGAAGACAGAATAGAGACTGAAATCTTAACTCGAATGAAAATATGTTTATAATAAGCTGTCTTTGTTGTTCTTGAGATTTGTTCTATATCATTATTTTATTATTTAGGGAAGTTTTCACGCAAGTCCCATCTTTTTCACAATTTATCACATTTCCATTTTCTTCACTTTTAGTTTTTTTTTTTTTTTTTTTTTACCAAAATCACCGCTTTGGTCTTTTGTTTGTCAAAATGACAAATTTAAGGGTATTTTAGTTTTAATGCACTTCAAAAAAAAATTAAAAAATACGACGTGTAAAAAAATATGGAAGCATATCCAAATGATGTAAGAAAAAAAGAAATAAAAAATTAATGTTGGGAGGTCAAATACATGTGAAAAATAATATAATATATTTGAAAACAAAGAAGATGAATAATATATATTTTAAAATAAATTAAAATTTAATTAGAAAAATTAATGTTGTAACAAATAAAATAATATTGTTAAGAAATAATAATATATTTAAAAACAAAGAAGATGATAGTTCTTTTTTTAATAAAATATTGTAGCAAAAAATGTAATTAATATTGTTGAGGAGTGTATTATGGGCAGGAAATAAATAGTAATAAAGATAAAATTTCACTTTTAATATATGGGTAGTCTTACAGCACATGTTAAAAAACTAAAAATTTATTAAAAAGGATAAACATTTATTATAAATATATATTTATTACAACAAGACAATAGATATAGGAAATTGTTTGGGTACTGATTGGTCAGTACCCAAGGTACTGACCTCTCTAATGGGATGTTGTCATGTGGCTTTTTTCTTTTAATTTTTTACTTTCATCTTTTTGTATTTATCACAAATTGACTATGTGGCAAAACTCTATTAGTTGGTTAGTACCTTAAATACTAACTAGTTAGTACCCAAGCATTGCCCTTTATTTATTAAGTTTATTTTTGGATTGTGTTTGGGGTTGAAAAAATGAAAGAAAAAAAAAATGACTGATTTTGTTTTTTTATTTTCTTTATCTTTTCTGTTTCGTTTTTTAATTATTAATTTAAATAATAAAATAGATAACTATGGGCACTTTAGTCATTATGGGTTAAAATTGTGGTCAACGATTAGAGTTAACGGAAGTCAACTAACGGAATAGGATGTTTATGTAATTATGGGTAAAAGTTTCATATGCATGCAATTATACCGCATGCAATTATACCTAAAATTAGGAGACGTTTGTGTAAATAGTCCATAAAACAACAGTACTGATAGTTTGATACAGCTAAAGTGAACTAGGTTTGGTATGGTGGGTGAAAGTGAGTAGTAACTAGTAGCGCATGTTAATGGAAATAGTTAAAAAAGGAAGGAAATGAGTGGTGAATAGCGCACCGCCGCACCGGGCTCTGGCCTCTGTGGACTGCAAATTGTTTTTTTAAAAGTTAAAAAAAAAAAAAAAAAAAAGGACAGGAATCTCTGCAGCGAGACTGAAATGGTACAGAGAAATTACAAAGCTAGACAGGCAATCAATCAATCATGCATATTTTTTTTCAAAAACTACTCCTCGTCGTTCTCGATATTTCCCATTAAAGGATAAGCTTTCTTGGGTTCTCTCTTTTTTTTTTTTTCTTTTTTCTTTTTTCTTTTTCCTTTTTACACATTTTGCAGTGCCTTTCACGTGAAAGGTTTCTGATTTTGGATATCCTAATAATGATACAATGGACTGTACATATAACAGTTATACAAATAATTCAAGAACTTGTACGCGAAACAAAACAAAAAATTGACCCGATTGGACCTGAATCGGTTGGATTGCGTTTTTTGTTTTTTGTTTTTTTTTTTTTCGTGGGCTTCGGTTCGGGTTGGGCCAGAATCATAAAACCTTTAATAAATTCTCGGACTGGGCCTAAATAGTTTAAATACGCAAATAGCTTTAATTTTGGAATCTTCATGTAATGGAAAGGAAATACAATTAAATTCGATATTGGGAAGTAAATACGATTCAAACTCACCACAACCTGGCCAATAGGGACGTAGCTCAATTGGTAGACACACAAGCTTGGACTTGGGTAAATGACTCTCAGGTCAGCGGCTTAAATCCTACCAATGGCGAAAGCTTTCAAAAAAATACCTGATTCCGAATTAATAGATATTGTCAAAATAAAAATAAAAAATCACCACAACCTCAATGATGTAGGGACGAGATAAGGTTGGCTTTGTGGTAAAATCACTCACACCTGTACCATGAGATTACGAGTTCGAGTTCTCCCCTTTTTAGAAAAACCCCAAATTTATATTATAGTGTAAAAAAAAATAAAAATAAATAAAAATATATAAAAATATATAAAAAAAAACCCTCAATAATGTAAGTGTGAATCATACAACATTAGCATTTTGTATGTAATATTGTAACTTTTTTTTTTCCTTCCATATTTTTAAGTTGGTCGGTCATTAAAAAAAAAAAAAGTGTCAGAGTTGTATGATAAGGATAAGGTGATCATAATTGACTCATGAACAACAGAACAAGACATCACATACCTATCTACAAAATGAATTGTCTGGTTGCTTTTAATTCCATTTAACTAGTGTTTTTGTCCGATTAACCCTTTTTTTATGAATTTACCTTAAAAAAAAAAAAAAAAAAAAAAAAAGACAATTGGAAAATATTAATTACTTGGCGTGAACTTCTGCCTAATCTAACCATAGACAATCTTCTTTTCTTAATTCTCAATTTTCTTGTTAATTAATCCTAAATGATATCATGAGTCATGACACTCCATAGATTTTCTCAATCACTTTTCAATTTGGGTAATCATGTTATGATATGAACCCTAACGTGAAATCTCAACTGGGTAGGGCATTCTGGCCCACCAAGCCTACAATATAGACCAGATTGGGCCCAAGTGAGGCCCACAGACTCATTGACATTTTGCATCGAGCCTTCACTCTATTTAAATGTCTTTTTTTTTTTTTTTTTTTTTTTTTTTTTTTCAAATATAGAAATGAGAAAAAAAAAAATTGAGTCAAAAATCAATTTTGTTTGTTTCAATAAGATTTTAGGAAATTTTAGATAAAAAGTGCTTTTATCATGGGATTATTATATCAGAAATACCCTTAAACACCCAAAAATCTTAAGCATATTGTTTTTAGTTTTGTTTATTTATTTAAATATGGATGGTTTAAATAAATTTAAAAAAGACTCGTGTGATGAGATGAGGTTAGCCCGGTGGTATATCCCTTACACCTACACCACGAGCAGAGGCAGACCCACGTGGAGACCAGGTGGGGCCCGTGCCCTACCTCAATTTTTTTATTTTTTATTTTTGATTCTGTACATTATATATATATATACATATTTATTAAGAACTATTAACAAGAAGAAGTTGTTAGTATGGCGGGTAGTGAATCTTGGTTCGAGTCCCATTAATTTTATGCTCTAATTTTTTTATGTGCCTTCTTTAATTCAATCTTATCTTCTAATTTTTTATGTCTTATTTATTTTATTATCTTTTCCGATTCCTTTTCTCTATTACGTCGACCATTACTTTGTGTTTACTCAATTCAATTTTATTTTATATTAAATTATATATTATTATTTTTTATTTTTATTATTTCCAATAGATTTAATTTAACATAACTAACACGCCCAATTAATAAATCCTAAAATCTTAGATTTTACTTTATTGGATTAAAATAGTCAACCTATTACTATGATTCGTTTTATTTTATCTTAGTATTTTTATTTATTTTATAGTTTTAATTTATTTATAATCAATAAATCAATAATTTATCAATAATTTGAAGAATAAAAAATTTAAAAACATGTTTAGTAATAGTTATTAATAAATAATTTTTTGTATAAATTTAAATTGAATTCATTATAAATGCAAAACAAAATTTCTTATTATAAATTTATATTGTAATTTATTCTTCTTTTTTTTTTTTTTCATTATTTATGTTGTTTTTCTTGTTATTGTTTATTTTTTAATATTTTTTCTTGTTTTTATTTTCTTTTGAATGTAAAATTATTTAATTCATCTGAGTAAGTGTTCTATTTATTTTATTTTATATATATATAAACTATTTTACTATGATCTTAATTTTTCAGTAGTTTTTCATATAATTGCAATTTTAAAAGTGCCATACCTAATTAAAATTTCTGGGTCTGCCACTAACCACGAGGATGTGAGTTCGAGTCTTTTCCATTCTAAAAAAAATCTAGAATTTATATAATACTTTAAAAAAATAAAAAAAGCCAGTGCGGTAATTATGAGCATAATGACTAGTAAATGTTGATTTCACATCATAACCTTTCAAATCATTAGAGTTTTACATTCAAACAACATCATTGGAGTTTTTTTTTAAACATTGTATTTTGTCGATGATTTATACATTGCAATCAATTTCCATTTGAATACGTACTAAAGCAGTCTTGAACATTCTATTGATCTTCGAAAGAAATCTTTTAATTCATGAGATTTAAGTAATTACTAGTAAACCTGAAGTATGCATACCATATTGATATTCAAAAATAAGTTGATGGGGTTAATTATTGTTGATTTAAAAAAAAATATTTTTTTGAAACATATTTTAATATTTATTAAATATAACATAAAATAGAAAACGGGTTGAGATTAGCTTAGTTGTATGCACCTATCACCTCACTTCAATAATCAAACCCCAAATCGTAATAGACGTATCACGTATGAATGATTCAGATTTTTACTACCAAAACTCATTCAAAATCAAATAGTTTCGTCATGATATTTACTAGACTAGTACTAGAGATCTCCTCCCACAACATCGGGAGAAACTCCCCACATGTATAAACACAGATATCTATTTTCACAATCATAGAGAGGTGATACGGATTATCACATGTAGCATTACGAGGTGATGTGAGTAAGGAAGATCTAATTAAGTTTTTTAAAACAATAAAAACACATGCTTTTCTACTTATTCGAAGGTAAAGATTTTCTTTTCCAGTTTAGTAAGTTTTTGTCTACTAATTTCCCTTCGTATCCTTTCCTTTGACGGTGGACCACACAAAACCGAAACGGTAATATGAGAGCATCTCTAATACAAATATGTATTTTGAGAAAATTGAGTACCACATATGATAGATAGTTAAAAAGTTAGAAAAACTCTTCAATGCAATTATCTAACTTCAATAGGGAGATGATGTGGTAAAAAAAAAAATAAAAAAAAAATAACAGTTAAAGAATATTGAGTTGAGTTTTCTAAAAACTCTCCTAGAAATGCCGACTAGGATTTCTAATTTTTTTCACCAACAATATTAAAACTTATTTAATTGTAAGCAAAAGAGGAGAGAGAGAGAGAGAGAGAGAGAGAGAGAGTGGAATAATTATTTTATTGTGATTGATCATAAAATGGATGTATATAGGAGATGTGAATATGCATTGATCTAATTTTTTTTTTTCAAAAGTAGGCCCAGGCCCATAATAAATAAAAATTAGGGATGACCATTTTCCCTCGAGGCCCCAGATCCCTGCTCCCCCATCGCCATTTGGGGAAATTTTTTGAGGGGAAATGGGAGGAGGGGGGATGAGGATGAAAATCATCCTCAAATTAAAATTTTAGGGGGGGGGGGTGTGGAATTCATGGAAATGGGGAGGGGATGGGGATGGGGATGAGGTCCCAATTTCCCCCAAATATTATATATAACATATTAATATATTTTTATTTTTATTTTTATTTTTTTTCAATATTTTTATTCTTACTAACTATATATACATATTTATTATGTAATTTTTGTATTGGATGTTATTTTGTATTTGAATTTAATAGATTATGCATTTTTTTATTATGTAATTTTTACTAATACATGAAAAATGGGAAAACGGGGGATCCCGAGGAAATGGGGATGGGGTGGGGGGACCTCCCCCAAAAACTACCCCATCCCCATTTGCCAAACCCTCTCTCATTCCCCCATTTCCCTATTTGGGGAAAATGGGGATGGGGATGGGGATGGGGGGGCCTACATCCACCTCCATTTCCCCATTTGATAGAAATGTTGATGTGACACTATTTAGAAACTTAAAAATGCATATTTGTATCAAAGAGGATCTAAAAACTCTTCAGAGAAAAAGGTACTACACATCTTTCCTCTTCCAACTCTACACACCTATGTGTCACTTAATCATTGGTCAAGCAGAGGTAAAAAGACTGTAACCGCTCTCACCGGATCATAACTCTCAAGTGAGTTCGTGCTTGTTTGGTTGAGCTTTCTATTGGCTCAAAAGGTCTACCAACGTCTATTTGAGTTTTTTAGAGTTGTTTGGTTGGACTTTTGAGATTATCTATTTTAAATTGAGTAGATGGTTGTAGAGTTTAAACCTCTACTGGGCAAAAGCTCATAGGGAGATGCTTCTCCAAATAAACATTTTTTTTTAAGAGTCTACCAACCAAATATCTATGATTTTTTTTTCAAAAACTCTATTTCTAATAGATCTACTGCAAGTAGTTCTTTTCCCAATAGAACTTTTTTAAAAGCCTAACCAAACAAGCTCGTCTTCAAAGAAATCAGAACCTTCTTTCCATAATTCCATCCATCTATAAATGCCCCAATTTGTCGGCTTGTTCAATCTCTCTCTCTCCTTGCACAAATATTATAGAGCCCCATTTGAGCTCTCTCTATCTGTCTCTCTTTAAAATAAAACCATGGCAGCATCTCAAGGGAGTCTCCTCCTTCAAAAACAACTTAAAGGTATAAAATATAACCATCAACAGAATCGCTTTATGATTTTTCTTTTTTCAATTGTTTCTGTTTTTTTTTTTTTTTTTTTGGTTTTGGGGTTGATTTTTGATTGATCGGTTCTTGTGCGGTTGCAGATCTCTGTAAGAATCCGGTTGCTGGGTTTTCGGCTGGGTTAGTGGACGAGACCAATATCTTCGAATGGAGTGTTACGATTATTGGACCGCCGGATACTCTCTAGTATGTGTATTTGGGTCAAGCTAATTGGCTTGAAGTTTTCGTTTTTGTAAAAATCATGATGAGTGTGTTTGAGACTTTGATGAGATTGGATCAATTGAAATTAGGTTTTTGGCTCGCTGTTGATGGTGAAATGGTTATTGGGTTTTTTAGATTTTGTTAATTTAGATGAGTTTTAGGTAATTGGGCTTTTTTGTTAATGCTTTTGAGGGTTACTGGTTTATTCTATAATGGTTGAGACCGCAGATTATGAGCTTGGTTGAATTTTGATGGTATTCACTATTCAATGTTTCTTGAATAATTTGGTGTCTAATTGGTAATTTGGTATCTAAAATTGGTTAATTTTGTTGCTTTTCGGTAAAGTATGACTAGTTAGTTTCAGGGTTTATAGGCAGTTGGTACTTGAGTATGGTTTTGGCCTGGTTTTCGCATTCAATTAGCCATTTCGATTTCCTATTGATTACTTGTAACATTCAAACAAAGCTTATTTGTTCTTAGACGTGTCAGATCTTGAAAAGGACAAAAGATTGTTGAAAGTCTTATGTTTTATTTCTAATATGAATTTCCTTTCAAATGTCCTTGAGCTCCATATATGTAGGATTATAAAAGTAGGTATACTTTAGTACGGTTTTGGCCTGGTTGTCGCATTCAATTAGCCATTTCGGTTTCCTATTGATTACTTGCAACATTCAAACAAAGCTTATTTGTTCTTAGACATGCTATGTTCTTCCACTTGTATGTTGATCTTGAAAAGGACAAAAGATTGTTGAAAGTTTTAAGTTTTATTTCTATTATGAGTTTCCTTCCAAATTTCCTTGAGCTCCATATATGTAGGTTCCTAAAAGTAGGTATAGTGGTCATATTTGTTATAATAAGGCTATGCAACGAATGTATAAGTTGCTTACTGTCTTCTGATTTTCAAGCTTTGATGAGTATGATGTTCTTTAATGATTGTTACATATCATGTTTATGATTTCTTTGTTCTTGGCAACATTTATTGGTTTATCATGTCTTAGTCGGTTTCCCTCTTCCACTTAACTTTAAATTGAACTGTTTAAGGAGTTGCTTCTCTGGTCACGTCAGTTTCTATGGTTGTGTTATTTGTCAGAGTTTTATCAAGGCTATTAATTTGTTTCCCTCGAGTTGATTGCTCAAAGTAATGAATTTTAACATATTTGTTCTATCTTGAAACTTCTTCGAATTGCAGTGAGGGGGGATTTTTCAATGCCATTATGAGCTTTCCATTAAATTACCCAAATAGCCCTCCCACGGTGAAATTTACCACAGAGATTTGGCATCCTAACGGTTGGTACTTTGTAGAACTGATGTGTAGGTGCTCTGTTATTCATAATCTGGATCATTGCATGACTACGATTTTGGTTGCTCTCTTAACTACAGTTTATGCTGATGGGCGTGTTTGCATATCAATTCTTCATCCTCCGGGTGATGACCCTAATGGCTATGAGCTTGCAAGCGAGCGATGGATGCCTGTTCATACAGTATGTCTTTAATATGTAATATAGTTTTCTATTGTTGCCTTCAATTCAGGTTTTTCTTCTATGGCCTGTGATGAATATAGACATGACCAAACTAATCACAATGATCACAATTGTCAAAATTTTAATTTATTTTGTCGGAGAGAAAGGTTGTCAAGACTCAAGTGTGCTACAAAATTGGAATATTTTAGTTTATTGTTTTCTAAATATAACATTATTATAACTACCTAGTCTGTACTAGTTTTCTCTTCTTAGTTTAGATGGGAAATCAGATTAAACATAGCTACGTTTGAGAATAAAATCTTTGAAGTTTTGTTCAATTACCATTTATGCACATAGCTATTTTTCTTATATAATGTTTTTGAAGAGGACCAACTAAATTTATTTGTTGACGGTACACTTATTTTTATAGTAATGGTCATGAGGTGATGTCCCTAAGCTAGCCCTTGAGTTGGGCTATAATAATATATGCTTGCATCTAGCTGTTAATCTATGCCAAGGAGTATAAATCCTTGTGTTGGCGGAGCAACTTCCTACTTATAGAAAAGGAAGCAGTTGAATACATTTGGGTTGAAAGGCTTATGATCTGATCCTGATATAGTCACTTATATCAACTTTAATAATAATTTCCATCAAATTGTTAGCTTGTTATGATTTACTGCTATTATATTTTCTTTTGGACTATTTACAGATGTCGAACTGTTGTTATTTTAGGTTGAAAGTATCGTGTTGAGTATCATATCAATGCTTTCCAGTCCAAATGATGAGTCTCCTGCAAACGTTGAAGCTGCAGTAAGTGATCTGTGACATTTCATGTTTTTCAATATTGGCAAATTTTGTTTCGTTTACATATCCTTTTATTTCTTGCATCAGGATTTTAGTTTCCATAATCATTTTATTGCCTGGAATTTTATTCAAAATTTCCTTAAATGTCTACATGACTACATGCAACCTTTGAGTCGGCAATCATGATAATGGGGAACCAAACTTGTTCCTGGACCTTAGTAGTCAGTTTAGATTAATTGGGGAGGTATAACTTATTAGGGTGACATATCAGATGTCCTTCACAGCTTTTAGATGTGTGATTTTAGTGGAATTTCCTTCTAAGTTCTAACATCCATTTCTGTTCTTTAAATGGCTTGAAAATTGGGATCTACACTGCTTAGTTTTGTCGTCCAATATTGCATCCTTAGATGAATTTTGTTTATTTGTATACATTTCTCTTTTACTTCGATGGAACTTATACATCACAAGGTGGAAATTTGGCCTATATGATCCCTCTTGCTTATTCATTTTATTTTAAGATGTTTGTTGGCTTACAAAGATAAGCCTTATAGTGGTATGCAGTCTCTGGTAAGACAAATGGAATAAAAAGGTCAAAAAGTTCTTTTATAACATCCTGTGGTTTGGCACCTGATTGATTGTCAGTCCTCATCCATTAACATGTCATCAGCACAAAGTTAGTTTTCTTGGTTTATATGAACTGTTTTTTGACCTCTTTCCTCATGCCTGAGATCACAATTCTCCCAAATTAAGATTTTGGACTTCTGCTAGCTGCTGTGACCTGTCTGTATTATTTTTGTTACTTTGGCACATTTCTCATGGAAAGACCACATTCTTTTTTTGTTTGCAGAAAGAATGGAGAGATAGGAGAGATGATTTCAAGAAAAAGGTGAGCCGCTGTGTGAGGAAATCTCAAGAAATGTTATAAATCAGACAGGAATCACTTTTTTGTCAAGCTCAACTTTTGTGTGTACCAAAAAATGTCTTAATTTGTTGTGTGGGGGAACTGGTTCACCGGGTCCTTGTAGAATGCCATTTGAAGTTCTCACACCTATCACTTTCCTCTTATTTCTCAGCATGGTCAAGCTCATTCTAATAACACTCTTGAAACAAACATTTCTCTATATCCAGAAGGTTTTTGGTTAGCTTTTTTGATGTCAAATGTTCTTCTTGACCATTATATTCATTTGCTGTCTTGTCATCAATCTTAGGGTCTCTCTTTCTTTTGGCCTTGAATGTAAGTTGAAGCATCAATTTTTGTTATGTATTTTAATTTTTCCACTAATTTTTTTTTGTCTTGATAGTTTTTCCCTAGTAAATGTTTTCTTGAGCTTCAGCTATTGAAACTATCCACATTTCATTTTATGTTATTTTTTTTTTATCGACACCGAATGAATCAGATCTATTGAGATTTCGGTGTTCGAATCAGGATCTATCGAGATCATGCACCGATCAAGTACCCAAGATTTCAGTGTATGAACCAAGATCTATAGATAGCTAGTACCTAGGTGCTATATTCGTGATCTAGATAAATACTCCTATAATATCGACAATATCGTGCAAATCATTTTGTCATTCACGATACTCAGAATCCCAAGTTTGTCTTTATGAAGAGACTCGAAATCCCAGCACTACTTTGAGAAGAGATTACAGACTAATTACTAACCATTAAAGCAAAATATTGAACTCATGACAGGAATTTGAGTATCATGGTACAAAAGGAAAAAAGCATATTCTTTACATATAACCAGATCTTATACTATTAAGATAAGATAACCACCAGATTTAATCAAAACGGTACACAAAATGCCTTCACTGAGTGCAGCATATTATCAGATCCAGAGTACACAAATTCTTTTCTTTGCAAAAACTAGGATTTATTATGATTATTTTTCATTCTTATTTACTATCAGACTTGAGTGGGTCCTCTCCTCAGGTGTGTTTTGGTGGATTCACGTAACTCCCCATCCTCACAACGATTCCATCAATATCACGAACATACCCTACTTTCTGTCCCCATTCTTTCTCCTCCGGCTCGCTCACTGCCACCGCACCATTCTCCACTGCCCTCTGATCACTCCACAAACAATATCCACTTAATCGGACGGTTCAATTTCCATCGAACACAAAAGATATGCACACATGAAAATTTATTTCTTACATGGGTGGTTTTTGGATAATCACTTGATCTATTATCACCAAACTATCACTATCACATGAAACCAGGTGGGTGCTCATTATTTATTGTATCACTTTACTTTTGTAAACAAAATTGTTGGAATTTATTTTCTTCTAAAAAAAAAGTAATGAACAAAGGCTCGCTCGAGAATCTAATATAAAGAAAATGTACCTTGTAGGCAGCATCAACATCTGGATAAGCAAAGCAAACCTCGACCGCCTGGCGCTCGCGGCCGGAGGTTGGACTCTGGACTGAACCTGTTAAGTCATCGGTCTCGTGTTGGTGCAACGGAGTGAAAGCTATCGTCGTCTGTCCACTCTCCAGCTCCCCCCATCTATATATCATGATCATAATTCATAAGTACAATTTGATTTATGTTACATATAACACAACATAGAATTTTTTTTTTTTTTTTTTTTTTAATATTATCTATCTATTCACCTATCTAAACTATATATATATTTTTGAAGCTTTTTGCCATTGGTAGGATTCAAACCGCTAACTTGATAGTCATTTGCCAAGCCTTAAACTCATCTATCAATCAGTTGAGCTACGCCTATGGGGGCAACATAGATTTATGTTACACTGACACAACATATTTCAGATATACAATCCAACACGTTTTAACGTGAGAGATTTTGGTAAGTACTGTTTGAGGTATTTATATATAACACAACAGATTTTGATAAGTACAATTTGAGTTGTTATATATAACACAACATGTTTCCCAGCACGTTTTAATGTGAGAGACAATTTGATTTATGTATAACACAATATGTTTAGATACAAGATTTCGATTTGCACCATTGCAACGAATATTTACTTGTTGGTAATTAACAAGTTTTATCATATGAGATTTCGATTTGCATGGATGCAAAATGAATATTTACCTGTTAGACTCGTCTAAGCGACGTACATTGTGACCGAAGGCTTTGGCGTAGAAATCTACAGATTTGGCTACGTCCTTCACGTACACAACCGTGTAGGCAAATGCTGGCCGGAGATTCGATGCCATTAATTATTGTTTTTATCTATCTTCTTGAAATTCCCTTTTTTTTTTTTTTTTTTTTCTTTCAACTTTCTGATTGATCAAAAATCACTTTCTGAATCGATTGTTTTATTGCGAAGAAGACATAAGAAGCTGCATTTATTTAGGAGGTGTTCGTTTTCTGGATGACGTGGCTTTTACACGTGGTGTTTGACTTTCGATGCTGAAATTTACACGTGGACTTCAAGCATGTTGTGAGAACTGAGAAGTTCAAATGCTGTCACCTGGCCAGATTGAGTTTGGACCATCATTTGATCGATAACGATAACTTTACACATGGCCTCTTGCCAATATAGTTGAACGCTCTTTGGGAACCTCTATTACAATGGTTCAACGTTATGGTGTGTGTATATATTGTATATATATTTTTTGTTCCACCTTGGCCTTTAAATCTCAAAGTGTGGGTAGCTCTCTCCCGGTTCTTGGAGCATTCATCTTTCCAATTGTGAGAGTAGCCTCTCCCCGATAGTGGGAGTAGTATTCCGGACTGTGCTTGTAGAGCATATTCTTACCAGTCCCGGCAGTGGTTATACACTTATACAAAAAAAAAAAAATAATAATAATAATTAGAGACTTAGATCCGCTTAACAAATTGACTTCAATATCAACCATTAAATTTAGAGCATATAAATAGTTGAGAGCTTAACCCTATAAAGAATAGATAAATATATATATTTTTTTTAAACCATTGTTTATATATATATATATATTATAATGCCCTAAAAATAATCATAAGAATAAATAGAAGTATGTCAATATTTGCGTATACTAGGTTAGATTGGATGAATAAGAAACTAATATTGAAGAAACCGTGTTTATTTATTATTTATTTAAAATTATATATAGCTTTTTAATATTGATATATTAAAATAAAATAATTATTTTTCCGGTTAATCTCTATAAATTAATATTTGATAAAATAATAATATATTTTTTATATAATAAATTTTATCGGTCTTGATTTGAGTTAATAAGATAAATTAATAATTTCGATTAAATCATAAAGTAATATATTTTTGAATTCCTTTTATAAAAATATGTGGTCTCACACTCTTTACATAAATTAATAATATTGGGTACTTGGGTGTTTTATCATCACAAAAATTCGTAGTGATGTTGTTAATAATAATTATTAATTTATAAATATATTAATATATCTATTAATTAATAGATTTTATATGGTCCCAATATTATTAATATATGAAG
Source organism: Acer campestre (assembly GCA_954870605.1). Taxonomy (NCBI): domain Eukaryota; kingdom Viridiplantae; phylum Streptophyta; class Magnoliopsida; order Sapindales; family Sapindaceae; genus Acer; species Acer campestre. The sequence continues at coordinate 57,913,094 of OX940800.1, read as the reverse complement.
GTTATAAGATGTATTTTTAAAAAGTGACCCGTGGATTATGTTAATAAATAATAAGAAGAAGAATGAACCATTTTCTTAACATCAACAAGCAAAAGTTAGGTAGATCTTTCTCATCATATAATGCTAAAAAGAGGATCTATATTAGATTTTTTTATTTTTTATTTTTTTTTTTCCACTTTGGATTTATAATGTTAAGTGAGAATGATGATCATATAACAAACTTTTGGAGATAAAAACTTTTTTTTTTTTTTTTTTTTTACAATATCTATTAATTTGAGACCAGGTATTTTTTTGAAAACTTTCACCTTTGATAAGATTCGAGTTGTTGACCTGAGAGTCATTTACCTAAACTTCAAATTCGTTCATCTACTAACTGAGCTATATTCCTGTTGGCAGAGATAAAAACTTGATAATAAAGCAATCAAACAAAGTCAACTAAACACTACACGACAACATGACAATTGTATTTGAATATGAAATCCACTAGCATGCATGTATATATCTATAACTTTACTTTTATTAAACTTTCAAAAAAAAAAAAAAAAAACTTTACTTTTATTAATATGTAATAATATCGTTCCAGATTTGATATCGTACGAACATTATATATAATTATAAATTACTTGTACATTGTCACAGTAGAGAGTTCACATTATTTTTAAGAAAATAAAATTTGTGTTTTTTTTTCTTTCTTAAATATCTAACAACAAACGGATTAGTGATGATTTCTGTCGAGATTAAGCACCATATACGTGATCCATATATTTACTTCTGTAATCGAGAGGTATCTACTCTCACTACAAAGGAAGGTATTCCCACACTTTGCAATTTAAGAAAAAAAAACATTTGTATTCTTTAAACCTTCAAATTTCAATTTCATAATAAACATGCATGTGTTTTAATATATATGATCTATCAATTCTTTCTAATAACTAAAATTAAATTATTGCAATAAAAGTCCTTATCAGTAAACCGAATTAAACCGAACCAAACCGAACCGAAAAGGGGTGTTTGGTTAGGTTCATAGTTTCTATTCGGTTCAAATCGATTTAAAATTTCAAAACCAAATTGAATTCGGTTCGGTTTCGGTTTTGGTTTTGAACATGCAAAACCGAACCGAACCGAATAAACCGAATTGTCTTAATAAATTATTTTGTAAGGTTCAATTTTATTATGGACTGTTAGTTGATGATGTTTTATTTGGGATTACATTATGTACTACATTTTTTGACTTCTATTTTATAAAAGTTATGAGACTTTATATTTTGATTGAGCATATAGATTGAATATGATTGAAATTTTAGATTTAAAATGAAAATTGGGTTGTATTTAGTTTAAATTATTTTTTACATATTATGTTTTCTTAAAAAAAAAGTTTAAGCCTAACTGCCAAAAAAACAACTTAAAGGCCCAAAAAATCAAAAAACATATAAAAAAACCTTCAAGGCCCAATAGGCCCAAAACGTTTTCATGTTCAAACCGCTACACATTTTCAAAAACCGAATATATATATATATCGGTTAAATACGGTTTTGGTCAAAACCGAACCAGATTAATCCATGCCCATCCCTAATATTTCCAACCAAACATTAGTCAATTATGAAGATTATATTTATAATCATTTATGTCTGTATAGCATTGCTGATTCATTTTTAAAATGTGTCAGCTTTTGTTCTTACAGTAACTTGCTCTATGGGTAACAACTTCTTTTAGTTGTACAAAGCATGAACTTTACATGAGATTTCAACCAAATTTATGTTGCTAGAAGGATTCTCCCACTGAACAAGCTCCTTGATTCCCTCTTCAATCTGTTTAGTCTCTCTTATCAAACTCTGCATGCAAAAGCCTAGAGCACTTAAACTCAACACAAGTTGGCTCTCCTTCTCATCACCATCACCACCTTGGATTTTGCTGCCAACAATTTCTTCCTTTGAATGCTGTAGATAACAACTCATGATTTTCTCCATTGCATTTTCATCCAAATCGGAAACATTATTTGGGTTTGTTGATGATGATTTTCCCAATTCGACGTCGTAAGAGATGTTCTTCTTCTGAAGCTCCTTTTCTAGTATTGCTAGTGATTTGATCATGGTCACCTCTTCAAAGCATTTTATCGAAGAGCCAACGATTTCCTTGACAAGCTCAATGTCACTATCTATCTTCGAAGAAGCTTCGATTTTATTTGGTGATTGTTGTTCAAGGAACCGCACTGAGTGAGCACTAAAAAGCAATAGATCCACCATTTTTGTAAGTGACACCGATAGCTTACTATAACAAGCACTATGAAAAGGCAAAAACCAGAAATTGGGCTCCACCTCAGCTTCTCCAATGAATCTCCCTAGCTCATTCACTTGCATTTTCAATCTCTTTTGGTTCTCCACCAAGTTATTGTCTCGACAATCGAGACTCATCGAGACAATACAATCATGCAACGTCCCTAGAGTTTTAGATAATTGAGCTTTAGCTAGAGTGGAAGCTCTAGTAGGCTGAAACATCAAGTCCACCATGATTGAACATGACAATCCAATGAAAGTTTCAACAATTCTCGCTATAGCAAATTCACTTGGTGGGCCAAAATTTTTCCTCCCCAATATCAATACAGCCCCAATAACAGCCGAAATTCCTCCGGCTGGACCGTACATTCGGCTACGTCGCAAAAAGCTAGTGAAGACGAACCAAGGTAGGAGAGACAAGAACCTTATTGGCAAAAATCTTTCAAAGAGAAAGCAACCCAATACACCATAGACAGTTCCTATAACAGTCCCTTGTGCTTTGACATTTGCAACTTTGAATGTTGCCTCTCTTGCCGAGGCAAGGCTGATTGCTACTGGGAGGCCTGACCAGAACCCATTTTCTTTGCTATAGAGAAGTCCGAATAGCACAGCTAAGCCCAAAGAAAGTGAGCATTTGAAAGCAGGCACGAGCCTCTTTGTATTCACATTCATGGCCCAGTTGAAAGAGAGCCCATTTTGTAATTTTTCATCATTATTTTTCTTGACCAAAACATGATCTTGCACATGAGTTGTTGGACTTGTAGTTGGTTTTGGAAGTGATTTGCTGTGGAGGAGTTTCATGCAAAATAAGAAGAAATAAGAGGGCAGATCTTGGGTGGTTGTTGGGAGCTGTGAAGTTTGAAGTGTTTGGAGGGACTTGGTTACACTTTCTGCGTTTGATTCAGGAACAGTACTCACAGAATTATTGTCACGATTGTTGACTTGTTTCATTATGATTGAGCAGACATGTTCTTCTAGTCCATGTAGACCTTCTTTGAGAAGCTGATCATCGCCATTCAGCAACCGAACAGGATATGAGAGAGTAGAATTGCTCACAGCCATTTCCATACCTCTTAAGGGTATTTCTAGATCTTGCAATTTCTCCACAGGATTCATGTAATATGACCTCAAAAATCTAAATGGAAGTCTCTCCCACTTCATGCTTTCCTGTGCACAACAACAACACATGTTAATTTCTACGGGTTCAATCGTTATAACCACAGGTGGTATATTAAAAAACACCAACTATTAATGTGTGTACCTTAAAAGCAACTATTAATATCCCTACTACATATAATGTTATACACATGTTATCTTCTGCATATGGTCAGAGGCAAAGCCAGCTCTGGGAATTTGAAGGGATCGATTTGAAAAACTATTAAATTTTTAATACAAAAATATAAATAATAATAATAAATGTTAAAATATTAATGTAAATAACAAAAAAAAATATGGTTAAAGATTAATACTATCCGTGTGCAGACATTAAGAGTAACTTACTGCATTTTGTATCTTGAAAGAATAATTTTTTTTTTTTTCTATCTGATTTTATGAAGTCGATGAGTATAATTCTTGATTAATAATATGCCCATGAAGTACATATTAAAATTATGACATAAAAATTAATAGAGATCATGTAGTTTTGGTGTAATTAAAATTGTAAGAAGAAGATTCTTACTTGGTAGCGTTTAATATTTTGGAAAAGTTTGGTTGCTCCAATGGCCAATGACTTGGCTTGAGAAATGGATGCAAGTGCTGATGTGTTGTCTTCTGCACAGAATGCTTTCACAAAAAGCTTCAATCTCTCAGAAACATTTTCAGCTAATTGCTTAGAGTTCTGTTTCACCTGCAAAATATTATTCAAATTAAATAAATAAATAAATAAATAAAGTAATTTTAATTGCATTAGTGGAGATTGGGCCACACCACTTAATCAAAGAAAACAAACAAAACATATTTAGCTGTACGGATGTCGAATAATATTTTAGAACTTCTTATTAACTTAAGATGGTGCACCAATGGCTCCTTGCCTTAATGGTTGGAGTCTCCCAAGGAATGCTCCACCACCAAGGTTCAAGCCTTGCCCCTTGATATGTATATAATTTGTTCCACATGGGTTATTAAATCCCAAGTGTGGGTGCCTTCTCCCCGATAGTGGGAGTAGTATTCCAGGCTGTGCTTGTAGAATTCATCATTTAGTGTATAATTCATCATCTTCCATACAATTTTAGCCACGTTTGATTACACCATTATTAATGCACTAAATCCAATTAGATTCAATTGGATTCTCTTGATCTAGATGCTGATTACGTAGGTAAATATAAGAGATTATTAAACGATATTTGATTAAATATATATGATGATCGATATATATAGTCTTATCGTGACGATAAATTAGCTAAATTCACATGTAATTATTACCTCACGACAAGCAAGTCTCGGATAGGGCAGCAACAAGGCAAGAACACAAGCAAGGACTCCAACTGCGGTACTGGCGGCGACATGCATTGGATGGAAAACTGCCTCAGTGTGTTCACCGTTGATGAAACCTATAACATAGGTTATAACAATCTGACCCAAAGCTATACGTTTCGCTATCAAGTGGGTTCCCTCGGGGAGTGTCACTACGAATGCGGCCAAGGCCACCGCAAGAGCAGTGGTGCTGCTCGTGAACCGGGCTGGACCGATCAACCACAGGCTTAGTATGGCAGGTCCTACGGTCTGTATTGTTGCATAAAGTGCAAGCCAGCAGCCATGCAACGTGTCACCCAACGTCGCGTCCGTGATAATAAGGATCACTGTCACATAGGAAAATGCTGGAAAGGCTACTTGGCGCTGGAGAGAAGGCGGTCCATATAAGGTGAGCAACCCCACTATTGTGCACGCTAGGGCGGCACGGAAGCCGGAGGCGAGGCATGAGAGCCACACGGCCTGGGAGCGATTGGAACGATCGTTAACCGTTGGCATTGTTCAGAAATCCAAAAGAGAGAGAGGTAAACAACCAACTAGAAAATTATAAGTTGTCCCTATACAAACAAAAAATTGATGTTACAAATGGTATGAAAGCAGGTTCATATATAAACAAACTCGAAACTTAGATCAAGGGTGCGATTTGTTTGTGAGGGTTGTTGTGTGTGTGGGGGGTTTTGTAAAGCGAGGAAATTTTATGGACAATTTGGAGCCACATGCAAGCACAAATGGGACCCATGTGTGGTTAATGGGGTGATGTAGTTTGATGTTGATGATGATATATAATGAATCATAATTATATATAATAAATCACAAAAGCTAATAAAGATGGCTCATGACAGTGATCTCATTAGATCAGGAGCCGGAGCCGATTCAAAGTCCGTACATGTGAATATAAAAAGTTCACAACAACCCATGAATCTAGAGAATAGACAGATATAGATTTAGCTACTATATAAGATCTGTATTTATAATTGTTGGATATAATTATATGAGAGAGTTTTTTCTTTACTTTTAATTATTAAAATTCGGATTTTTGTAAACTTTGGATGAAAATGCAATGACTCAACCTAAAATGTAACTACTATACTGTAGCTATATAGATCGACGAAACCCATATGGATGCATGAGATATAGATATATATATATATATATGGAGATCAGCTTCAATTTCCATTGCGATTTTTATTTTTCTTCAAGTAAGCTTCTTGAAGTGCTTTTTATGATCTGTATTTATACTAATTTTTAACTAATGTAGCCGACATGAACCTACTAAGTCAGATATATAAACTATATATAGATCATGAAGAACTTTTTTTCTTCTTCTTTTGTCTTTAAACCTTTCAACGACAAAAAGGTTGACCAATGTTTAAAATTTTGGAAAAATAATGGTCGTCTAAAAAGAATATATAGTAGAAAGTAATCGTGCATTAACTTATTTCAAAATAAAATAAAATAAAATAAAATAATAACAAAAAAAAATCGTGCATTAATAATTAAGCAAAGTTTTGTTAGAAAATATTACAACTTGACTGATTTCTGATTTGTGTAATTTTTTTTTTTTTTTTTTTTGGTGGGCAATTCTGATTTGTGTAATTAAATAAGGCATTCTCTATTCTTTTATAATATTTTAAAGTTGCTACCTTTTATTAAACAAACAATTACTTAATAAAAGTAATTTTGATTAATTGAAAACATTTTTACTTGTTAAAAGTTGTGAAAAAAATCACTGAGATATCAATCAGTAGTTTTTATAATTCTTTGGGAAATTGCCAATTAGGTCCTAGACTTTTTTTTTTTTTTAATTCCAAGTTGTTTACGAATTTTACAAAAGGAACCAAATTGATCCTTACATTTTTCCCAAGTGCTAAATTAGTCCCTTTTTTTGTTTTGTTTTTTTCCTCCCTCAATTCAGGTTAATTTCCCTTTCTGCTCCTTAAATGGAAGATGACACAAATGTATGCAAATGTGTCTTAAAATTTGGAAGAAATAAATTATAAAATGTTGTAACCAATTAAATAATGATCATATTGATTAAATGAAGTTAAAGTGGGGTTTCTCTAGATTTCCACTCACCTCATTTTGTGTGTTCCTTGAAGAGGAGGAAGGGTCAAGTGAGACATATATGCTTGCTTGATAAATGATGATCCTCTACTTATCAATTTTAATAGTGATATAAGTTAGTTAAAGCAGAATTGCTGTCCTCATTTTCACTATTCCTTCTCTTCTCTATTGTACTAGATATTAAAGTGCCTTTCTGAGTTTATCATCTATCATTTAAGTGCATGTTTTGAAATTTTGTTTAAAAGTTTTTTATGATATATTGATATCATTATTAAAAGTTTTTTTATTTTTTATTTTTTTTTATATTTCAAGTGGATAGCTATATATATACACGTGGAGAGAAAGAAGAGAGATAAATTTTCCAATGAGAACTTTTACAATACTCACTTTAAGCACCTTTGATGATATTGCATGTAATCAAATGATTTTTGATGAGATTTTTTGTATGCATACTAAGAAAATTAAAATACACATTCGGTAAAAATTTGGAAATTTTTTGGATTTGATAACTATTTTTTCCTTATATTTCCCTCTTTTTAAATGTTTTATCTTCAAAAAAATCGGAAAATATTAGTTCTTGCACCCAATTTTTTTTTTTTTTTTCATAAATGTATTTCAATGTTTTAACCATCCATACAAAAAATAAAATCAAGATTCAATATATTTCATACAATTTCATCAAAGGTACTTAAAGTGTGCATTGTAAAAAGTCATCATTTTTCATGCAATTTCATTAAAGATGATTAAAGTGTGCATTGTAAAAAGTCATCATTAGAAAATTAATATATATATATAATTAGAAGAATTAATAGCTTAGCTAATTTATCATGCACCAAATGTTATTAATTTGTATTTGACTATTTGTGTACATAATTATACGTACAGTATATTGTACAAGGGAAATTAATAAAATCCCCATCTAGCTTGCCTTAATCCCCAAAATCCCTCCTATAGTTTCATTTTCCCCTAAAATTCCCCTTATGTTAACTTTTTAAATGAACAAAAAAATGTTCAACCCCTTAAAATAATTATAAAATAAAATAAAATAAAAAAAAGATGGACAGTAAAATCATTTTTTTTTTCAAAAAAACAATTTAATCAAAACTTTTTTTCTTAAAAAAAAACATAAGTAGATGACAAGACCCACCCCGACTCCTATCTTGAGTACGAGGGAATCCTATGAAAAATCTTATCTTTCTAACTAAAATCTAAATCTTCTAGAAAACATTATAGAAAATCATATGAATCTCAAGGTGGCTTCTAATAAAATCTTTTAACAATCACTTGGCTTTTTAAACTTTCTCACCTTGTAATTTAAAAGTGCAATTTAAATCGGTGGGTTATGCCGTTATGGCCCACTATAAAATATAATTCAGTTAAATCCAAAAATTTGCTTTCTTTGTGTTGGACCCATCCACTTAATACTTACATATTCGAAAACTAATTATGAAAAATCCTAATATCTGAAAATATGCACATATGCATAACATGCTTTAACTAAAATCATGAATTACCATTAATGTCATCACATGAGGCCTATCTCACGATACTAAAGAATCTGCACAAACCTGATAATCACCTATAAAAAAATTAGCTTTAAATAAAAGAATGAGCTTTGACGCCTAGTGAGTGGAAATAAATTTTGAAAACTAAACTTTTCTTTTCTTTTCTTCTAAACTTTACTAAAAACTACTTAAAAAATGCAGGTATACATCTTGTATACCCCCATTTGCCCGCCACTCTTTCCGAGTCTCGTTTGATGACTTACGATTCTTTTAGTGAAAAGCTTAGTTCCACTTTAAGCCCGACAAGCGAGCAAGAGAACTAGAGTTGGTGTGGCTAGCCCTAAAACAGGCAACCAAGAGAGGTAGGCGCGGAAGGAAGTGCTTCCAGTCAATTGAAGTTAAAAAGACTCCCCTCACTAGAAGACATTCCCCTCGGCCCATTTTTGAGGAAGGGAATAGGGGTACGAATTTGGAAGTGGATTCATATCCTTGATTACGTGGAATTGTATGCCTATTTTGTTGATTACGATGCAGATGGATCGATCGCACTTCGTCTATTCAAGATTATTTATCTTTATCTGGAACTGGTTCACAAATCATTTCCTTTTATGTGGTTCAGGAGGGCTTAATTCCTGGGATTGGCTATTCCTGGAAAAAGTAAAGTTAATCAGAAACCTCGGAGTTGCAAGCAGCATAAGAAAGGGTTGCTGGTTCGGGCATGATGGCTTTCGACTTTCGTGAAATTTCTTTATGGCACTGGTACTTTTCCAACACTTATTCTCCTTATCCCGTAGCACCTTATGTTGTGTAACTTTTCTTTATGTTATCATGGATTTTATTTTATAGTAGTGATTGATTGACTAAGCCAAGACTGCATCTGTTAGCCGATTTCCCGAGTGCGAGGGTGAGGCACTTCCCCCGAAGACTTGAGTTACTTGTATATCTAGTACTTATGTATTTATTTTCGTTAAACTAGGCAATAGGTAACATGACTTTACCAAAGCAAGTGATTGATGACTGGAGAATTCTATTGAGTTATAGATCTTAAGGGGCTAGTGGACTCCTTTTAAACCAAGTTATTTCACTCGGTTATCTCTGAATAAATCTGAAATCACCTGAATATCTTCGTTACCATTCTGAAAACAAATATCTTCTTGAAATACATTATATACTTAATAAACTTTATACTGCTTAAATAACATACGATCTGAAACTATTAGCTATAGAAAATTTTTTCTCAATTTCTTTATGAATTCTGTATTTCATAGGCTAAACTTAATCTGTAGAACACAAATATATATCTCTTTCTAAATTCTGTATCTATTCTTGAAATAAATATGAAATTGTTCTGTAACATAAGTTGAGAACTAATTAAATATCTTTTGTAAATAAAACACATTTATGAATATATATATATATATATAATAAAGCAATTTTTGATTTCATAAATAACATCTTTGATATAAAACTAATATTCTGATAATCTGAAATCTTTTCTTTATTGATTCTGATCGGTAATATATATATATATACACACACACACACACATATAATTTGAAAACTCTTTACCAAACTAGTACCCAGGGGAATATCTCACGTACATGGTAAAGCATCTCAATGCACACGCAGTGTAGGGAGAAATACATATCTCACATACACGATGATATTTGATCACTCGTGCAGAGATATAATCTTACATACACGTCGATATTTGATCAATCGTGCAGAGCTATAATCTCACATACACGTCGATATTTGATTAATCGTGCAGAGTAATTAATATATATATATATAATCTCACATACACGCCGATATATGATCGAACATGTAGAGTAATCTCACATACATGGTGATATGACCGCACATACAGAGTAATAATCTCACATACATGTGCAGAGCAGCCCCAAAGGCTTATAATCTGAATCTGATAATGCTGAGGATGGTACATATCTGATATCATAAAATATGAACAATCTTTGAAAACTCTTTTAGTTTTTTGAACATACATATATAATTCTTTATAAATACTTTACTCAAAAACTTGAATAAATATTCTTTTCTTTTCTTTTATGAAAATCTTATAAATAGCTTGAATCTGAAAATCTTTCTAAAAATATGGTAATCTGTTTGAAAATTCTGAAAATCTAGAAATCTAGCTGAAAATCTAGAATTCTGTCTCAAAATACTTCTATTATTCTTCTTTGTAAAATCTTGTTTTATAAATCTAATTCTCTAATTAATCTATTTATGAATCCTGAAAATCTACGCATTTCTTAAAACATCTAGAAATCCTTTTTTAAAATAAATGAATAAATAATTTATTTCTAATAACTTTCTAGACAATTAAAACTAACATATAATTCTAAAATGATTAACATAATCATAAATAAGTAAAACTATTCACTCACATAACTCCTGTACTCAAATCTGGTTTGGAACTGGATTCCCTCCCGAGTTCATTTGTTTCTGATTCCATCCTAAATCACATAAAACTCAATTTAGGAATTACTGGGAAATCTAATAACTTATATGGATTTCTAACTTCACAAAATAACATCACTTAACTGAATTTTCAATACAGTGAATCATCGAAATTCTTCATCTTCACCACTCTCTCTCATTCTTCTCTATCTCTTTCTCACTCGGCTGCGTCTCTTTTTCTTTCTTTATTTTTCTTTTATTCTTCTCCACCGCCTGACTTCTCTCTTCTCACTTCTCATGTCTTTTTTTTTTTTTTTTTTAATCTATATTATTATTATTATTATTATTATTATTATTATTTTCCACTGATTCACACATGCACTAAAACTTGCCACACAATCTCTTTTCTTACCACCTTGCCTCTTGCAATGTTACCACCTATCACCCAACTAGCCACTTGTCAATTTTCTGCCAACAAATCCTTTTTTTTAATTATTATTATTATTCACAATTGAATTGGACCAATTTTTGGGTCTTGAATCATGTGTTTAGGTTTGGATTTAGGCTTGAAAATATTTTCTGGAGTTGGACCTTACAATAGATCTCCATCGTCGTATGTTGGATATCCAAAGAAATTAATATGGTTTTAGCGGGGATCCATATCAGATATCCACCAGATCCATTTATTGATTTAACAAAATAACTTGTAAAAATATATATATATATATATATATGAATCCGGAGGAGATCGAGATTGGATCTCTACCGGATCAATCTCCGGATTAAAACAAAAAATTGATAAATTTAAATACATATATATATGATGGAGATTCAATCCGGTTCTTCATGACTCGAGAGGATGAGGCTGAAGCCGTCCTCTCTAGCGGCAGCCTAATTGTTTGCCAAGATCGACGCCATGGATGGACAGTGCTAGCCACCCACCGCCTGAAAACCCTCGAATACTCACTCACCTTGAGCCCACATCCAGAGAGTCCTGTTTTTACAGTAATGCTACACATCCCACCTAAAATTCTACATTTTTCATCCCACTACATGTGGCCTGTGAAGTGTCAAATGGTAAGTGGATACATAGGGTATGTGAGATAAATCATCATTAATGAGTATCCACTTACAATTTGACACTTCACAGGCTATATGTAGTGGGATGAAAAATGTAGAATTTTAGGTGGGATGTTTAGCATTATTGTTGTTTTTAATGATAAGCAAAATGTTATATTACAAGATAATGTATAGAGTTCAATGAAAAATTGGGCATATATTTGAGCCTTTAAAATTCTCACAATCCGACTTATTAAAATATTATATTACTAACGCCTGCAAAAGAGATCAAGGGGTCCAGTTATATTAAAATATATATTTTTTGTTATTTACTTGTTATTTTATATTTTCGCCTAAAACATTTAAAAAAGTGAAGGTTGTTTGTCTAACGGCAGAGATTTATTTTTTATTTTTTATTTTTTATTTTTGGGAGATTTACTAAATCTACGGGGTAAGTATCCATTTGGAAGAGCCTGTCTACAGTTAAAAAAGCTTTTTTTCAAAAAATTTTTATTTTTTATCATTTGGTTGTCACTTAGTAAAGTTTTTGGATGATTAAAAAGATTGTTTTACGTCTACTTGGAGAAGCCTGAATTTAAGGCTTTTCCAAGTAGATAGAGTCTTTTAATAATACTAAAATCTCTGATATAACCCTATAATTTAATATTTGTTAGAGTATTTTGGTAATTATATCATTAAAAAAGTTCTTTTTTAATTGACAAACAAACGACAAACGACAAACGACTAACGACTTTCATTTAAAAGCTCTACCTCTAAAATGTCTACTTCTAAAAAATATACTGCAAAAAGATCTACTTAAAAAGCTCTCCCAAACATACACTAGAAGATCTACTGCAAAAAGATCTATTTGAGAAGCTTTTCCAAACGAACACTAATGGCAAACTAGCTATATAGATTTTAATAATTTCCATATATATATATATATAGTTTTTAACTCAAAGTGTATACACTTGTCAAAACTTCTCCATAATCTATGATTATTATTCTTCGTCCTGATATATTTTATATCACGACGTACTGATAGTAGAAAGACTATATATATAGTCTTTCTATTGTCAGTTTGTCCTGACAATAAATATATCAGGACGAAGAATGTAAACCATAGATTATGGAGAAGTTTTGACAAGTGCATACACTTTGAATCAAAGTATGTAAATCTAATGGTTCACATTCTTCATCCTGATATATTTATTATCAAGACGAACTAACAATAGAAAATCTATATATCAAACCATGAGTAGCCTCTCTCTTAACAAGATGATTTCATCAATGTCTTGAAACTTGAAAGTATTGTAGGTGCGCTTGCATCGTCTGTGATAAGTGATAACCACGTCTTTGAACATAGTTTGAGATTCCTTAGTTCGAATCTTCCCTCTCTCAGGTAAAAAAAAAATGTCTTGAAAGGATTAATATATACACAATCTTTTCCTAAGAGCCATCGACTCATCTAGTATCTTTATGACTTTATTTGCATACGCAGTTTAATCATATGCAAGGGCCATGCTCAAGAAATTTGACGTTCCAGGTTATATTGGAAAGAGCACACATTTGCATTAATAACAGGAATATTGAAAGTGGTTACTTTATGTATCCATATTGCATGCTGACTGCTGACTGCTGACATCAAAAGAAAATTTAGAGAATTCTCCGGGAAATTTTTGTAGCAGTCGTTGTATGACTCCGTATATGGTGGGATCCTACGAGAAAGTGGTATCAGCTTGTCTGTACATACAAATCAACTAGTCGTATCCCTATGTTTCGCTATATATTATTATTATTATTATTATTATTATTTTATATTTGAATTTCAAGTGTGTTGATAGTAACACATCCACTCTACTTCATATCCGTGATAGAGGTTTCAAATCTTGCATTTATATTTGAAATCACGAAGTATTTTACATTCATGTTCGTGATTTGAGTCTTTAAATCTTATGTACATGTACTTATGAAATCATAAAGTATGGGAAAATTCCTTCAATATAGTGAAAGTTGTTTTCCAGATCATTATTGTTAATCTCGACTCTAGCTGGATAGAACTATTTCAAAAGAAAAAAAAAATACAACAGTGTTGGTTTGTATTGTTTAAGATAAATGCTTGATTTAGATAAAACTTTTGATTTACAGTGGTTGTCACACATCAAACAGATCCAGTAATATTTCTCTTTTTCTTTATAGGACTCACGGTACCAAAGTTATGGCCGAAAGTAAAAAGTAATTAGGATAATATAAAACAATTAGAGATGGCTAGAAATCAGAATTTTGAAGGCTGCTCAGCTCAATTAATCACATTTTTTTTAATGATATATGACTACAAAATTCCAAGTATATACGTATATACCAACATTTTTAAAGTTTGATAGGTGAAGGATTTTTTATTTATTATTATTATTATTATTATTATTATTATTATAAAGACAGGTGAAGGACTTGATACTATGAATTTGTTGGTTTATAATCCATTATCAAATAGGATCCTGTTTTTATTTATAATTAATCATCCCCGTATTGAATTGGGAGTGCGATCCATACAAGTTAGTGAGCGATGGAAGATCTCATAATCAATCGAGTTTCATGTGGATGAATTTTCTTTGAACATGAGGTATTTAATGTTTGGCTCTAATTAATAATTGTAAATTTATTTAACAATAATTAATAATTGAGACGGGTCCATTCATATATCTTCATCCTCATATTTACTTTTTACTTTATTTTCTTTTTATTTTTATTCATGTTATTTTTTGTTTCATTTAGAAAGAAAAAAATATATATATTGCATTCATACAATAAAATTTAAATAGAGGGTGAAATTAAATTCTTACTAAGGCTTCTTTATTAATGGATTAGAATGATACCACATTAAACATTACTCATTATAAAATACGTAAAACATTAAACAAACATACTTCAATAAGTAAAAAATAAAAGGAAGAAATCCTGCACATGAACCAATGGGCCACATTTTTTGGAATGAGACACACGGGCCATATGTAGAAAGTCTCCAAAGTAAGTGCTGTAAAACAACACTTATAAAGACAATATACAAGTCTTAACTAAGCAATGTGGGATGGTGTTGGGATGGCCATTTTCCCATTTTTGGGGAAAAATAGGGAAATAGTGGAGGGGGGGAGTAGTTGCCTCCATCCCCATTTCCCCCAAATATTATATATAATATATTAACATGTTTTTATTTTTATTTTTTCAATATTTTTATTCTTACTAACTATATATACATTTTCATAATGTAATTTTTGTATTAGATATTATTTTGTATTTGAATTTAATGGATTGTATATATATTTTTTTATGTAATTTTTACTGATACATGGAAAATGGGGGAATGGGGGAATGGGGGAATGAGGAAACGGGGAAAAATGGGGTGGCCATCCGTGTTTATGACCTTTCATTCAAACATCCAACCTATTTTACCTCTATGTAAGAGAGAGAGAGAGAGGCCTTACTTTCAAGATCAATATATGTAGAAGACATGAGGAGAGAAAAGCAACCAGATGATATTTTCGTAAATTCTATAAATACGTTCAAATTTTGAACTTAAACTTGTATAAATACATCTCACTTTCAAGATTAACTCGTTTAGTCGTTTTACTAATACCACAATTTTTTTAGTCGGTAAAAATATCTATATTAATTTTGATTTTATATATACTAATAAAAAATGTATTTTTAAAAATAAATAAAGTCAAGTTGAAAGAGCATTGCATTATAAGGAGCTTGAAGCAATGGAGTATCCCAACTAAATTGGCACCCAACAAAATCTTAAACCATGTGCACATAACTCACCAAGCCGAACAAAAGAACACAAAACAATCACAAACAGGATCAAGAAAACAATAAAATGGCAATGGAAGAAAAATCCCTATTGAGAAACGTAGAACAAAAATCCGAGTAAGCTATCGGCAAGCTTTGGGAGTTTGGGTGCTTGTGGTGAAAAGTAAATCTAAAAAAAAAAAAGAAAAAAAAAAAGATGAGATATTGGGGGACGCGACGACCATGATAAGCTATCGGCCGCCCACAATCAGACGTGTCACGTCTATTCGAAATTCGAAAGGTCAGCTCAGCCACCTGCGTGTCGTCGCATATAAATTAATTGATAACACAGTAACACAAGTCAAGAATGAAGAACTCTCCAGTGCTCCAAAGAAAGAAAATGATGTGATCGTGAAGAAGAAAAAGTGATGTTCCAACTTTTAAGTGCACGGACGTGGACCACATCGTCAACTGGTAGGTCTCCGACTGCGACTTGGATTGCAATTTGTATATTCTTTGACCAATCACAGCGTTCCAACCTCCTACACCCCCGCGCGTGACGTACTTATAATTCTACTATGGATTGTACCATCTCATTATTTTTTTTTAATTATTATTTTTTTACCCACTTATTATGTGGATTTATGAGTCATGTCAATGTAAGAATTGTTTGATTATGGTATTATTGATTGCATACGTACTGTCAATATTTTAAAGATCCATTTCCTTCTCGTAAAATTACAAATTGGATCGATTGATTTTCAATAATTCCAAAGCAGTATAACTTTTTCTTTTGAAAACAATTTGATAAACTCTCTAATGCAACTATATGAATATAATGATTTTAATATTGTTACAGGACAGTTATAAATAGACCCACAAATATTTACTTCAGTTTCAACCCATGAGCATCAATTACCTAGTAACTTGCTTTCAAAAAAAAAAAAAATTAGTGTAAGAAAAAAAAAAACCCTTGTAACTATATTGAATCGGGGATAATCAATAACTGAACCAACGATATAGTACTATAACTCCAACTATATAATTCATTTATGTATAATTAGGAACTGAACCAATAATATAGTACTATAGCTCCAACCAGTGTTGCAAAAGTACCCGACTAGACACTGCCTAGTCACTAGTCGGCGGTCCGCCGTCCTGACTAGGAGGTTTACCGTCTAATTAGTCTAGTCGGTGAAAGTCAATGACTAGTCATCGTTGACCGACTAGGTTGACTTTTTTATTGACTTTTTGAAATTTAATTGAGTTTATTAGATTTTGTTTAATTTTTTTTTATATAGATTTTGATTCTCAATATTAAGTTTTGTAGAATTTTATTTCCAATTTGAGGTTAAATATATGAAATAGTATAAACATTTACTCAATTATAGCAAAAAAAAATATTAAAAAAATTCTAATTGACCGTCAGTCAACTTCTGGCCAGCCACCTAGTCCTCGACTTGGCGGGCTAGGCTGGAGGTCGTTGCCCGACCAACGCCTAACGTTTTCTACAACACTCTCCAACTATATATTCATAAATACATATATATATATATAGATTATTCATGATGATTTTGAATATGAAAATTTCCGTTGAGGTCTAAGAATGATTAAAAATCATTTCAATAAAAGAAGGTTTCGCATTTTCAAAAAAAAAATATAAATAAATAAAAGAAGGTTTTGGATAAATAATAGAAAGAAGATTTCTTTGAAATATTAATGAAGTTCAATGATTCAAAGAGAGATTTATATCAAATTCAAATTTATCTTTACCATTAACCACTAGTTTAATAGTAAAGATTAAAGAACTAAAGCAAGTTGGAGAATTCGCATCCTGCGATTTTATTTTCTTGTTAAAGCACTTTGATTTATATGATATGCAAACAATTACGCATAAAAATACTGCCAAATCGCCTCTTTCGATTGCCAATAGATTTTAAAAAAAAATGAAAACAGAAAATCCTCGATATAGGAATGGAATCAGAGATCATCCAATTTTTTTCAATCCAGTAGATATATAAACATTTAAATCTCGAAAGCATTGCCTCAAAAAATCTACTACAAGCTTCATTTATTTAATTATCTAACAATTCAAATTTCAGCACTTGTTTATTTAATCCATATTACTACTAAATGTTCTATTTTCTAACTAAGGGCATACACACATACAAATTTAATAATACCAAAACTAGAGCCACAGCAACATGCTGAAATCAAGGCTGGAACAAAACTTGTCATTTTGCATATATTTGGTGGCCTACCCAAACATCACCATAGATGCAGCTTGTCCTTCCGTGAGCACCATCGCAGCACATCGGTTCTGTGACCAAAAAAGATATCAGAATTTTCATCTAATATGTTTCTATGGATACAAATGTGATTCTTGTCTACTCCAAACTCCACTACCAATACGGCACTACTTAATTTCAGAGTCATTGTTCAATATTGTCACATTCAAGGTCTACTGCTTAGATTTATGATATTATTAGTATATAATTTGACTTCGATTCTGAACTACTTATAACAAGAAGAATTGAATGAGAAAAAGTAACTGGCTAATGACAATAGTCACAATACATGTACTAAAAGAAAAGGAATAAAATTTGTCATGTGCACATTGTGTATCATATATATGTATGTGCATCTGAAGAATAGAGTGACGAAGGAAAATGGATAATCTTGTTCTCTCTTACCTCGTGGAAGCTAAAAGGGGCGACTCTCAGGATCAACCAATCCCGCAATAAGAGCTATAAGAGCCCACACCATGAGGATGCCTATTACCGCAGTTCGGAACACCTGATGACAGCTAGAATCCATGTCAGTATCATCCAGATGTACGAAACGGGGTGAAGGCAAATCCTCATCATCACCAACATCTGCATATGACTGTATTCTGTTTGTCTCATTTGTATGTGGTCGCTTATCACGAATCTTGATCTTTGAACATTTGGTGCAAGTGCAGTTGCCACCAAGGTATGACGGGAGAGTCTGAAGATAATCCGAGAGAACCTTGCGAGACATAACCCCTATGATTTTCACCTTCTTCCTAGTGCCAGGTTTCAAGATCTGAGGGAGAGCCAGATGCATTCATGAATATGAGAGAAAGAGAGTATTATTTAACACCACAGACCCCACACCAATGACAGAAAAGGAGGAGAAAATAGGGAACGAGAATAAACTATCAAATACTAATCAGGGTAATGAGCTTACTTGAGTAAAAGTCTGAGTAATAACTCGAACAACAGTAGGAAGACGTATAACCAACAAACAGCCAAGACGGTTAGGAAAATGGTCTTGTAGAAGGGAAGAACAAGACCTCAATAATTGCATGGGAATCCTCAGGGGAGACAGCCCTTCACAGTCCACCAAAACTGTAATATGGGGATTTTCTTCATCAACTAAATGGAAAACTCCATGTTCTACCTGTGATACTGCATTTGCAAATATACATTGATGTCATATATCAAATGGAAAAACATAATAACACAAAAATGAACTATTTGTGACTAATATTTTATATACCACTTCAAAGTTTACATCCATATCTATGTCAAAAAAAAAAAAAAAAAATTACATCCATACCAAGAATGAAGACAGATTATCTCAATTTGAGTTCCTTATCCATGAGCAAAAGGGAATTATTATTCTTAATGTAAGGTAACCTTTCACACTGATGAAAACCAAACATAATTGTTCACAAATTACATTTAGTACTTGAAGGTAAAACATCATGCTATTATGAACCATTTATGCCTTTAATAAGGCAACTATTTGACATCAGTACTATGCTTGACTTTGTAGTTGGTCATTTGACTAAGACTGCACCAAATGCAATATAATTTCCTTACATAAGGAATTATGCTTATAACCAATAAGTGGCTCAAAGTTGTATAGAAAAACCCTTAAAAGGGAATTTTCAGTTTGAAAGACCAAACATTATTTCTCCGTTCAAATCATCTTTAGAATAATAGAATATAATACACTTAAAGTCTGCATTTTATAATCTCATTCTATGTGAATTTGATTGGTGATGCTAAGGGGCTTGCTATTGCCTACTGCTTCGGCTAAAACAATAACATACTAATAAGATTATAGAATCTGTATGCCATCATTTGATGAACTAAGTTTATAACAGACTAGAGTTAGTACTTAAAAAAGGAACACCTATCATCCATTGATTAGTAAACTAAATTATAACTTTTATATATATATATATACAGACACATAGATCCATGTAAAACATCTAATGGAAAATAAATTGGCCTTGGTCATAGGATTGAAGTTTTTCAAGGATGGATTGGTAACCATTCGAGAGGGGTTTCAGGTCTTTCATTATTCTCCCAAAAAGCACTTTGACTCCAAAACTGAAAAAAAAAAAAAAAAGGGCTTGCTAATTACATCATTTGATAGGCAGAGCCCTTCATTTCACATACTAGCAACCCCAGGGGCTACATGGCAGTTGACCCAAAAAGTAGAGGCAAAAGGAAACATATTTGATGGGCAGAAAGCATGCAGTTTGCACAGTAGCAACCCCAGGGGCTACAGGGCAATTGACTCAAAAATTTATGGAGGAGAATATAAACATATCTGATGGGCAGCAAGCCCTGCAGTTTCACATTCTAGGGCTACATGGCAATTGACCCAAAATTTATAGAGACAAGAAACATACTAATTGCTTGAGCAAACCGAGCCCTGTCATGAGATGGTAAGTTCAAGCAAGCTATGCCAAGGCGTACTATTAGGCATGGTCGATGCTCCATGTCAAATCCATGCCAGAAGACCATGTTTGACCAAATCTCAAGTTCTTCCTCTGAAAGAATTCTGTAAGTCTCCCTCCAACGAATTGTCTTTTTAATTGAAGCTAGCAAGCATGAAAGATCACCATCTGCAGCAGTATAAAATCTTCGAAGCTCGTCCTCATTAATTCTGCATAAACACGACTATGTCATGGTCCGCTGCAATAAGAGAAGCCAAGAAATACAAAGATAAATATCCATCTATTACAGAACAAGTGAAATTCCAATCCAGTAGCGCAGGGTTTTGTCTTCAAAGAGATGATGATGAAATGACAGCTGACAACTGAATAGTAATTTATATAATAAGACTTTCAGAAAAAAAAAAAACTAAAATGTTAAACGGAATGATAATTTAGTATAATTTATTAGACTCCATATCAAATTTAGGCTCAATAACAAAAGGCAGGAAGTGAGTCAAGTTTGAGATGACTTGTCGATTTTAATAACAATTAACAATGCATATCCATAAGTAAATTTGGAAGCAAACTGATTGAACTTAAAAATGATAATCGTGGTTGGAATTTTTCAATAAAAATCAATGTCATCTCTTGACGGATACAGATTAGAGTTCACCTTTCTGGTAAACTGATACCCTGATTTTCCAGATCATTATGGAGTTGTATCAACCAATTTTCAGATGCAAGACTTGGAGAAGCTTCATCACAAGTTCTGCATATGACATAAAAGCAATTAAGTAAATAGCTAGCAATTGAACACAACCTCTAACCTTACAACATACATCTTCCTCACTTCTAAATCCTAATTTCAATTTCCCCCACAACATAATTCTAATCATACATTCCAGTTAACAAGTGAGCAGCTTTTATGAACACAAGAATTCAATTGAAAACTGGAAAGAAAAAAAAAAATTGTCTTTAATCAAAAGTTTCTCGGTTTATTTTCTCAACTAACAAATAAAATGTCAAATACCAATTAAATGAGTCAACCATAGGTGCTGATCACTTCAGGTACCTTGAATCTGGAGAAGAATGAATAGATGATAACTCCGATTGTATTTCAGAATATGCAGGAGTGTTGTTGATATCATCAGAAGTTTCATCACTGCTCTCTGATTGATCAGACAAAGCCTCTGCAATTGATATGACTAACAATGGCCTTGACAATATCTGTATGTATAAAGCGCAAGTAACTATCAAGACAGGCTTTGCACTAAATCGCCAAAAAGAGACCATGATAATTACTTTTCACCGCCTAAAGGCCCTAAACCCTCAAGGGAAATATGTAGGCTGAATGCTTATAACCTTTCAAGCAGATTACAGCTTATGCTTACGAATTATAGTAATGATTATTTATTGATAATTCATATGTTTAAAAGTGCTTAGATGTCTAAGGATCATATTTATTGTGTGTGTTTGTGTCTGTAGAGTTGTGGTTTATCAGCTGAAGCTGAAGGGATGAAAAGAAAATTCTGATATCCAACCTTTACAGTTAAAAAGAAAAGCTATTCTACAATATTGAAAAGGAACTCCCAGAACTATATAGCAGACATATGCTAGCTAAAACAGGGGAATAAATTTTGAAAAAGGAAAAGAGATAATAATAGATTGTGGTGCAAATTATCTAGCAATAAGATGCATGCCTCGTTTGTGAGCTAAGTTTGAAGGCATGGAATATATATTTTTAAGTACCAAATTTGAAAGCATATACTTGAAAGAATGAGAGCCAGCAGGAAACTTTAATTGAACTCATATACATCTTCTTTTGGTTGAACTGTTGAAGTATAAACATACTAAGAAATGTTCATGTATTTGGAGGATATAGGACAATATGTATGATAAGAGCAACTATAAGTAACTACATTTTAGCGGATGATAGCAAGTGAATCATATGAATGGAATGAAACATTGCAACAAAACTTTCTAGAACTTGTAGGTGCGTTGAGTGGGGTGGGGTGGGGTGTAATGTGAAACTGAAAAAAGGAATAACTTGCAATAGCGAACCTGCATTCCGCTGATTAAACACTTGAGAGGAGCCCATCTCTGGATCAGCTTCAATGGTGGATAGCATATAACTTGCAGAGCCTGAATACCACGCCATACAAATGGACACTTAGCCTTTGAAACCCTTCGTACAGCCTCTAATGCAGCAACTTTAAGCAAAAATATAGCGAAATGAGCAGCTGCACCACCACCTATTTTACCATGGCTTAACAAAGTTATGTGCCGATTAGCACTCAGTGGAAATGCCTTTGCATTTGGACTAGAAGCAACCAAATTTATTTTAGAAACCTTTTTCCCACCAATCACTTCAGCATTCCTACTGGAAGCCGAAACAAATGATGGATCTCCCATGGAAGATAATTGCTAAAGCTCCGAATTCACATTCCTAGTCAACCAGTGCACTTCAAAGTAACATAATCTTTTCTACCCATGTAGCTAAAGCTAAGCTCATGATATAAAAGCCCTACAAGGCTACAAGGGACTTCTTGGGATAACTCTAGCAGTCCAAAACAAATTGATAGATCTCTCACAAGTCACAATCATGACCCTGTAAAAACCATTGATAAAATCAGCGTATATTTAACATACACAAATACAAGCAAAATAAGTATCAAGTAAAGCTTTGGGCCTAAAAGCGTAAAACGTCTTCAAGACATCAACTCTTTACCATCTAATTTTGATAAAGGTACAAATCTTCGAGACATCAATTCGAAAAATCGAAAGTAATTGCTCAGTTTCAAAAGCAAAAGTTGCGCTAACTTGTCTACTTACATACTAAAATTTTTAACTGTTTTTAAAAAAAAGTGCCCTCTAAATTCTGCTAAAACTGTTCTTATAAAAGTTGAATTTTCGTTGTCCCCTCCAAACAAATATATCTACAAACAACGTCTTATTCATTTCACTATAATATAACTTGGACATAGAAATTCAAATAAACAGCTGCTCAAATCAAAATATCAAGCTGAGAATTAATCAATTAATTAAAAAAAAAATTACAAAATCAAAATGTTCCGTTACCACTAACAATATCTAAACAAAACAGAGAACGATATAATTTTAATTTCTAAATGGCAAACAAATAACTCAACACTAATTTCTCATTTATTATTATTATTTTTTTCCAGATCATTTCCACATAAAGCCATTACTCATTCAAACAACGAACGCGAAAGTACACCGTACTAGCTTATGCAATTGAAGTGATAAAACGATCAATTAACCCAGAACTTTGAGCTCCTAAATGTTCAGGATCCGTAATTCTTGGGGAGAAGAAAAGAGACTCACATCACATGTAGAGGCTTTGACAGTTTCTGGTTGCGCCGTTTCACAAAAAAGAAGTTTTGAATCTTGCGATCATTGCTTTAGAGCTATCGCAATCGAAAACAAAAAAAATGGTGATACTGAAGAAGAAGAAAAGGAATGGAGGAGGGACCCAGCACGTGACATTTGCCCATCCAGAGCTCGCGCAATTTTGATACGTGTGCGGTGCATATTAACTTGAATTGAATGTCACCGGATCTTTATGTCAGATTTCGGGTAGGTGAACTAAAAGTTAGATATTTTCATTTCTTAATATTTTTTGACTCATCGAAAGAACTTGAACCGCTGATTTTGGAATAATTTATATAAGTTTCAAGCTCGTCCATCTACCTAAATTCCAAGTTCGTCCATCGATCAACTGAGTTATGCTCGGCTTTATTTCTTAATCATACTTCTATTTTGTTTTGTTTAGACTATCCAACAAATACAAGTTTAGTTAGATAATCAGATTAAACTTTTATGTCTAGTTTTCATTTCGTTAACAATACAGTAACCGACTAACCGTATAATGAGAGTGTAAAAAATCGAATCAAATAATAATGAATTATTGTAGGATTCGACGTGTGGAGTTATTTTAGCTGATATTGCTTCTCTAATTTCCACTCTTAGTGTAATTTCAGTTAGCTATGTTCCTAGAGTAGCCAATAGTGTTGCTCATGGTTTAGCCAAGTTTGCCGTTACGAAAGATGAGGACCTTTTCTGGATGGAGGAGTTCCCTCCGTGTGTCCGGAATGCAGTCTAGTTGGATATGCCTTTGTAGGCTCCAGCCGCTTGTTTGTCTTTCTTTTTCGTTTGTCCCTTCAAAAAAAATAAAATAAATAAGTAGTAACGACAAGACGGTATTGGCTCAATAATAAGGTTGTGGATTATTTGAGTTACTGCATCTTTCTAAATTAATCCTAAATTCTAAAAAAATTATCGTAGTAAATAGTAACAAGAGCCCATGCACGAATCAAAAATATAATTATATAAAAATAATATGTATTTAAATCTCTTGTAAGTAGCAGCCGATAATAACCGTGGTAGTCAAAAATGGCCCATATGTCCAAAATGTAAAACCCAGGCTCATCTCACTTTGGCCAATTTGAGTAGTCCAACAAGAAATGCAGCAGCATGACTTGGTCGTTTGAAAACCAAGTCAGCAAGCAGTTTACTTCATGCCCAGTAAATGAGATACTCGGGGAGAGAATATCTCCAGGAATCTCGCCCACAATCATGTCATGATATGATTTATCTGGTTCAAACGGTAACTTGGAGTTTCCTATAAATAGCAAAGCATTTTTACACTACAGGGATCGAAAAAAAGCTTACAAAGGCATACTAAAATTCTACACTAAAGAATCCCCGCCATCGGAATCTAATTCTTACTATCATTACAAACTGTTGCTCAGCCCAAGCATATCTAAGGCTAAAGATCTAATCTCACCTTCTTTTCTTTCGTTTTATCTTCATTTTTTCCGTTCTTGTTCTTTTTTGCAGGTTTAATATATAAGATATCTATATTAGGTCGATCGACTAAGTTATTTTGCAGGATTATTAAGCTAGCGACAACATCAGATTGACAGTTCAAACCAAGTTGTATTGGGCCTAGCAAAACACGACCCGATCCACTTCGATTGTAGGTCGACCCCTTACAATAACAAGAAATCGAATCAAAAAAGGTAATTATAGAATGATTATATATATAATTTGTATTTACATCACCTGTGAGTAGTAAGGTGGATCCAAAAATTCAAATAAAAAAGTTAATCGCTCAATATAGTTTGATGTTAAAATTATTTATTCAATTTGATAATATGTTATACTCGAATTGCTGGTACCGTGGTAGTAAAGTAATAATAATAATAATAAGGTAATTGTAGAATGTTCGTGTATGTATTATTTTTTAAAAAAAAAAATAGAAAATAAAAAAAGCATCTATCTAGCATTTTTCTTCCATAGTTCCACGTCAATTTTATTGAAAAGTGACTGTTTTAGATTAGTTTACTGCAATCTATATACATATCCTAATATAAATTGAGTTTATGTTAAAACAAATAAATGTTGGTTTCTAATCTTGTACTCTACTCCACACGATGATCAAGTGAACACAATCGGATGGCAGGTGTCGATACCATGAGTCCATGAGATCGTGGGTTCAAGTTAATCCCCTCCCGGATGAAGTATTGTAATATTTAAAGAAAATGCAGGTGTCCACTTTAAAGTTTAAACCAGATAAAAAATGCATGAAGTACTCTATGTGTAACTTAAACATTTCACGTCTCCGATGTGGGACTCTGTTCTGGGCTTGTGCTCGACTAGCTTTATTTGTGGAGTCCTAGTTATAGTTGTATCCTTGCCTTGGAGCTGGTTTTCCAGGTTTTCTGGTGCCCTTAAAAAAAATAATAAAAAATAAAAAATAAAAACTTAAACATTTCACAGACCACGTGTAAAAGCCATGTCATCTCACAAAGTTACAAACGAACGCCTCCTGAGTCCTGACCAGGCCACAAAGTCGTTACCTAACGTAGCAAAGTTTGGGCTTTAGTGAAATGTGAACTTGATTAATGAGCCTCATCTATGGATTTTGGATTTATTGTTGTCCTGACTCGTCACATTTCACAACTTACTATTCATCTAAAAAAAATTACTCGTAAAATACAAGAAATAGTGTGGATGAATTACAATAATTCATTATTATTTCTTGAATTCTATGATGACTTACTTATAAAAAATAAAAAAATAATAAATAATAAAAAACAACTTATGATGACAGTATTAATCATCAGATCAATCGAATTGGAATAATTTTATAGGTCATCTATGAAATTTTACGTTCAAAGTTATTGTAATTAAAGACAAGTCTTACATGAGAACGGCCTCATCACATCACCAGTGAGATCGCCACTCAAAATGCATTATGTGATAATTTGACTAACATGATTCAGTGAGAGTAATGTAAATTTTAAAAAGCTACCATATAATATCCAAAAAAATAGCTACCATATAGTTTTATAATACATAAGTTGTTTCTTTAATCGTACAAAATAATCTGTAGAGATGGTAGTATTCCCCGCGGGGTTGGAACCCCACGCGAACAGGGCGGGAATGAGGGATAATATTCAGGGATGGGAACGAGGATGGGGACAAAGTCTTATCTCCGAAGGTGAAGCGGGGCGGGGATGGGGGACGGGGACGGGGGAAGTACACCCACCCCGTCCCCACCTAGATATATATATATAATATAATACTCTTTATTTTTTAATACTCTATTTGGTTTATAGCTATATTGTCATGTATGACATTGACGACCAAGGATTGCTGGGCATAATTTTATCTAATGCATAATAACAACTGTTTTAGTTTAAAATATATATTATATAATATTCTTTAGTTTTTAATATTCTATTTGGTTTATGGTTATATTGTTACGTATGACATTCAGGACGAAGGATTATTGGGCATAATTATATCTACTGCATAATAACAATTGTTTTAGTTATATATATATATAATATTCAGTAATATCATTTAATATTAATTTTTTTAACATAAATAGTTTTTTTTTTAAAAAAAAAAAAACTAAACTTTAGAAGTTTGTTTGTTTTATAGAATCTTTGACTTTGAACTAAATATGAATTTTTACTTTTTTTTCTTTGTTTTAAGTTATAATTTTTAAATGTATAGTTATATTAGACAAGGAATGAGACAGATATAGGGAAGGCCCCTCTAACGGGGATTCCCCGGCCCTGCTTCTTTTAATGCAGAGATGGGGATGGTTTTGGGGGCCTGGGATGGGGATGGAAAAGCATACCCCGACTCCGACCCGCCCTGTTGCCATCCCTAATTATTTGGGTTCTAATTATATTGTGTTTATTTATCAAAGGTAGAACAATCATTCTTTGCAAAGTTGTTTAGTATTCCCCTTTTACTTTTGTGATAGGTAGTTCGAGTTTTACATTTGTCAATTAAATCGTAAAAAAAAGGGAGACTTATCTTTTGTTAAAGGAGTTCCATTTTGAACCGTGCTTATAACAATTGATGTCGCCGAGTCCTGTAGACAAATGATATCATTGGTGTCAAATTTCAACAAAATTGCATTAATGGTTTTTATTGTAATGATTGATCTCATCAAGTTACATTTGCTTATTAAATCGTATAGTGCGAGGAGACTTGTTTCTTATAATGAGTTGCATGTAACCATTAATCTTACCAATTTTGGTAGAACTTCAATCCGATTGGTGTCAACTTTCAATAAAATCGCATTAATGGTCGTTATTGCAATGACAAATCCTACCAAGTCACATTTACCTATTAAATTGCAATGTGTGAAGAGACTCATTCTTGTATTGACAGTTGTATGTAATGGTTGATCTCTTTAGGACCAATAGATCTCTGTTCTGATCAATGTCAATTTTTATTTTTTTTAAATGCATTACATATCGTACTTGTAACGATTGATTTCATCAAATCCCAACATACTCTTAACTCATTGACTTAATTGGTGTCAGATTTAAGGTAAAAAACAAAAACAAAAACAAAACAAAACAAAAAAAAAAGTATTTGAATGTAACTAAAAATTCAAGTGTGGCTGCTGGGATTCGAGCCCAGGTCTCCACGGCCACAACGTGGAATTCTTACCACTAAACTACAGCCACTTGATGATTTGTGATCTATAAAATAACAATATATATCAATCGTATTCTCTCACTTCCCCAGAAAATCTCTGTTTGACTTTATTATTATTCCACTAATTTAAAGGACTACCAACTTCTGAATCTGTCCACTCTAGGTCTCTAGCTATTGGTGGTGACCTAACATTTGAAGCAACCGCACCAATCGTAAATTCGTAATAAATCTAACAATGAAATTAATTTCTTTAATCACAGTAATATTAATATATTATAGAACAGTCTATTATTTATAATATTAATATGAATATGAATGCTAATATTCCATAGAAGTATAGAACGTGGATAATTTTAATTTTAATTTTAAATTACAAACTGCATTAAATTAGATTTATGCTTCTGGGTGACGTCATGCACCGATTTTTTTATTTATTATTTTTGTTATCAGACGTGTTATCTACAGCAGATACAAAAGTGAGTAGAAGACAACTCATGCATAGATGACATAGCATCCGATCCTGTCTTTTTCCACATCCATAGAATCGTAGAAACATCTATCCTAATTAACTCCTCTGTTAATCACTTTTTTAATCATCTCAAGATCTCTCACTAATTACTCTCTCCTCCTAATAACCCCACCATTACCACACCAACTACGCTCTCTCAAATCCCAGTTTCGACAACCACTCTGTCTAACAAGGTGATTGATGACTTGTTAACGTTTCACTCATTATTGTTATTATTTTTGTTTATTTATTTTAGTTGTCATGGGCGTTTGGTGCGATATCTGTTTAAATCATTGTTGTCGAGGACCTATCATCAAAGACTTTTAAGTTTTAACTTTTCGTAATATTGAAGGCTCCATTCAAGTTTGTTAATTTGTTTAATTTGTCCTTGTTTTTTTTAATTGACTATTTGGTGGAAGAAGTTTCGATTTTGTTTTTTTATGCGACTGTTTTTGAGACTATAAATACGAGTCTTTGATCTTCGATTTTTGTAGATCAGAAGAGTAGTAATTGGGTTTGGATTATTTTCCTCTGAAACTCAAAACTTTTGGTATATCTACTGTGTTCTCATCTCTCTTTGATTTCAAATTTGAATTGTTTTTTTTTTTTTTTTTTTTTTTTTTTTCAGTTGGGTAAATCTGTGAAGTAAATTTTGAAATTTTTATATAGGTATTGGATCGATCAGTGAGATCTGAGATGGCTAACAGTTCCTTAAATGGAGACAACCAGACATCAACTAAGCCACCACCATTGCCATCTCCATTGAGATTCTCCAAGTTCTATCAGGTAAATTTTACATTTTCTTTTTCTTTTTGTAGTAATTTTAGTACTCTGGTTTCATTGTTGATCTGATCATAATTGTTTGTGTTTTCTATTGTTTTTTGCTTGTGTTTTTCAACTGGGTAGCTGTTAATTTCATCATATTTTGTTGGACAATTATATTCTATTCATTCATATTCAATTTTGGCAACAACGAGCTTCATTGTTAATGGGATCTATAGGTTAGTTTAATCATCCAAATAGCTTGATGTAATTCTGTAATTAGTGTTTTGCGGTTTAAGAAAACATGATAGTAGTGAAGTCATACAAATGAGACAGTGAGACAGTGATCGTTTGCTTGTGCGGTCCTGCACTATGGTGTACCTAATCTGTTGCATACAGTTGAGAAAATTTAATGTGTTGGTAAGAGTGTTCATGACTTGATGGATCTCTCAATGTACACCCCATTTTACAGATCTAGTTCCTTTGCAATTCTTGACAATGTGATTAGGACACAATGTGTGAAACGTGCTTGGTTGGTCATTTCTGAAAACCATTTCCCAGTAACGTTTGAAATTGACTCTTTTAATTGATCTGATATAAATGTCAGTAGATCGAATACAATTATTCAAAGGAGAGAACTTCATAAAACAGTTTTATAGTTTTGTTTACTAAGAAGGTTTCTGGGGATGAGTCCAACTGTCATTCCCATCACCACACTGGTATTTTCAGCTTACATTATTGATCAGTGTTGCAAAGGGGACTCCAAGTAGCGGAGTTCCTTTATTCGATTAGGTTATTTCAGCCGTAGATCTGTGAGATCATAAGATATCATCAGCATCATCATGTTTTCTCTGTTGTCGATTTATTATGTATTTTGATCGATTTTTTCTTCAATAATATTGTTCTCTGATATGGCAGTCGAATATGAGAATTTTGGTTACTGGAGGAGCTGGATTCATCGGTTCTCACCTGGTGGACAGATTGATGGAAAATGAAAAAAATGAGGTTAGTACGCTTCTTTATCAAGACACAGTTTTTGTTGATAATGATTTAGAAAATCAGGATAATTCTGCTTACAAGAGGAGGCACTAGGTTAATGGATAACAAATGGTTTTTACATTTCTACAAATGCCTCTAACATGTTTATGTATCAATTAATTTCTTACTCAGGTGATTGTTGCTGATAACTACTTCACCGGCTCAAAAGACAATCTTAAAAAGTGGATTGGTCACCCAAGATTTGAGCTTATTCGTCATGGTATGTTCTTATCTTTTAGTCCTTTACTGTTATTATTGGTCTTTACTTGTTGCATGGACTAGTTCTGATATCAAACTTTGCTGTGGTTAAAAGATTTAATACAGGTGTACATATTACATGCAATTTTATATTTTTTAATGAAGGAAAACTTTTGCTTTTATACATCATATTCATTGTTCTGGTCTATTTAGGATAAATAAATAAAGTTTATGGTGTTATAAGCCGATTCAGCCATTGTATTTATAGCATTTCGTTAACTGTTCTTGGCTCCTTGCCATGATCATTCCACCCAGTGGGGATAATCTGTCAGATTATGAGTTAAGGTAAATCAAAGTGTAAAAAAAGTAGTAGACATATAATAAGAAATAAAAATGTATTTTATTATCATTGTGTTATAGTAGTATGCTATGAATTGATGCCATCTGATTGTTAGAAAAGTTGGATAAAATGTTATGAGATTTTCAGACGATCCTGGTCCTTTTCATCATTGATTTGTGCTGAATATAGTTTCTTTGTCATCACATCATTCATTCAGAGGGATATAACTATACTCTGTTTTTATTTCTTTATAGATGTCACGGAGACGTTGTTGGTTGAGGTTGATCAGATTTACCATCTTGCATGCCCTGCTTCCCCGATTTTCTATAAGTACAATCCTGTAAAGGTGTGTACATACATTCGATTTACTTATTCAACAAAATGTTATATTAGCAGTCTTTTAACTTGCTTACCATGTTTAATCTTCTTGTCAGTTGTGAGCCATATTGCTTCCGTAGGTTGTCTTTTGTTTAGTGCATTATGCATAGGAAATCTCACGTGCCAACATGATCTCTAAACTTAAAATCTCGTCTTGCACCGCTCCTGTCCTTCATGCCTTTTCTGTTCCAATGACTCTGCTACTCGGGTAACTCAAACCCCCTATCCCTGGTTTGGGTGGGATTCGATACCAAACTTGTAATCTTACCAATGAACAACTAGCACCTTCACCTGTCATCTTTTCGATTGGAAAAAACATTAGTCATTTACTGGGATCTCAATTTCAGTGAGCAATACATCGAAATCAGAATTAGAAACTGAGCTATCCATACGATAGCATATGTACAACTGAAGTTTGTATCATCTAATTTGTGGATATAGCAATTTTGAAATACAAAAATTTGACCACTTTAATGTAATGCATGACTATTACTTTGATTACATTGCTATGTGTGGACTAAGTGCATAAAAACAACTGCAACTAGATAATTTTGTTCCTATGTAATTTTATGTTCAAGCATTTATTTTGTACAATACATGGTGGACCTCATTGATATGCTCGTGGTTTTTCAATAGACAATTAAGACAAATGTGATTGGCACACTGAATATGCTAGGACTTGCCAAGCGAGTTGGAGCAAGGTGAGGGATTTCACTTTGTTTATATTATTTTTACCGCTGTTATCAACTGTATTTACCAATTATCATACAATATTCCACAGGATTTTGCTTACATCAACATCAGAGGTTTATGGGGATCCTCTTGTACACCCTCAACCTGAGACCTATTGGGGCAATGTTAACCCAATTGGTAAATTTACCTCTCTATTGACAAATGTTTCTTTCACATTTTTTTGTTGATGTAAAATGATATTACATTTGATTTAGTTGGGACCAATTTTCTCAACGGAAATTTTTTTTTGATATATCACATAAAAGATTAAAAAAAGTAATAATATTTGGAACACCTTCAACTGCTACCTTTGCTCCCAAGACATATTTCATGAGACATAGAAGTATGATGCATATATTAAAAAACAAGCTCTTGACAAGATTAGCACTTATGATCCCCTCATTTATAAAATAGGTGTGCGGAGCTGCTATGATGAGGGGAAGCGTGTGGCCGAGACTCTGATGTTTGATTACCACAGACAGCATGGAATAGGTAATTGTTTTGTGTTGCTTTCTCCACTCTTAACACAGACTTTATTTTTGATAATTTTTCCGGAGATTTATAATTTCTTTCGTTTTGGGGACAGAAATACGCATTGCTAGAATCTTTAATACTTATGGACCACGCATGAATATTGATGATGGACGTGTGGTCAGCA
The DNA here is from genome assembly GCA_954870605.1 of Acer campestre. Taxonomy (NCBI): domain Eukaryota; kingdom Viridiplantae; phylum Streptophyta; class Magnoliopsida; order Sapindales; family Sapindaceae; genus Acer; species Acer campestre. The sequence goes on along the minus strand of OX940800.1, from coordinate 57,880,215 downwards.
ACTTCATAGCTCAGGCATTACGGTAAGTACTTGTTCTGTTCCATTTCTGACACTGTTAATTTATACTTCTAGCTCTCTGTATTTTATCAAACCTGTATCTTATCAAGCATTAATCATCGGATCCACTTCCATTTTCCATTTTTCAGGGGTGAATCATTGACAGTTCAAAAACCAGGAACTCAAACTCGCAGTTTCTGTTATGTCTCTGATATGGTAAGAAAGTATTCATAAAATCTTATCCGTTTGATTTTTTGTATTGAAATGTTAAGAGAATAATTATATGTTTATAATGCTTTAGGTTGACGGACTGATTCGCCTCATGGAAGGAGAAAACACTGGACCGATCAACATTGGAAACCCAGGTTTTTTTCCGCAGATTGTTATTTGCATGTTCTTGAAATTTTTTGGTTTATTGTGCTAAATTGTTAGTTTCGTACAACAACAATTGTGTCATGCAATTACTTAGTATTTTCTTGTATGTTTCCAGGTGAATTCACCATGCTTGAACTTGCAGAGACGGTGAAGGAGGTTAGTTCCATTTTTGCATCTCCAATTATGATTATGATGTTTCTTACAAATCCATGTCAGTTTACTGAATTCTCCCCCCTTTGACGGGTTGATTTTGTAGCTTATCAGTCCTGGTGTGGAGATAAAGATGGTCGAGAACACTCCTGACGATCCACGACAAAGAAAGCCCGACATCACAAAAGCAACGGAATTGCTAGGATGGGAACCAAAGGTCAAGTTGCGGGAAGGGCTTCCTCTTATGGAAGAGGATTTTCGTTTGAGACTTGGAGTTGAGAAAAAGGAGTGAGTGTGACCGGAATCATAAAGATTACAGAGTGAAAATTTCATTCACATGTTTCCTCCCTAATTTTGGAGTGTTGTGCTTTAGAGACAAAAATCTTGTTCTCAGTTTGTGCTGCTGCTTTTTTTCCTTCGTCTTTCTTCATTTTCAACAAAATATCATAGGACATAAGTGGTGATGAGTGTTGCTTTTATTTCTTGTTATTTGTTTCTTTTCTTCTATAATGTTATGGATTCTGAGAAACTGTGAAAGTGGAACTTTTGATTTTGGCATTCACCACTATGTCTGTCTCTTTGTTGTTCCAAATTTTGTTTCAACAACAATCAATAAAAATCTTTATTTCCTCAATATCTATTCTCTAATTATTCCTTTTCACTTCATTTCAAGATTAAGCTCAACATGATGTGTCTATGCACCTTTTTTTTTTAATTGGTTTTTTGCTAGTTCGCCGGTTGGGTTGACTCCCAAGTCCCACTGTAGAGGAGGACGATTATTTCAACACTTTGTAATTTTATAGATAAATGTTGGATTTGAATCCGTATCACAGTAGTGAAGAGGAAGGACAAAACTACTTGAATTATGGGTGAATTTTCTTGATCTTTATAACAAACTATATTAGGAAAATAATGTGCCAAAAAAAAAATGAATGGAAAATTATATTTATTCTTTCATCACAAGAAAATGAATGGGAAAATTATATATATTCTATCATCACATAGAGGGTTTTTTTTTTTTTTTTTTTTTTCTTCATATTAAATGACACAAGGAGCTATGTATTATTAATATGTTTGAAGAATAAATATAAGTTGTTTTTATTTTCGGAAGTATTACATAAATTCGGGGTTTTTTTAAGAGGGGAAAGATTCGAATCCGCAACCTCATGTTATTGTATGAGAGGTATGCCTCCAGACCAATCTCATCTCATCTATAAATATAAGTTGTTTATTTAAGTTTTTGGTTCTTATTATATGCGACTAACATGTGATATGTGGACAATATGAGGTTGGTTTGGTAGTATACCCTCCATACTTACACCCTTGATGTTATGAGTTCGAGTCCTTCTCTTCTTCCCAAAAAACCCTGAATTGTTCAACAAAAAAATAAAACATGTGATATGTGATCTGAGGTGACAGATGAGGTGCAATGTTATGCCTCTCTCATCAACACCTGAAAATTATGGGTTCGGGCTTCTCTCTCCCCCAAAAATCTGAAATATTTTATATTTAAAATATATATATATATATGTGTGTGTGTGTGTGTGTGAAAATCCTACTAGCTTAGCACTGTTGGGATTCTGGTTTTGCCTTAGACTTCGCCTAAGCTAGGACGAACTTTCTTTCTTAAAGAGCTGGACGTCTCACCTTGACATCGGGATATGATGCTAAAGCTATTTATAGTTGGTATTTCTAAGTCGGAAGGAGGGCTTTAGGTAAAGAGCAACCCAAAAGTACTTAACTTAAAAACCTTTTAGATAAGCAAAAAAGGAATCAGACTGCATCTCCTAAAAACTATGACTATGATTCGAGGTGGGTTCAAATGTGAGCTCAGCTGCAGCGGCTAATAGGGAGGGCTCAAAAGCGCCTCCGCAGGATCGGCCTCAAGGCAGGAAAGAAAGACGGGACAGCAAATGGATTCGCATAGCTTTTTGTGGGGTGGCCCTCCCTTTTAATTCAACCCTAGGATTAAAATATCCACATTGACTTGATATATCGGTACTACGATTTGGTGGAAATATTGACAGATATTGATGTAAAATTTATAAAAAGTATAGAAATTTGGTTAAAAACATAAAAATAAAAATAATAAAATGAAACTTTTAAAATGGTTAAAATAATCAATAATCTAACAAAAAAACAAAAAAAAAAACATTTTTTCACAAAGACATAATATTTAACAACTATATTATAATAAATATGAATAAAATAGAAAATCTTCGGACTAATTGCACAAACACCCCTAATTTTAGGTATAATTATATGTATATGGAACTTTTACCTATAATTACACAAATGTCCCTTGCTGTTAGTTAACTTCCGTTAACTCCAACTGTTGATCACAATTTTAACCTACAATGACTAAAGTGCCCCTAGTTACTTGTTTTATTATTTAAATTAATAATTAAAAAATGAAATAGAAAAGACAAAGAAAACAAAAAAACAAAATCAATCATTTTTTTTTTCTCTTTCATTTTCTCAACTCTCAAACACAATCCAAAAATAAACTTAACAAACAAAAACTAAAAAATTTTAAAAAAAAATTAAACTTTAACAGTGGATTTTTAACTTTCTAGGTTGAAGTTCTATTTTTTATTTTTTTTTTAATGGATGTGGTTAACTTGTTATGGTATTGATGGAATTTGGTTTTTATTTGTGAATTTGATTTTTGGTTGTTGTTTGAGGATTTGAGTTTTGGTTTTGATTTGTGGGATTGAGTTTTGGTTTTTGTTTGTTAAGTTTATTTTTTGATTGTATTTAGGGGTTGGGAAAATAAAAGAGAAAAAAAATGATTGATTTTTTTTTTCTTTGTCTTTACTGTTTCATTTTTTAATTATTAATTTAAATAATAAAATAGGTAACTAGGGGCACTTTAGTCATTATGGGTTAAAATTGTGTTCAATGGTTAGAGTTAACGGAAGTCAACTAACGACAGGGGACATTCGTGTAATTATGGGTGAAAGTTCCTTATACATAAACTTAGGGGACGTTTGTGCAATTAGTCCAAAATCTTCTAATAAAACTTCTTTGTCCTAATTGCATCGTACGAGACTACGAGCCATATAAATTTTACAACCAAAAGGAAGTATTGATTCATACAATATTATTATTATACTAGTTTTCCAACTCGAACGTTGCACGGGCTTTGTATTAAAAACTGTTTGCAAAACATTATGTTGTTTATACCGAAAGTTTTGATGCAAATATGTTTAAACAAAATAAACATATAGTTTTACCTTTAGTTACCTAAGTCATGTTATCCTATGTGGTAGGAATGCTCATACTTCAACCGTTTGTAAATTTTTGAGATTATATTCAATATAAAGCATACAATCGGAATAAAATGAGCCAGATTTAATTATATAACAAATGGAAGAAAACATAAATTCAGCAAACCATTATTGTAAGTTTGAAATTTTTGTAAATAAATTGGAAGAAAATCGTACCTTATAATTGTTAGAAAATTGATTCTTACTATTTCATTTGTTGTCTTTATTTATTTATTTATTTTAAAATATTATTAAGAAATATATTTTTTTTTGTCATTTTTCCTATTAAACCAATTTAATAAATGATTAAATATATTGTTATTAATAAATATTTGTCTTTCGATATTCGTCGTATTAAACCAATTTATATATGATTAAATATGTTGTTAATACTTTCAATTTAAACTTATTTAATATATGATTAAATATATTTAAGAATATTAATAAATATTTAAAATTCTTTTGGTATTTCTCCATAAATTTTATCATAATGTTAAAAAATTTGCTACTATACACGAACTCATGTCTACACCCATATCAATATGTGTATGACTAAAAATATAAGATGATTGTGCTTTATATTTGTTTTTTGCTATAACAATTATATAAGAACTAAGAACATAGTATCGGAAAGAATTGAACTACACCTAAAATATTAGAGTAAAAGAAAAAGAAAATGATCACTAACAAAGTTTTTCGTGATCCCGCTTGAGTTTCCAAGTTTGAAAAAATGAATATGTAGACATATAGTATACAATTTGATTGTTGTCCCAAAAGAGAATTATGCTTCCATTACCAACTTCCTGCCTTATATTTCATAAAAAGGTGTTGTGGCCTTTAAAGGCATTCCAAGAGCAACGAAAAACCATTTCATGCCCTCGAGAAAAAGATCACCAAAACAAATTGTATCCCCATGCTCAACATGTAGAGGAAGTTCGAGGAGCGGAATCAACATGTTGAACAGAATCAATATTGAAAGGTTATGTGAAATTTTGTTTATTGTTTATTTGTTTTGTAGAAAATGGATCGGAAAATGAATGGTTGAAAAGTTTATTTAATTATGGGATTGACTAAGATAATTTAATAATTATCCGATTGATTATGAGATTGTCTCTCGATTTCGTATTGATGTATAAATTATAGGATTGTCTCATTAATTTAGATCATGATTATTTACTTTGAGAGTGATGTAATCGTAATCATTGGGATTATTATCCTTACATTGTTTTGTTTTCACTCTTGAGGTCGAGGGGGTCCATGGCATCAGACCTTTTTTTTCCTGTATATCTCGCTCTGAATTTTGTATTTAAATGAGAGTCAAAAATATAGAGATGGGTATTGCAAATGAATAGACGGTGGCAAATGAGTAGACGATGGAAATGGGGAGTTAGGTTTAATGGCATGGTACACCTAAGAGTTTCTTTTTAACTGATTAAGATAATTACTATCATTATACTGTAGGTAAAAAAAAAAAAAAAAAAAATTACCTAAAGAAGAAATGCCTATGTCAAGAAAATATGATAGGGCAACTTCCCATTCAAACTCTAGTATTCAATTCAAAGAATCAATTTTTTCAATCGTAAAAAGAATTATGTATAGAAAGACTTTTCATCGACCTTTCATTGAGAATTAAATAAGTTAAATATGTATATAGATTTAGAGTGACCTTTCATTGTAATTTAATTAAACTTCAATTAAATAGGTATTAATATAAAATTGAGAAAGTAGAATAACAAGAGAATTTAATACCAAAACTCTCTCACGGAGACATGTGGTGCTTTGAAACTCTATTATTATTATATATATATATATATGTAAGATTATCATCTTGGGTCGCCCAAGAGTTTGTTTTTTAATGGGTTATATATGCGGTTCATGGGTTTGAAATAGGGTTGCACATTGGGGAAATAAGGATAGATATAGGTTCTCCCATTCTCATTCAATTGGGGATGGGGAATTTTAGGAGGAGGTACCTCCATCCCTAACTCCAGTTCCTCATTTTCCCCGTTTCCCCTTGTTTTTCCCCATTTCCATGTTTCCTCGCTTCCCTGTTTCCCTATTTTCCCGTTTGACTAAAAATTACAAATTAAAAAAAATAATAAAAAAAATCCATTAGTGCATTACAAATATAAAAGAAAATCCATTACAAAATAAAGTATTTCAATAATCCATTAGTGTAAATGAGGTTTATATAGTTAGGTTTTCAAATAATAATAAATATATATAATTATATTTATAATGTTTTGAAGGAAATGAGGATGGGGAGAAATCCTCCCCCACCCCCCATTTCAATATATTAGTAGGGAAAATGGGGAATTGAGGATGGGGGAGGGTCTTTCAAATTGGGGATGAAAATCATCCCCGCCCAAAAAAAAAAAAAATTAAAAAAAAATTCCTCATATGGGAATGGGGACACGAGGAAATGGGGATGCGGGGGAAAATGTGCAACCTTAGTTTGAACACTAGTCATTCTGAAGTAGTCATTTTGAAGTCTCCAATCATAAAATATATAGACTATTGGTCTTGATTATTTATTATTATTATTATTAGTATTATGAATAGACAATAGCTATTACAAATTACAACTTTACTCTTTATTTTTTAATAATTTTAAAATTTTATTTTATATCCATTCCATAATCAATTTTCATGTCATAGAAATGTATTGATCAAAATTTTTAAAAGAACAAAAAATAAAAAAGTAAATAAAAATATTAGGGGATATCATCAATTTTTCCCTTTATATTGACAAAAGTATCAACAATATTATGTAAAAATACACTACAAGTTCATCGATTGGACATTTGACGGAAAATATATTATAACTCATATCTATATCGGTATTTTTAAAATACGAAAATATATAAGGATATCTCGCGTACATCATGGATACTTTACACTATGAATTTCAAACGATTTATCCTTTGTTTAGGTCGGAATTAATACATAACTTTTATAAAGCATATACTAATCGGGAAAATGAATCGAAAAATGGAACTTAATTTTTTGGTGGAGGACTGGAGGGGGGAGTTATTAAGGGGTGCGGATATTAACACTCATATTTATATGTACATCTATGTCTAAAATTTAAAATAACATTACTATAAACATCCATCTTAATGTTAATAGTAACCTTATTTAAATAAATGTTTTCATTTTAATATAATTTATTTATAAACCCTCTTAATTTATTAACACACCCAATTTCATACATGATAAATTCTTAAGTTGGTTCGAAAACACAATCTGAATAATTCTTAAATTCTTATGGGTGGCAATATGAGCACCCTATTTTACTTGAATCTCATTGTCTCTGCTGTCTACCCCTGTTTTGATGATGAAGTAAATTGCTTAAAGTGTGTATCTGCTAAACTACCTACTTGAGGTTTCTATAGGTTTGACTGGTCTAAAGAAATATGGTTTATTATAATTTTTTTTACTGCGATGGCTTGGTCTTGGTGTGGGAAGAAGGGATTAAATTCAATATTAATGTTCTTTGAAGGAATCTGAAATTTGAATGATGTTACCATTGTCTTTCTATTTTTTTTTTTTAAAAAAAAAAAGAAAAAGAAAAAAAAGCGATGACAATGATTATCTATATGTATATGTTGCTAAATTGGCATATAGTTGATGTATATGTTGCTAAATTGGCATATAGTTGATGTTTATTTGTTATATGACAATGTGAGATTTTGATATTTTGAATTAGAATTAGAAATTAATTAAGACTTTTTATTTTTTATTATTTTTATTTTTAATAAAATGATATAGTTAAAAATATAAGTGTAATTAATGAGTGTATATAGTATTTAATTTATTTTTAATTAAATTAATTTATCTTTATTCACAAATTCTTATTAGAATATTTTTATAATTAAATTTTTTATTAAAATATAAATATGCTTATCATATACATGAGTGTCAATATCGACACCCTTTATCCACTTCTCTTACTAACGAGCCATATTATTCTTAATTTGTGTGTGTGATACATATAGCTATTATTTTTATTTATTTATTATTATTTTTTTTTTGAAAGGCGTGTGATACATATAGCTTTTTTTTTTTTTTTTTTGATGGAATACATATAGCTTGATTCCAAACAATTTTTAATAAATTTTATAATCATAAGTGAAGAATTAAATTTCAAATATGATCCGTGACTAATAAACACACGATTAGTTAGGTACCAAGACACTTTACCGATGAAACAATTAGCACTTCACCTTTAAGGACATTTGAGAATTAAAGAAAATTGTAAAATAAAAAACCTTGTTAATTGTTTTTCAGAGTATATTTTTTCACCTAAACATTTGTTGCTGAAAAAGCACAATCCGTGTCACAACCCTCATCAATAATTATCAACCGTCGATTAACACCTTATCCACGGCCCATATGTTATGTCATCTCATCTCATCTGTCCATAATTTTAAATCCAACGATCATCATTCTACCCCGCCTTAAACTTCTATCCCTAAATCGAATTACCCAATTTCACGCAGATCGATAATCTGAACCGTCGATAACCCAAAATCCAACGATCCTAATTCATCCCCGCCCAATCCGAATCTCAAAACACAAAAAAACACAGTTCGTCTCACAAAACATTTCAAATCTGTAGTTTCACGCGGATCGAGTATCTCTACCGTCGATTACAATTTCAATCCAACAGTCACCATCAACCCGATATTCTGTATAAATAAACCTCAAATTCACGCCTTGTCCATCAAATCAAATCAGTGATAACATTAAATCTTTACCTCTTCCGTGAAGACTCTTCTTCTACAAAATCAAACTTCAATTTTCCTGAAAAAATGTCTGGGCGTGGTAAGGGAGGCAAGGGTTTGGGAAAGGGAGGAGCCAAGCGCCATCGCAAGGTCCTCCGTGATAACATTCAGGGAATCACGAAGCCCGCCATCAGGCGTTTGGCTCGTAGAGGTGGAGTCAAGCGTATCAGCGGTTTGATCTACGAGGAGACTCGCGGTGTTCTCAAGATCTTTTTGGAGAACGTGATTCGTGACGCTGTGACCTACACTGAGCACGCCAGGAGGAAAACTGTGACGGCGATGGACGTTGTCTACGCTCTCAAGAGGCAGGGAAGGACACTCTATGGTTTTGGGGGTTAGGGTTTTTGTTTAGGCGATTGGGTTGTTTGTTAATAGATCTCATCTCTAGATCTAATTTGTGTTCTTAGGTGTTATTAGCTAATGTTTTTCGTGTAATTCCAAATGTTATATCTTTCATTTTGAAGTAATAGAAATTTCTTCTTCAATTCTGTTACATATTTGTGCAAATTTTCTCGATTACTTTGCTTGGATGCCTGGAAAATATGAGAGACATTAACATATACAATTTTTCCCTATCATTATAATTAATAGGTAAAATTAATCAACAAATTTCTATTTTCCATTAGTTAACAGTTGAATTTATTGTCCTCTTGGTATATTACTCTATTGATACAATTCCGTGTAATGTGCGCCAAGTGTTTGATCAAATGATTCAGCTTTACGAAATTGAATGGTACTGCTTTTAGCTTTTGGTCATTATTTCTCTGCTGTATAACACTTATGGATTCTCTGTTATACAAATCCATCTACAGTTTCAAAACTGACTTTATGGTTCTGGTTTATCTAAAACCTGGATCCTATCTTTTGATTAATTTGTTGGGTCCCTGGATTGTGTAAAATAGGAGGTCCTCTCACTAACATTATTCGTTTTGAGATTTAGAATCTTAATCACTATTGAATTATATATCATTACATTAATGAGCAGTGGTTCCACCATTTTTGAAGTTGCAATAATGCAAAAAAGGCCCATAACTGTTTGCTTGACGCCCAATTATAATTAGGTCTTTTGTTCATTTACACTACTCAAAACCTGACCACCGCCACCTATCAATTGGATTACAGAGAACATAAATTCTCGAATGCTCGCAGACTCGCAGTTAAAAAAACAGGAGTTATTCTCTACATACTTGTTTTCATTAGTAATGCCTCAAAATTTTTCTTTCCTTGATTATTTGTGCTGCCTAGTGCACTGTTGCCCCCAAAACTAACCAAGAAAAGCCATTACAAGTTTACAACAATCAGAAAGTTGTCCTTGGCGAGAGCTTGACAGTGAAAAAGGTATCTTACCTAACAGCATCTTCTGTCTTAAAAAACTCAATTATTACGTGATTCACTGATTTGTATACCATGTATGCGTCCCTTTCGCTAACCCAAGTCAAATCCGATGGCTAATATTGCACGAGTTTTTTTTTTTGCTTTTTAAGACATATAGGCATATATGAATATATTTATCTACCTTAATATTTTTTATCATGTAATGCTCATAATTATATATCTACTAGAAATAAACTTAATATTATACATTTGCACTGTGTTCTGATAGATTACTTTGAGGTCATGGACACGGACATGGAAACATTTGTGAAGCTAACTACATGGAATGTAATTTTTTTTTTTTTGACAATATCTATCCATCTATCTATCTATATATTAAAGCTTTTTGTGATTAATAGGATTTGAGCTACTGAATGTAAGAGTCATTGACCACTTCCGCACCTCGTGCCACTAACCTTTGACAATAGCATTTCAATCGAAGACGGACAAGAGAACCAACCAAAGTGCACTATGGTCTATGGTGGCATCTGTATTATTAACCCCACAATGAGGAGGTCAATTTCATCACATCGCACCATATAAACAAAATAATAAAGAAAATATTTATATAATCAACAGCCATGACGTCGCCACGTGTTGATCATCCAATCATCATTATTGCTGACATGGACCTCCGAACGATGCATCCAACAAACAACTTCTGCCCCGCCCCCGCCTCCCATTTTTATCTCTCTCTCTCGCTCTCACTCTCTGTCTCTCTAGATTTCTGTTGAAACTTCCTGAAGACGGAGATTTCTTAACTTAACACACCACAGCTTGAACATTAACGGAGACCGGGCCTGTTCGGGTCACTGTAAGATCGTGAGAACACGACCGGTACTTGCTGGTTACCAGTATGGGAGTGCCGAACGACGACGTCGTTTTAATCGAGAAAGGTAAAACGCCAGAAGAGCCTCACGTCATTACTGTTAATTGTCCCGATAAAACAGGTCTTGGATGCGATATTTGCAGAATAATTCTCGATTTCGGGCTTTATATCACCAAAGGAGGTATGCTATCTGTGCCTTCAAATTTGGCCTTCCTGAAATTCTGTATAGTTTTTCCAGTTTTTAGTAATTGTTGAATTGTCTGTTTCATGCCTCAAAATGTTAGAATTTTGTACATGTTAAGCTTAATTTCAGCTGGCCTCTTCTTGTACAATTACATGTGAATTTCGTATTGTTGTTTTCATGGTTTTTTGGCTTCTAAATTATACATGTAAGCAGTATGGTTTATGTGTTTTTTTTTTTAGGTCCAATATGCTCTTTCTTGCAGATTAATTAACTTGTGAAATTTGATTTTTTTCACTGGTTCATCACTGTAAGATATGGAATCTAGTAGCTGTTGGCCTGTTGTTATAGCCGTTATAGCCAGTATACATTTTGGGACTTCGTCAATGGATTTGCTGGGTTTTGTTGATATATTAATATTATGGGTTGCAACTTGCAAACGTGTTTTTCGGCTGATTAACCAGTTTTCACATAAATACAACTGAGATGTAGCTATGGTCTTTTTAAGTGAATCTCTCTGTTGAGTGAAAATTAATTCCAAAACTTACATGTTGACTCAAATACTATAATTTTACAAAAATAAAATGGAAGAAGTAAGCAGGTTTCTCTTTTATTCTTTTATCGAAATCCTGACTTGCTAATGGCCCTTCTTATTTTTTCCCTGTTTTTTTTTTTTCCCTTCGTGGCATTTTGGTGATAGATATTTCGACTGATGGGAAATGGTGCTACATAGTATTATGGGTGGTTCCTCATTCTTATTCAAATATTGTGAGATGGTCAAATTTGAAGGATCGCCTTGTATCTGTATGCCCCTCATGTTCACCGTCATTTTACTTCAACCAGCCGGCCACTACATCGCCTTCTCCAGTTTACTTATTGAAGTTCTTTTGCCCTAGCAGAAAAGGCTTATTGCATGGTAATAGAAATTTTAACACTCCTGGTGATTTTTGATTGTATAATTAGTCTTTTGGTGGTTCATATATGGTAATGAATTTCTCTTTTAGATGTTACTCAAGTTCTTTGTGAGCTTGAGCTTACAATTCAAAAGGTGAAAGTGATGACGACACCAGATGGAAGAGTCCTGGACCTTTTCTTTATTACAGATAACATGTGAGATTCCTTCTGGCATTTCACATTTGTTTTGATATGTTGTGTACAAATTTGCAAAATTATGTGCCAAAGATTATTTCGTTATAAGTGAAATTTTGTTCATTTCTTTTAAAGAAACTGTTTTATGCACTGCAGCATTCTGTCATGTGATTGGCTGTGTGCAGAATTTTTTTTAATTTTTTTTTTTTATTGGACCACTTAAGTGGTTCAAGTGTGTCTATAACAAAGTAGCTGTCATGTAGTCAGTTATTGCATTTTTTTCTTCACATGAATCCATGAGTAACTTGCCTCGCGTTGGATTCGATTAAGTTTTTGTATATGCTTCTTTAGTAGTTTCTCTTTGTGTTTATAGTATTGTAGCTTATAAATGTTTTGTTGCTAGGTATGCTGAAATTAGTGATTAGAGATAGTGGATAATCCATTGTAAATTACAAATGAACCTATTCTTCATTTCATTATGTTTTTCCATGCTCATTTTCAATGGAAGAGTCAATGCCTTTGCCATGCTTACTGAGCTATTTGTGAACAACTGAAAATAACATGGTGCGAAAATATGATGGTCAAGAACTGTAAAATTTTAGTGTCAGTGGGATGTTGGGGGAAGACCACAAGTTGCTGCGACTATTTGTGGTCTTTCATTTATCAACAATTTATTTATTTATTTTTTAATATATATTTTTATATTTTTTTTTGCAATGGTCTGGTTTTATTAAATGTAGACTTAACTGGTCAAGGGCTGAAAATGTATCTGTGCTGTCTAATAATTTCTCTGATATTCCATAATTCTGTTTCAGGGAGCTTCTACATACTAAATCACGACAAGACGAGACATGTGAACAATTGCATGATCTTTTAGGCGAATCATGTATCAGTTGTGAACTTCAGTTGGCTGGTCCTGAGTATGATTGCCATCAACGTGTCTCTTCTTTGTCTCCCGTGGTGGCTGAAGAATTATTTAGGTTTGAGCTTTCTGATAAAGAAATCCGTGCACAGGCCCTTAGCGCAGACATGGCAAAATTGAAGAAAGCAACTGTTATGATAGACAATTCATTGAGCCCAGCTCATATGCTGCTGCAAATACATTGTGTTGATCACAAGGGACTTCTTTATGATATACTGAGAACTTTGAAAGATTGCAATATTCAGGTATGGATTTGCATGTTCCATCTTAGTTATCCAATGCATTTTTAGGATTAACTAGGAACATTTTGACTAGAGTCTAGTTGGATGTTCTAAAGGCCATTGGATCTAGCTGTCTTATGGTTGGAATCTTAATCAGCCTTGACATTTTTCTTCACCGAAAGGAAGAGAATAACAGTATAAATTGTTACATTCTATGAATGTGGTAATTTATGTTTAAACCACCTTCCAACCCGACTGTTACATGCAACCAGGAAGACTTGTATCTTGTACTTCTTTTTATGACTACTCAGGATTACATAACTAACTGCAGAAAAATTAGTTTATGTGTCAACCACGGTACAAGTATGCACCTTTTGTGCTGACAGATATTATGTTTTTAGTTTGCTCTGATATATATGCTGTTTGTTGTTTTATTCTTATCCAGATAGCGCATGGTCGGTTCTCACAAAATTCCAAAGGCTATCGCGATCTGGACCTATTTATTCAACAAAATGATGGAAAAAAAATTGTGGATCCTGAGAAGCAAAGTGCATTATGTTCCCGTTTAAAGGTGGAGATGCTTCATCCGTTGCGCGTCATAATTGCAAACCGAGGGCCTGATACTGAACTGTTGGTTGCTAATCCTGTTGAGTTATGTGGAAAGGGAAGGCCACGAGTTTTCTATGACGTTACACGTGCTCTAAAAGCACTTGGGATCTGCATATTCTCGGTAAGAAATGATAAACTCTGAAAAAAAGTGATTCAATATCCCTTCAGCTGTTGTGCTTTCATGAACTTGCAAATAAGACATTTGAAGGGGATTGATGCATATTGTAAAGAATCTTAGAACCCTTTTGATATATCATCAATATCACTTCCTTTCTTGAATTGGCTTGGATGGCTGCCGCCGACTACAGATATTCTAATCAAAGATAAATAGCTATTACACAGAAGTTGCATAGTGGATTCTTGAATCATTCTCTTTTGGAGATTAGCTAAATGTTCTTTTAACACTTTGCTGTCTTTGTTATTTAGGCTGAAATTGGAAGACATTCAACTTCAAATCGCGAATGGGAGGTCTACAGATTTCTTTTGGATGAGAACTGTACATATCTATTATCAAAAAAGGTAGCTAGAGATCAGATTGCAGATGAAGTTAGAAGAGCACTAATGGGCTGGTGAGTTGATGTTTTTTTTATTAGTATTCTTCCTGACTGAGTCGTGTCACTTTCGCATGCAAAATGATCTGTGACCGGTTTGGACGGTGTAATATTTTGCTGTAGGCTTGTATTCCTGTATTCCTATATAAGCTTTATCTATTGATTGCAAGTTCGAGTGAAAATCTTCTCAATTGTTATTTGCCTAAATGGCTCTTCTAGATGAAGCTAGAAGATTGTTAGTCTCCAAAACATAATTCTGATGTAAATTATGTACCTTCAAGCCAATTTATGTTAACAAATTATACTGCAAAAGTTTTGACTTTGTTCCTGCTAGATAGGCTACAAGAATTTTGATTTGGTGTGTTGTAGTAGTAATAAATAAAGATCTGAATGTAACTCTCTGTGAAGAGGAGCTATGGACATCTGAAATAAATACTTGAAACATTATAAAGTTGTGTGTCAATGATGGTGAGTTCTATTTGACATGGGGAGACTATTTTTAGGTAAGCACTGACGTGAAACTACAAGCTATATATGATTCTCTAATTTAAAAATTGAGGCAATACACAAATTTAGAAAAAAATGCTTTGGGTTCAAATGTATTGAAAATTTGTTTTATATAATCCTACCAACGTTTATGGTATACGAAATCCAATTTTTTATTTTTTATTTTATTTTTTTATTTTATCCAAAAACTCATTCTAAATGAAAATTATGCAGCAAGTGATTTATAAATTATAATTGACCGTGTATATTTCCCAGTGACAAGTCATTTGTCTATAATTTGTGGTGGTTTTTTGGGTAAAGAATTTAAGATAAAATGGTATCACTTAAAAATTAAAATAATGAGTAATGTTGCAACTTGTAACTATCTCCATGACGCTTGTTTAGTCTGACATAGCATGACCGAGTAAATCATCTCGTTACCTCAATTTCTTTCTTTCTTGATTTTACATAATCTCATATCACATAACTACATAAGCATTGTAATGAATGTATGATTAAGGAATTTAGATCCTCCTTAGAGCTGATCTTTATCCTGACTTGTATAGATCTGACGACATATGTAATTAATAGCTATAATTGATTTTTTTTATTTATTTAACTTTCATTATTTTTATATACATGATTTTATTCTCAAGTATTTTAGATCAGGAAAATATCAGTATAGTAGAGAATCATGATCCTTAGTTAAGATGTGATTGATTTTCACAATCACTTTATAACAATCAATCATTGCAGGTTGTGTGTAACAAACAAGATTAGACTAGATTGGCTAATTTTTAATCTCATTCCCACGTTTAGTGAGCACACAGGATTGTTTGTCCAATCCGGTGGGGTCCACCTTATATCCGGTTGCTGCAGGACAATTTAATCCCGCCACAATCGTTGGGATTATTTTAGTCCCAGCCTTTTTATTGTTTTTTTAATTTCTAATTTCTCTCACCTTCATTTGATCTTCAATCTTCTTTGTTCTTCAATTCTCCAGGTTCTTCAATTTTGTTCCACCAACACAACCAGTGATCCAAACTCCAAAGACCACATCCAAACGTCCAAAATTCAAAAATCAATTAACAAAACACTAATCTATTACAATAATCTGGATATTCTACTTCAATCAAAACCACATCAATTTCTAAATCACTTAAAAATTAAAATAATGAGTAATGTTGTAAGTTGTAACTATCTCCATGATGCTTGTTTAGTCTGAAATAGCATGACCGAGTAAATCATCTCACTACCTCATTTTTTTTCTTCTTGATTTTACATAATCTCATGACACATAACTATATAAGCATTACAATGAATGTGTAGTTAAAAGAATTTAGATCCTCCTTAAAGCTAATCTTTGTCCTGATTTATATAGATCCGTTGACATGTGTAATTAATAACTATAATTGATTTTATTTATTTATTTAACTTTCATTAATTTTATAGGGGCAGGATCCATGATCCCATTTTTTAACACAATTTTTGACACAACTTCTTAGCCATTGGATCTTACTTTTTTTTAATGAATATGATTTATTCTTTTTTTCTTTCCTTATTTATTACGGACATTGTTTCTCATCTAATTAATTTTTTATCTCTACATAATATTATTATTTTATTAAATTCTCTCACCTTAATTAATTTTGTGTCTTTAATTTATTTTTCTTTTCTTTTCTTTCCTTTTTCCTTTACACGTTTTCTTTTTCTTTTTCTTTTTCTTTTTTTACTGAACAAAAAACCAGAACAAATCACTCTCACTTTTCAGTCTTTAAAATCCCTTTATATTTTTTTTTCTCTCTCTTTTTTTTTTTTTTTTTTTTTGACTATTCTTATTTCTCAATTTACTTCATCTAAAATAAAAAATTTTATACATGTAACCAGTCTTCTATTTTATTGTTCTTTTGAATTTTTTAAACTATTGAACATGTTTTATTTACAAATTTTAGTAATGAATAACTTTATAGATTTTATTGATTTGAGATGGGCAAATCATAGGAAAACAGAGATGGGCAAAGTACATCCAGTATGCTGAACATGTTTTATTGATTTTATAGATCAAGTCATGTATTCATTAGTAGTTTTTCATTGATTTACTTATTGCACATAGATTTTATTTTACAAATATCAGTATAAATGAAATCATGTATGATGTTTCCGTTCAACTTTGCAAATATATTAACAAGACCAATAAAATTGTACAACTTTGTAAAAGTACAGCTCATAAGCTAATGAAAAAAGAAATGATTAAAAAGGGAAAGAAAAAAAATAAATAAATAAAAGAGGAGAGTGATTACATGTATAAATTTTTTGATTTTAGATGAAGTAAATTGAGAAATAAGAATAAAAAAAAAAAAAATAAAGGGATTTTAAAGACGGAAAAGTGAGAGTGAATGAGTGATATGTTGTGACTTGTGGTTTTAGGTTAAGTAAAAAAAGAAAAAGAAAAAGAAAAAGAAAATGTATAAAGGAAAAAAGAAAAGAAAAGAAAAATAAATTAAAGACATAAAATTAATTAAGGTGAGAGAATTGAATAAAATAATAATATTCTGAAGAGATAAAGAATTAATTAGGGGATTAGGATCCCCTACTCATCTTATTTATGCTCATCTTTTACACATCCGATGACATGTGGCAGTCAAACAAATGAATGGCTAGGATTAATTCGTCTTATTTTTTTTCTCTCACTGCCTAACAAACGACGTCGTTTCTACATCCCTCTCTTCAACGTTTTTTTTTTCTTCTTCTTGTTTGTTTCAAAACCAAAAAAACAACACAACAACAAAACCCAGGCCAAGCACCAACTTAGGCAAACAGCTGCCAAAACTAAAAAGAACAAAAAGAAAAGCAGAGCAACAACAAAAAGCAAAGCAGAGCACAACAACAACAACAACAGCGGCTTAACTAGAGAAATCCCATACTATTTTCTCCCCAGCGCCACCAGAGCCCCTCTTTGCTAGGCTGTTGGCAAAGGAATTAGAAGACCTAGGATTACCCAGATTTCCAATTAAACAACCCAAATCTTCCATTTCTTCTTGTACACCTTCTGCATTCATGAAATCCATTTTTTTCCCCTTCCAAGCCTCCCAAAATCCAATACCACCACTTCAACTCACTTTTTTGAAGAATTGAAGACCAAGGATTACCACTTTTTTTCCCCTTGGATTATCGGAATTGATTTGGGTTTGTGGAATTAATTTCTGATTTTTGTTTGTGGGATTTGATTGAAGAAAGTTCGATCGTAGTTTGGAGAGTGAGATTGATGTGGTTTTTAAATTGATATGGTTTGTGGGTTTGTGATTTTTGTGAATCTGATGTGAAATTGATCGTGTTTGGAGTAGGCCTGGCGCGGTTCCGGTTCGGTTCCGGTTCCGGTTCCGAACCGGCGGTTCCGGTTCCTCGAATGGGTGGAACCGGCGGTTCTGAACCGGTTTTTTTTTTTTTTTTTTTTTTTGTTAATAAAAAATAATAATTTAAACTTGTATAAATGTATATGTATAGACGTAATCGTATAGTTGTATTGTAAGTTGTAGTTGTAAATAAAATATTAAAATAAAAATAAACAAAATGACAAATTACAAAATTAAATTAAAATAAAAATAAACAAATTGACAAATTACAATATTAAATAAAAATAAAAATAAACAAAATTATAAATTATAAATTACATTTCATTGGGTATTTGGGAATTAAGTCACCCGAAATTCGATAATAAATAAATGACAAATTACAAAATTAAATTAAAATAAAACTAAAAATAAATGTAAAGTTATTAGCCTTGCACTTAATTTTTACCACAATTAAGTTGCCTACGTATCCTCTTGGAGGATTTAGAGGAATCAAAGGCCACGTAGTTCTTTTACCTTTTATTGCATGTTTGGCGCCATCTATATTCTGTAGTCTGTACTGTAAGTCTGTAAATCTGCTATTCTGGCTCCGCTGCATCAGGTTCGTCGTCTTTGAAGAATTCGTATGTTGGGTCCTGTTGAAGTTCTTGTTGTCTGTATTGTGCTTTTGTCCAATCATCTATACAAACTTGCATTTGTAGTGATTTTGGAGTTAAGCAAGAACGCTGTTCATCTAGAATATTTCCTCCAGCGCTGAACTCTTGTTCCATTGCCACTGTAGAAACTGGTGTTGAAAAAATATTTTTGGCTATCATAGCCATGATTGGATAGTACACTGCGTGCTCTTTCCAATATTGTAAGATTTCAAATTTTTTCCCAGGCGTATCTTCTATAAACTCAAAAGGAGTATTTAGATAAGATTCCAGCTCGGAATACTTATCGGCGTTTGATGAAGAAGCACATCTAGGTTTTTTGGATTTTTTGGATAACATACTATACCCTAACCCTATAAATCCGGAGGAAGAGGATTTTGGGGCCTGAGATGTAGTTTGTGTATGTGTAACATTTAAGTTTAGTGACGATCCATAAACTGTAAGATATTCATCATATAAATAATACAATAATTTCTTAAGTCTAGCACAACATGCATTAATATCATATTCCATTTTTAAACCATCGACCTCATAATAACCATCTAGAAAATAAGACATACTATCTAATTTACAACGTGGATCAAAAATCATGGCAATCAAATAAATATTTGGAATCTCCTCATAATAATCCAACCATTTTTGCTTCATAGCATGAACGGCTTCCCCTATTGATATGTCGGATTCACAACCACAAAATGCACCAGCAATATTAATACTTTCAAAAATAAATAAATGAGTTGTAGGATAATAAACACCAGATAAATTTTGTGTAGCATTATTAAAGATGGATAACAATTTGAAAACATTGTAACAAGCATCCCAATGTGATTGATAAAGTTGAATGTGGGTAACATGAAATTGAATAAAAGAAACTAATAAATCCTTATATTCATAACTTTGAGCAAGCAATTTATAAGTAGAATTCCAACGTGTTGAACATCACGAGAAAATCTAACGACACGTCTACCATTTTGTTTACAATATTTTACCCATTCATTCATTGTAGAAGAATGTTTCCACAAATACATTAGAGCTTTTTTAATAGGTAGAATAAAATGTTCAAGAGTTTCTAATCCTTTTTGAACACATAAATTTAAAACATGGCATGCACATCTTTGATGAAAAAATGTACCACCTAGATAAGGTTTGCATAAATCAAGTAAAGATGGAATAGCAGCAGTATTGGCAGAAGCATTATCAAAACCAATTGCAAAAATTTTGCTTTCAATTTTATACTCTGCAAAAATAAGTCTAAGCTGTCTAAAAATATTATGAGCAGTGTGTGCATCATCAAAAACTCTAAATGCAAGAATTCTTTTTTGAATAGTCCATGTATCATCCATAAAATGGCAAGTGACACCCAAGTATGAATGCGATTTCCAATGGTCAGTCCATATGTCGGCACATACGGAAACACGACCGATATGTTTATCAAAAATTCTTACTAACTTATTTTTTTCTTTGTTGTAAATCTTTTCAAGTGTTGATGTGAGCGTGGTTCTAGGAACACGGCATGCAGCAGGGTTTAATGCTCTTCTACAATAATTAACAAAACAAACCCTTTCACCAAAACTGAATGATAGGTGTTCTACTGCTACCATTCTTGCTAATTCTTCTCTGTTTTGCTCATCAGTATAACGAAATAATTGTTGGTTAGGAGTAGCGTACCTGAGAATTTGTGTTTGTGACCTCGATCTAGTCTATGCTTCTGGATGTTTAGCTAAAAGATGCTTCCGATAACTGTCATGTCCTCCAGATTTATGCCACTTATATACTTTGCTGCAGTAATTGCAAGCCACTGCAATGCTCCCATCTTCTTGCCTAATTTTCTTAAAATGTTTTACGAAGAGATCAGATTTGCTTTGCTGCCTCTGTATCAGATCATCTTCCTGCTCTCCTGGTTCCTGTGGATCAAATCTAAAATCTGTAGGTGTATCAATATAAGGCATATTATCTGAATGGCTTTTCAAATTGGGGCCGGGGGGTGGGGTCATCAGGATTGGGTTCTGAAATTATTAGAGGGGGAGTAGGAGAGTTTAGACCTAGGTCTTCAGCATAGGCCCGGCGTTGCAAATACTCGTGATAGGCGGTATCGTCACGACCGAGATTATCGATCATAGGACCCTTACCTCTCATCGAAATTGAACGCCTAGGACCATCACGGCCGTGACCCCTTCCACTTCCACTTCCACTTCCACTTGCCATTTAAAAATTGAATTGTAAAATAAATTGGAAATAAAATTAATTGCAAATAAAATAAATTGGAGAATAGAGAGAGAAATTATAAATTTAGAATTGGAAGTAAAATTAATTGGAAATAAAATATATCGGAAATAAAATAAATTGGAAATAAAATATATTGCAAATGAAATAAATATTAAAAACTTAGTAATTGACAATATTAAATATTTGGAAACTTGGAGAGTTGGAGAATAGAAAGAGAAATTAGAAATTTAGAATTGGCAATAAAATAAATTGGAAATAAAATTAATTGCAAATAAAATATATCGGAAATAAAATATATCGGAAATAAAATAAATTGGAAATAAAATATATTGCAAATGAAATAATTATTAAAAACTTAGTAATTGACAATATTAAATATTTGGAAACTTGGAGAGTTGGAGAATAGAAAGAGAAATTAGAAATAAAATAAATTGGAAATAAAATATATTGCAAATGAAATAAATATTAAAAACTTACTAATTGAGTAATTGCCAATATTAAATATTTGGAAACTTGGAGACTTGGAGAATTGAGAGAGAAATTAGAATTAGAGAGAATTGGGAGGAAATAATTGTGAGGAAAAATGAAAAGGTGGGGGGGGGGGGGGGGGGGGGGGGGGGGGTGGGGGCAACGGTCGGCTGACGTCAGCCGACCGTTGGGCCTCCAACGGTAATTTTAAAAAAAAATTTAAAAAAAAAAAAGAGGAACCGGCCGGTTCAGAACCGGAACCGGGGTCCGGTTCGGAACAGGCCCGTTCCGAAAAAACCGAAACCGGAACCGGTTTAGACCGGTTCCGGTTTTCCCGGTTCTGGTTCCGGCCGGTTCCTCCGGTTCGAACCGGAACCGAGCCAGGTCTAGTTTGGAGAGTGAGATTGATGTGCTTTTTGTGAAAAGGGAGAATATCTGGGTTTGTGGTTTTTGTGAAATTGATGTGGTTTTGAAGAAACTAATTTTGTGGCTTGATGATTATGTTTAATAAAGATGAAAATTTATGGGATTTTGGAGGATGAACAATGAAATGGGAGAAGATGATATTATTAAAATCTGGAAATTTTGAGTTAAAAAAAATCTAAAATTTTTTTTTTTTAATTTTTAAATAAAAAAAGAACAAATGAATGATGGATTGATGGATGTGAGTCATCATCATCTGAAACAAACAAGAAGAAGAAAAAAAAATTGAAAAGAGGGATTTAGAAACCTAACGACGTCGTTTGTTAGGCAGTGAGAGAAAAAAAATAAGACGAATTAATCCTAACCATTCATTTGTTTGGCTGTCACATGTCATCGGATGTGTAAAAGATGAGCATAAATAAGATGAGTAGGGGATCCTAATCCTTAGTTAGGTGAGATACAATATCAGAAAGAAAAAGAGAATAAATCATATCTATTAAAAGAAGTAAGATCCAATGGTCAAGAAGTTGTATCAAAAATTATGTAAAAAAATTGGACCATGAATCCTGTCCTATTTTTATATACAATTTTATTCTTAAGTGTTTTAGATCAGGAAAAGATCAGTATAGTAGATAATCCTGATTTATAATTAAGATGTGATTGATTTCCACAGTCACTTTATAACAACTAATCATGATCTTTACAAATATCAGAAAAAAAGATAAAATAATAAGAGAATCCAAATTCTATAGAACAATGTTTTACATGCTTTTTTTTTTTTTTTTGATACAAAATGTTTTACATACTTGCATAGTCTAGAAATCATTGTTGGCCGGTGATTTGTAATTAGCATATAAATATATAATTAAAGATGTTGGCAAGACATGGTAATCAAAGTTGAATGAAGCAACGCGTGGAAAATGATATTGAAATAGTGACCTCCATGCCTTACACGCGAGTAATAATGTCAAATGACTAAAATCGATTATCTATATACTGTTTATATCTATAATTTTATCCAAAACTCGTCCAGACTCAGAACAAATACGTGTACAAAATGCGCGAACACGACCTGATCACGGCATCACGCCCATTTCACTTTCACTGTTTCCCAAACGCTCTCTCTCTTCTCTCGCCGTTGCTTGCTTGCTTCCACGCCACGCCACGCCAGATCAACCCAGTCTTCTATTATTTTCCATTATTTTATTAATTTTTTAATCGAATTGTATTATTAAAATAAAATAATATTAATATAATTTCACAATTATTCTGTCGGGGAAAGAACCAAAACGGCAGTAGAGATTCAAAATCCATTTTATAACTGTTTTCAAAGATAGAGGGTAACGGACGTCGTGGTTGAAGAGATTTGATTTTTCGTGACAAAATCAAATGAAACTGTAAGTATCGTCGTATCGATTGAGGCCTCAAACGAAATGTCAGAAGCTTCTTCAGAGAGACGACGCTCAGCTTATCTCAACGCGCTCACTCAAGAAATCGAGAAGAAGCTCCAGCGGGTTCGTTTCTCATTCACTTTGTTTTTCTGTTTGTTTCCTGAGAAAATGATGCGAAATCGATATTTTAGGACTTGAAGAACATCGATAAATATAATAACGTCCTGATTGACAAAAATATTTCAGGTGTTTTTTAAAAAAAAAACAAATTAGGTAATCAGATTAAATTTGTGTCGTAATTTGCTTATATCGATTCAATATTTGCTTTAATTAGCCAAAAAAGGAAGAAACATAATAATTAATTACTGATAAAATGATGCATTGCAGGCGCTAGCTTCTCCTTCGCAGAGACGCAACTTGCTACAGGAGTTATTTGCTGACATAGCTTTAGAAGTGGATGACCGAGCCAGAGGTGTGAGTCAAGCTCTCTCAAAAAATAAATAAATAAGAACTTGATTATTTTGCTCTTTTTTTGCGCGTTAAAATTTCAAGCCTTCGAATCGATAAATATAAGCTTCTTGTGTGGCATTGCTTGCTATTTCTAGATTTTTATGATCTTTTTTTTTCTTAATAGTCTATTTCACTGTGTCTTCTTGTTTAAGTGCATTGATGAATATATGAATTAAGCAATTGTGATGGCAACTACAGAAGCAGAAAGATTGATTTGGATCAAAGATAATGATTTTTTATTTATTTAAGTATTCATGTTTGTTTTTGTGTTGCTGATCTGATGTAGGATGAGATGTTTGTAATGTGTAAACTTGATGCATTTGACTGAATATTAACGAAAGTACATGGAATATGTTTTATAGTGTCTTAACACATACTAGGATGAAATACATCATGCACGTGCACATGAACAGGGGAATATGTTTACAAGATTGACATTGAATAAAAGCTTTATATTGGTAAAACTTGGAATTTGAATTCATCACAAGAGCTGTGTAATTTCATTTGCAGTTGAACACCTGCCAAATTTTATATTTTTAAGTTTTAACACCACGCTTACATTGTATTCTCATAACTTGCATTGAAATTGAAAACAGATATAATTCTCAGCAGGGAAGAAGAAGCAATTTTTCCTGCCGAGGATGGCACCGGCGGTCAACTTTGCTTTTATGACGTCCTTGCTGATTATTATGTTCGCGCGCCTAATAGTGGAAAACGTATCCTTGATTTGATTGTACAGCTGTGGAGCCAGTCATTTGCATCTCATATTTTCTCCCTCTTGTTCCACAAATGGGTATGCAAGCTTGCCTGAGAATAGCTTTTGGTTACCTTTCAATTGTAGAAGTTGTCTTCTATGTCCATGAAATAGTACTAGTAGTGTTCTTTTTTTGTTCATAGAGTTTTGTTCAATGGTGGAACCATATTGTTCACTCTAATCTCCTGGGGATTCAAATTAGAGTGAAGAAAAAAAAGGCTGATCATTTTCAGTTTCTCTGGTCCTGACTGTTTATTAAGTGGAACTTGAAAGGCAGCCAACCACGATTTTGTTTTTGTACCATGGAGAAGCTGATGTAAAGAAACTGGTGCTTTTGACCTGTCATCCTTGTTCTTGTTAGAACCTTGTTAGAACCTTTGTTCTTTTTAGTGATATATGAATTAGGAGCCTTTCAACTATGGAAAAGAATGGTAGCGGTGGATTATCATGGTTGATTGGAACAAAGTAATGAGAGCAGCAGCTAAGACAATTTGTAAAACACTGTCTCTTGCTAACGTACTCTTTTGCAGAAATGTTATCTAATATTTATGATTTGATTTAGTTTAATTAAGGTAAAAATCAGCCTAATGTGAGAGCCTTTTCTTCTTAACAATAAATCTCTTCAAGTGATTGCTTGACAAGTGTGAGTATAAGACATTAGTGAGCAAGCACTGATTGTATTAGGGGTTTACAACAAAGACAGTTTAACTTCCTGTAAGTTTCACCATGTCACCAACACCGCATATATATGCATTTTGATTCACTGAGGTGTCCTCTGATGATTCTGACACGTCTAGTCCACATGCTTTCTATTTCTTTATGAGATGTATCTAGAAATAAAAGTAGTTGTTATTGGTATCTTATCATACTTCAAACCATGGAAATAGATAGATATAGAAGTTCCAAGTATTCTATTTTCGCTTACACTGATTCTAGAAGTCCCTATTAATGAATCAAATTTCATATAAATATTGAGCTAATGGACAAAATTGTTTTATGGGAAAAATTAACCTCGAGAGCGTTTTTTTTTTCTTTTCCAAATTTGTTTTCAAGTTGACATGAATAAAACTCTTGATTTATGTCTCACCAGCGCCTTTAGTCAAATTCCAAGCTTTTAAGTCTTGTGTCCGCAGTTTTTGACATTTAAACTGTAGTGATGTTTATAGGGTAAACAAGTTCAAGCATTATTTGTGCGTTGTGGGTTTGGTCAAGTCTATATTTTGTATTTGCAAAGCTGATGCAATTAAGGTGCTATATTAATTCATATTCTTGATTAGTTACCAATGTTGGGTGTCAATTAATTATGTCTATATTTTCGTTTCATTTGGTTTGTTGGTGTTTAAGAACATATTATAAAATCATCAAAACAATAAAGTTGGTCACTTGGATCTTAGTGAAGTACGGCATTAATTGATCACTTACTTTTTATTACCATAGTGGTTGAGTTTTTTGTCCATATCTGGTTATATTATCAATTTTCTGTACTGATGGATTTCTTAGCTCTGATGTTCCTATGTTGTGGACTATTAAAATTTTATCTTTTCTACAGCTATTTGAAGTTCAACTCGACAATAATGAAGTGATCCTGCGTTACTCATCGGCTCTTGTTCGAGGTGCTCCAAATGTTTTCTGGTATGAAATATGTTACTTGTGAACTTGGCCCTAATGGCTCCTATCCTTGGATCACATTACTGCCAGTTATTATTGCACGCCTTCTGTGAGTCAAGCCTGGGAAACATATCATGGATCGAGTTACAATTTTCCTTTATAATGAGATTCCCAGTTTTGTTATGATATTATTTTTCCTTTCCTAATTTGGGATTAGATGCTCTATGAAAGTAGTTTCTATACTAAAACGCAGTTGTTTTGATAGTTGAATGATACAAAATAGATGACAATCTATAACATGTTATTTTAATGTTATATTGTTGAATGCTTTTATGAGTGCGTGTGCAGAAAAATTAAGTATCTTCTTCTATTCATGTTTGTCTCTGAAGTTGTTGCCATCTGGCACACAACCTTTCGTTGTGCTCTGTGCCAATCATTTCCGATGTACTGGTTGTGCCATGGTTCTTTTCCTTCATTGACATTACTTGGCCTGTTTCTTAAGAACCTTGCACTTAGGTAGTACAGCCTCTTGTTTGTCTCAGGTTCTGGTATAGTAACAACTGGTGTTTCTTTACTGGTTTTCCACCAAAAATTGAGTCATCTTTGGTTTAGATGAGTGGTAAGGACTGCCTTTAAATTAAGGGAAATGAGTTTTTATTGGTCATTTAAAGAGAGAGAAGATTCTGTTGTGTGGATGTCATAATTCATTTTGGATGGGGCAACTAAACTGGTGTTTCATTTGGGTAGTTCTGGTTATAGATTACTTGAGAAGGACTGTCATAATGACAGGATAAGTTAATGAGTGTGTGTGTTGGTATTTATTTTGTCCATGTTTGATAACACTATGACCTTTTGTTTCAGAACACTTCATTTATAACTTAATGATATTCTGCAATTATCATTCTGTGCTTATGTGTAGGATTGACATCCAGTCAAACGCAAGACGTTTTCAATCCCTCTTCCAGGTAGGAGTCTTTTCTAGAATAAAACGCTAGTTAACCAACTAAATCTTTATTTGTTGGAGACTTGGAGCATCTGTTATATAGGTGTTCTTTCCTTTTCTTTTCTTTTTTCAATTCCCCGATTCTTTTTACCTAATTGTCCTTTGCATTGGATTCAGTATCTTCTTGAGGAAGTTGCATTGGAGCCCAAACGGCTAAAATACATTCCCGTGCAGGTGAGCACTGATACTATCCGTGTCAGTTTTACATGATTTCATCTCTGGAATGCTCCACTTAAGGCTGAGCTTTCAACATGCAATCTGAAAAATTATGATGTAACTTCAAAATTGTTACCTAGTAACTTGCGATGTTAATTTCAGGCCCAACGAGACCTCTGCCTTCTACTTTCAAGGTTCATATTCTTTTACAACTCAGGTAGGTATTATCATCAGTAAAATTCCACCCTCGAACTAGAATTTACATATGTTTTATGATATGTTATTCTGTGCAGCTGATAAACTCTATAGCTTCTTAGAGCAATTTCCTGTTTTCCCAAATGCTTTCTTGGTTGGTGGTCCAGCTGACTTCTTTGTTATTGAACTTGCAGACCAGGTAGAATTGATAAATCTTTTCTATAATGCATAGCATAATGAGATCTGTCAGCCAGCTCCTTTTAGTTGGAAGTTGGCTTATTAGCTGAGTTTAGTTTATTTTTAAAGCAGCTTTATCTCTGAGTAATTCCGCTTATTATTGCTATCATACTACTACCGAGCCAGATTATTTTTTTTCAATAGGGATAAGTTCAAATAATAATAGTTAAAGAGAAGTTCAAAAATGAAAACATATAAAAAATTAAAAATAAATTAAGAGAAGATAGATATATACCAAGTTGAGAATCTACAATGGACCATTCAAAATTTCTACCTAGTTGAGAATCTAATGGGGAACAAAGATCTAGAACTTTGCATACTTATTGGAATATATTTAGATATAATTAGAATTTTAAACAAGATTTCAATGTTGGAACACTAATATAAATTGCATACACTTCCAAATTAGATTGCAGAAATATTTCTCGTCAGAAAATGCTCATCATAAACTTATACTTCAAGAATTAATGTATTGTTTTTCTATACATTTATATACACTTTGCTCTATAGATAGAATTTTGATGATCAATTCTTTTTTGTATCATTGTATATACAAATTATTGGTGGATATACACCCAATTTAACGGGGGCAAAACAATTTCAAGGAAACAAATTTGGAGCTGTCCTTACTGACCACATTGTGGCTCCATCTGTGCTATCATATATTCACGTGGTGTTGTAACTCTCTTGTTGTCAGCTTCAAAAGTTGAAGGTGGAGCCAGTGCTGTTGCATTATCTTTCACAGATTAAAGTTCTCCAGGGTACTACTAATTCGAACCCTTATAAGGTTAAGATATGTGATACTTTCTATATCTTACAAATGTTAGTTTAGTAGTTCTGAACTTCCACTGCATGATTGATCTCATGCAGGCATGGAACTGAGAATGACGACAAGTACAAGGTTAAAGTCGTGTTTGTATAGCTTCACTTCTCCTGGTGGTCCAATGTATCCTACTAGAGCTGTTCGTCATGCAGCCTGGGAGGCCTTAGATTTCCTTTTCCCGGTAAGTGTTTCTCTTTCAGTGGAATTTATTATTTTATTACTTAGGTCATGTAAACAGCTTCTGTCCTCATCACTCACCCATTTCTGATTCAAATCATTTGTTATATCGACAACTTTGTACTATAAAGTTTATTTTGGTTCGTGTACAAATGATTAAATGTGATGCGTTTGCTATAGAATGCACTTCAATTAGTAAAATACACGTACTAGATGCCCATTAACATCAAATGTTTTTCACATTTTCTTCTTCAAGCTTCATTCGTCAAATCAACCTACATTAAGCTTATGTAGCTCCTTAAGAAAGTACACTAGCTAATGAAACTCATCTGAAAATCATGCACGCGTATTCACTTTTACTTGGTGATAGAATCCTGTAGATAGTCATGTTAATTTCTAATAAGTTTGTTTTTCTTGTTACTCATGTAATAATTTCGAGTATATTTAAGTGACAGAACATTAATATTGTGATACAGGTCGGGCAATACCCTCGGCATCTGATAAGTTTGTTTTTTAGATTGCTATATCCGTGGTACTGGCCCTCGTCTTGTTGGAACTTTATAGTGTCCTGCATAAAGGCAATATTTTATACTCTATTAAGGATGATGTTTTCCAGTTGGGAGAAGATCAGAAAGCCAAAGAATTTCTAAACCGTTGATGCATG
The DNA here is from genome assembly GCA_954870605.1 of Acer campestre. NCBI lineage: Eukaryota > Viridiplantae > Streptophyta > Magnoliopsida > Sapindales > Sapindaceae > Acer > Acer campestre. Next base: position 57,850,737 of record OX940800.1, on the reverse strand, counting down.
AGTTACAATTCCCGAGCCATTTGTAAGGCTTAAACCGAAAAAAATACTCGGCGATGCAGCATCTGCTGCTTTGATGTTATAGTCTTATTAGATTATAGAGTATTTGTTGTACATGTGCTGTCTTAGTCATTTGTTTTTGTTTATTTTTTTGGACTGTCTATTATACTTACTACTGGTTTGCTTTTTGACATGCGATAGGTATAAGAAAAGAAGAGAGATCAGGAATTTATTGCAAATTGATTACAGCGGTCTTTATAGGACAATGCTTGGGTACTGACCAACTAATAGAGTTTTGTCATATAGTCAATTTGTGATAAATGCAAAGAGATAAAAGTAAAAAATTAAAGAGAACACTTTTGCTCACCCCCCTTCAAGGGAGGTAACCATTACCCCCCTCTTAAATAGATGACATGTGTCATAGAGGAGTAAATTTTTAGACAATTTTACCCCTCCATTGACACATGTCATGTGTATGGGAGGGGGGTAATGCTTACCCCCCTTGAAAGGGGTGAGCAAAAATGCACTCAAAATTAAAGGAAAAAAGCCACATGGCAACATCCCATTGGTGGGGTCAGTACCCAAGTAATTTCCTTATAAAAACTTATTCTTTTGAGTAAATAATTTATCGGGCATGACGCTGTGAATTGGTGCGTGTTGTCGGGTTGTATAACATGTCTCCCTTTGGTGCATGTCTTTATGGCATTTCAATTGTATATAAAGTAGAAGAGTAATGTTAAAAAACTCAACAATTTAATCCAAATTTCATCTCAAATGATGTGGTAAGTGAGTTGTTATCATTACGTACAACATGAGATGATGTGGTTAATGAAAAAATCATTTTCTACATCATTTGGATTAAAATTTGAACTAAATTTTTGGGTTGTCTACTATTAGTGATAGTATAAATCCTTCGTTTAGAAAAATAATCTTCAATCCCAAAAACTTATTTTGAATTATTTTTAAATCATTAATGTTAGATAACTCAAAATTTAATCTAAATTTCAAACCTAAATGATATGATAAGTGATTTTTTTCATTAACTATATCATCTCATATTATGTTTGGTGATTACAACTCACTGGCCATATCATTTAGGTTGAATTTTTAACTAAGTTTTTGGTTATCTAGCATTACTCTTTTTAAATAATTAAATGCTTACAATCTTTTTCAATAAATTGAAAATTTTCTTTCATATAAAATAAATTAGAAGAAGTTTTATAGAAAGATGTTCAGAAAATCCATGCACCAATCCACAGTGGACAAGTTATATAAACTTCTAGAGTTAAAGAGCAAAGAGTTTCTAACATACCAGGTCCTCCAGCAAATAACACAAAGCAACTCAAAGTCCTTTTTGGACAGCCTCTCAAATTGAGCGTAAATAAAATCCATAAAAGTGGTGAAGGGTCCAGAAATTTAGTGATCATAGGGCCTCGAGCTCTAATAGAGATGCTACGATCAGCTGGTGGAAGAAGTTTTGGAAGCTGTCTCTTCCTTTAAAGATCAAGCTCTTTGTCTGGAAAGCTTGGCACAATTGGATTCCAACAAGAGTTAACCTTGCGAACAGAGGCATCGAGCTTGACAAGAGGTGTCCGCTGTGCAATTATGCTGATGAGTCTTCTTTTCATGCCCTCTGGAGCTGCAGAAAACTTCTCCCTGTCCGTAGGAAGTGGGAGGTTCACCACCCTGCAATTTCTGGACCCTTCACCACTTTTATGGATTTTATTTACGCTCAATTTGGGAGGCTGTCCAAAAAGGACTTTGAGTTGCTTTGTGTTATTTGCTGGAGGACCTGGTATGTTAGAAACTCTTTGCTCTTTAACTCTAAAAGTTTAGATAACCTGTCCACTGTGGATTGGTGCATGGATTTTCTGAACATCTTTAACAGAGGAGATTCTGAGATTCGGTCTAGTGCTTCCCCTTCTGCGGCGCTGGTGGTTCCAAGGTTTGCGCCTCCTTCTGGTTTGTGTAATCTCAGCTGTATGGCCTTCTCGGACTTACATAATAGGAGGACGGGGATTGGTGTTGTTTTTAAGAACCAAAATGGGTCTCCGCTGCTTTCGTGCAACTTGTTTTTGAAAATGGGGTTGGATCCCTTAACTGCCAATTCTATTGCCTTGCTTAGGGGTTTATTGGTTGGGAGGTGTTATGGCTTTCTTCCTTGCAGTATCGAGTCTGATATGGGTAGATTAGTCGTTTTGATCAATAGCAGAAACCATTCGAATTTCAGTGGTGGTAATGTTGTCAGAGATATTATCAAAATTATGGATAATTTTGGTATTTCCTCTATCTTCCTGGGCAGAAAAGGTTCTAATTTGGAGGCCTCCTACCTTGCGAGGCAAGCCGTTAGGCGTGGTTATGATTTGGCCTGGAGGGAGGGGCAGCTGTGTAACGTCCCCAGTGTTCCCCTTGTTGGGAATTCTTAGTTTTTTTCTCTGCTCTGTTGTTCTTGTTGCCTCACTGTTTTGGCTGTTTTTCCGGTTTGTCTGGTTGTTTCTCTCTTTCTTCTGCTCAGGTGAGCCTTCAAAAAAAAAAAAAGGTCCCACCTTTTAACTGTTTGATTTGAACATGTAATGAGCAACACTGACATTGGATTTAGTTCCAAGATGTCACAGAATATATCCTGGGCATAAGTTAACTCATGGCCACAATGAGTAAAGGGTACAATACATAATTGTGAGGTGAAAATCTTATCACGAGTGAAAGATAACTCAATTATCACATCAACAATCCAAGTTATATATACACGTCTGACCTGAAAAATTCAGGTCAGTTCTGTGTAAGTATACATTTTATTTTCCTCTGAATCATTCACCTTTCTTGTAAATTAAAAATCAAAGTCGTTTCGGGAGATTAAAAAGTTCCTAGGTCTTACCTGATATAAAAATCCCATATAGTTTTAAGAGTATGACATGTATATTTATTTATTGTTAATGTGTTAGTTGTTGGGTAGTGGAATTGATTTGTAAATTATGCCATGCATCCAAGCTACCAAGAAGTGGTGGGCACGTAGGAAGCAAGTGTGCATGCACCAAGTCAGAGAAGTATCAGTTATGATTAGTTGTTGTTTAGTTATGCAAATAAGTGGGGTGTCTGTGCCCTGTTTCTTGTTGTCATGCAGAGAGTACATGCGATCATGTACATATATTTCTGCCCATTATTTACAGTTTTATTTTTGTTAATTGTTTGCTCATTCGTATTGTAAGGCATATATATACTGCCAGACATTGTGAGAATGGGATTATGATTGAATATATTGCAAAAGCAAATTATCCACCTTTATCTCTTCTATTTCTCTTCCTTTGTATTTCTTATGTATTTCTAGCTTGTAATACTATTTCTATCCTAAATTCTTTTTATGTATTTTCCAGGAACGAAAAAATACATAACAGAGTATTAAAAATCAGAGAGAACACTTTTTCCGAAAGAAGAAAAAAACAGAAAGAATACCCAGTTTGATGCTTGGTGAGATCTCGCTAAACCAACATAAATAAAACAGAGTCTAAGGTCATTAAAGTCGGAGCCACAGGCAAAAACTACACATTGACGGTATTTGCTTTAACATATGCTGTATGCGAGCTACAGACACCGTGCACAATAACGTGTAGACAAATAAGATCGAGATCATGTAACGCTAACAACTCATGCCTGAAAACAATATTTCTTGTTTTAAATGGCATAATAAACAATAAACAAGAAACGTAAATAATTTATCTTTGCAAGTGCAGCATTGAATCAGTAATTCATAAGAGAAGATAAAAACATGCCCCTCATGAATACGACTTCCAAGCTTGTTTCAGCCTGCAGCAGATCTCAAGGGCACACCAGTTGAGCAGCACAGAATAAAACAGTTGCTCACGGTTGAGATGCTGCTGAAATCTTTCAAAGATGTTTCGAAGTTGCTCAGTGGATGAAAGACATAAGCTATAACATGATTAACATACCACAGACATTTGGAACACTAAATCATGCTCAAGTGGAAGATATGATTATTCAAAAGCCACCATTATAGGTACGAGTAAAGCCTGCAGAAAAAAAACATCTTCTAGTAGCAGAGACTGATGTTTTGACACTTGCAACCTCCTAAAGTCACAAAATTGCACCTCTCTAGTCTAGCAGCACCTTTCACCCGCAACAGTTGATAATTTATGAGAATCATAAACCGGCACGAACATAAGGTCCAACTTTTCAGGATGCACATATCACTTGATGGGAAGACTTAAACTGAATCAAGCACCAATATTAAGAGAAAATTGCACAACAAAGAGCTTTCACAGAACAAATAATTAAAGAAAAATGAAGAAATTGTTTTCACATATTGAAATGCATCAACAGATGACAATACCCGGAGGCCTTTGTCAACAGACATGAATTATTCTCTAACTAAAGAGCAATTAAACCCGAACCATGCAAATAAACAGATTCAATCCACTGACTACGAAAATTCAATGAGTGAAAGATTATAAACATCAATGTTGTTTAACTTCTTCAACAACTTCTAATGAGGACAATCCTCCTAGTCATGTCAAACATGAGACTGTATTCACCTGTCTACCCCACCCATGCATCAACAGGTTGGACTGACAGTAAACAGAGTCATTATGAGTAATGAGGGGAACGAACTAACAAATCCCTGGATAAAATGTACGAGTAGAACAGAAGTAACTCAATAAGCTAAATGCCTACAGGAAAAACCAGCAGCACCAATAACACAAGGCACAAAGGTCTTACCAGTTAAAAAACGTTGACCAATAAAGTAAAATTATAGAGATCTACCTCAATTGAAGTCTCCACTGCTTAATGATGCCAACGCAACCCACAGACATCGCAGCTGTAGGAGAATTCCGTTAAGGATCAATCCTCTAATAGCTTGCAGCCAAGACTTTCTATGTGTATGAGAAAGCAAGAGACATTTCCCCCCTTCTATGGCCCGGCTTGTGGATTAGACCAGAAAGGACTATAGAAGGTAGCGAAACCAAAGCATGAGTGCAGATTACGTACGTTTACAACTGTCTATTAACCCAAATTTCAAACCCAAGTCTCAAGGAACAATTGACAATAAAAGCCCAAACGCCACAAACCAAGATTCTAACAATTCTCTCTACTAGTGTTTGTTTGTTCTCTAAATAGTAAGCTTTTCGTAAAATGATAAAACAAAGTTATCGAGGTTGCTTCTCATCAAGTACAGATTGGTCACAAAAGAACTATGAAGAGCACCAGAGCCAAGCAATGATCACAAGAAATGCCTTTAACTAAGTCTGCATTGCTTCAGACGCTTCTGAATAATATTTGTCCAAATCAGCATCAAGGTCTTCTGCAGATACCTTCTCATTACGGTCCTTTCCTCGTCCACGGCCTCTTCCAAGTCCACGACCACCACCAGCACCTCCACGTGGCCGTCTGAATGCACCACCTCTACCTTGTCCTTGTCCACTGCAAAATCACCATCATAGACAAACCGATCAGTATGACTACTTTACTCCCACCATAAATATATGAGAAAAAAACTGCCACTAGAAGTACACTCTTGCCTATGAAAAATTATTTGGAGAAGTATCAACAGATTCAAAAACAAGTGGGTTAACCAAATCCCACCCAAACATAAGTAGCATAGACAAGCAAGTTCAGTTAACATTAGTAAGGTAGCAAAAGTGAGCTGATAACCTCATGCATGATGCATGTATACTATAAACTTCTTCAACCATCACAATAGGCAGAACATCATTAATGTTTTTCAAAAAAAAACAATCTTGCTTATGATATTGAACATATTTGTGTATAAAACCATTTTAGGTGCATTGATACGGAGATAACAAATTGAACCTAGACATTTTCAATCTGATACATATGCATTGACATTTCCAAACATGATAATAATACAGGCAGCATAAAGGTCAACATATAATAATACATGAAAACTCTATTGGTTATTTTCCATGGCATAACTACATTCACATCGATTGCAAATCAAAGGCACACTAAAATCAATATTCATATGCGGTAAAAACTTATTTATAGTATGTTTTGAAAGAACATATTCAACCATATTAACTTGAAATAAAATTTAATGTTATATAGTGCAGTTCTCAGGCTTACAATAGATGAAAAGGTCATAGAAGAAATGAAGAGTTGGAAGGATGCTGTGGACACAGATTGATAGGAATTTTGATCAACTAACAATTCAAAAGACTTAAAAGATGATAATAACATCACATGTCACGCAAAATTGAATGACCAAAACTTTCAATAAGCATATAACACACCCAAAAAAAAAAAAAAAAAAACTCAACATTTGACACAGAAACTGGAATCAATAATCAGAATACATCTAAACACATCAAACAAGAAGACATACCCTCTCGGAGCTCCATTTGAACTTCTGAAGGTGCCATTAATAGCTGGAGGTGCAGCTGGAGGTGCACCGGGAGTTGAAATGTTTGTCCCAACAATCTCAATTTTCATTGGTTTTCCATCAAGCTGAACATTGTTGTATCTCTTGACCGCAGCAATAGCATCTACTCGTCGTGAAAAGACAACTTCTGCTGTTCCCTAAGAAAAAGAGTTTTTTGTGTTCTAAACTAGTGCAGGACAGAAA